>JAFNEN010000260.1:0-553716 GCA_019343175.1 Oedothorax gibbosus
AAAAATCTCAATTTTTTCAAAAATGTCACTTAGCACGTTCTTCCACTTAGCTCTTCAATTTCGTACCTGTGAATAGGAAGGCACACCCAAGACAACCCAGAAAAATTCCCACAATTCCAAATTTCCCACCGTGACAAATTGCATCATGGGAAGAGTCACATCAAAATTCACTGGAGGGAATTAAATGAAAAGTGAAATGAAATTGAAAGTGAATTGCGAACTCTGATTTCAATTTTCTTCGTTTTAATGTGTTTTTATTCTTTTGGGATCTTTTGAATGAGAGTATGGGAGATTATTATGAATGTATTGTGAAATAAAGAAATCCTGCGGTGAACAGGGTGGGAAATTTAAATGTATATGAAAAAGTAGCATGTTGAGTGTATTTCACTTTTAAGTTGTTTAATTTCAATATTATTATACTAGTTAATATACAATGTTATAAGAGTTGTTAATATGCATAATATTTTGCAAGTGAAATATTTACAAAATCCATTTTTAATATCTATTAAAAATAATTACATTGTCTTTATTCGACTTCTTTTATTCACTTTAATGCGTTTTTAGAAACTTTCATAAAATACTTATGAACTTCCTATGCATTTTTAATGTAAATAAATTAATCATTGAATCTAGATAAGCCATGCAGCATTATAATTTTTTTCTATGAATAACAATACCACATGAAATATTTTTACACAAAAAAAGAACAGTTAAAATATGAATTAAACAATATTTAAATTGTTGTTAACATTATAAAGTACATAAAACCCATTTTTATTTTATTTAACTAAAAATGCTGTCAAAATTTGTAAAATATTAAAATTAAATTGAAACATTTTAATTAAGTTTTTTGTGCAGTAGTTTCAAATTGTAGAAGAAAAAAACTGAAATCCTAATGATTAAAAGAATTTGCTCATGTGTGCACATTTTTAGTCTACTTTTCTTTTTTAAATTCGAAAGAATTTTAAAAAAATGAAAAAGTAGGTATTGACATGCGGTCGATGTCCGTCTGTCTGTCTGTCCATCTGTCCGTACCCCCCTCAAAAATCGGTTCTATCTATCGGATCTTGAACATTTTTTTTTTTGTTAGAAAGCTATGACCTCCGGCTTTCAAATTTTTGTCCGCCTGTCTGTACGTCCGGACGGACATAAATCTCCTATCTGTCGGCGAATTTCCCATTGAATTAGCATTGAAACTCAATTTTGAGTCATTTAAATCGCTGTGGCAAATCAACAACGACATAAGAAACTTTATTTATTTCAAAATATATATTTGAAGCAAAATAATTTTTTCATGAATCAGTTTGGAATGACGTCATAAAATGTCGCACAATGTGGTTCTTTGATTGTTCATTAATGGGGATATTTCTTATGATGCCACGCTCTAAATATTACGATTTCATTGGTTGTTTTCTTTGACAAAGTGTTGAAACAAGCTCATTGGTTTTTTGAAACGTCACGCGCTCCAAACTGCGATTTCATTGGTTCTTTTGTTTACTTTGACCAAAGTTTTGAAACAAGCCCATTGTTTACTAAGAAAGCGGCAAGGCATATTTTTGCATACAATTCTGCTTAGTTTTAGTTTACATTTCTAATTTTTTTAATGCAGTTTAGAGTAGTTTCATGTTTTTTTCTATTAATAAATATTTAATTATTCTTCGAACTACAAATAAATCGAGCAGACGATAAGTAATATTAAGTTGATTTGCAAAAGAATGTTAGGAAAATAGTTGATTTTGGCTTTTAGAAGTTTAAATTATAGCTGGATGCTGTGTTTAGCGATTTTTTTCTAATGTGCAGAAATCTTGTGTAGAAACGGTTGTGGATGATATTTACTGTAGAAACATAGTTGTTTCCCGATAAGAATTTCAGTAAGCATTTAAATAACAGGAAAGTAGGCTATTTTAGTTCTTCAAGAACTTCTTGTTAACACTGCAATTTTACTGCAAAAACAAATTTTTGTAATACTAATGTTGTACAAAAACATTGTTATGCCTATAAATTTTTTTTACACTTTCTTACTCGAGTTTAAAACTATTACTTTTCTTAAACACAATGAAATGTTACATAAACAGCCATTTTTTTGTTAAAATAAACTGTAAGACTGGACTAGTGAGGCCAGTCTGTTATAGTTGATTTGAAAATAAAAACTGTTTGAATTTATTTTTTATTGAAGGTGCAGCCGGGGCCGCCGCGAAAGAGGAGGCCCTGGTGCAGCACGCATGTATTCTTGCGAATTGTAGTTTAGCATCTGCTCTTTAATGTTTAGGGTAAATGGTTATATAAAAGATTAAAAAACATACATTACGGTACTTAAAAATTCATTTTATAATTTTGTTATACTTACTTACAATATTTACAGTTTTTGGTCCATCGCGTATGGATATAATAGTCGTGTCCTACCGCAATCGTCAGTTGTGTTTGAACACCAGAAATTTGTGTTCGTATATCGTTAACTCAATTCTTGTATTGAAACAACACAATATTATAATATTGCTATTTTTGTGCAATACTTAGTTTCGAATTGTTCTGTTTGAATACAAGTTTTTCCTGAGTATAGTAGCACACATCATCGGATAATATTTTTTGTCTAATAGTAATGAGAGTTAAGTACTCAGCAATTACTAATTGAAATAAAATATGCAAAGATCATCAATTTACAAACGCACTTAATGAAATAAAGCATACACTCCATAACAAAGGCGCTATGATTAATGTATATCCAACATTCATATACATGTCCCTCTGATTTAATCGCACATTTTCCCCTCTCAATCGATTTGAAAATAAATGCATATCGGAAAAGTGTCCACTTCGCGTCTTCGTTCTTGCATTTTAGTCAAAAATTACACACGTACAGAAATATTTCGGAAGATTTGATCTATTTTTACACTAACATCTACACTGTAAAAAACTGTTGTTTTTACAGTTAAAAACTGTCAACTGTTACGCCAGTTAAAAACTGTTTTTGTTTTCTTACAGTTTAAAACTGTAATTTTTTTTTACAGGAAAACTGTAATTTTAACAAGAAAAAACGGTTAATTTAGCAGGGAAAAACTGATACTTTAGCAGCAAAAAAAACGGAAATTTAGCAGGGAAAAAGTGGTAATTTAATAGTTTTCCCCCATTAATTTAACAGTTTCTCCCTGCTAAAATAAAATACCCAATACTAGCCCTTGCGACCGAGTAATTACTCTGTCGCAGACGGTTCAGTATTGGGCTCAAATGCAAGAGGTTCCTGGACGAGGTATGGATCGGGAACGGTTTTGATCCAGGAACCTCTTCCGTGAGAGCCCAATACTGAACCGTCTGCGACAAAGTAATCACTTGGTCGTGAGGGGTATTTGTGCTGAATGATTATCTCAATCACGTGACTCTTTGCACGTCTTCAAATTTCCCTGAGGGGCAGGTGCATTTAATGGGTTGTGAGTGTGACTTCATGTTAACGAAGATAAAAACAGTTATAAACTGTTTTTATAAAGAACAGTTTTTTACTGTAAAAATTTAATATTTGCTGCGGGGAACGTTAATTAGTTTTTTAAATTAATAAACCATTTTATCATTTTTTAATGCAAACTGCCTGATAAATTTACCGATGAAAAACTTAAGTTAATTATTTTCGAAATTTTACTTAACCCTCTTAATACGTTATATTTTTAAACAAATAATCAACTGACGCTTGTCAGATACTTCGATGTCAGTATTTTTGAGCAACTTAAACATTCTCGTTCATGAATAGAATTTTTTTTTTAAAAAGCTGCAAAATGAAGTTGTGAAGTGAATTCTGCAAAGGTTCACGCATGTGGACCCCTGGAGCGAAGAGGTTAGGCTATTAATTAATTTGCAAATATAAGTTTATGGTGGATCAAGAAGATGAGGCAACTGAATATGGTATTTGATTAATATTTTTTTTATCATCGTAAATTTAGCGTATGTCTATAATAATAATTTTTTTAAAAAAGTTTTGTGTGTTTGTTTGTGTGTGTATGTCTCTTATAGACGCATAAACTAGACATTTGTTTGACTCGTAACTTGGCACAAATGTGTAGTTCATATTTAGATTATGATTTTTGAACTTTGAGGTTTCAAAATGTTCTATTTTTAGAGAAAATTCGAATTTTCTGAAAAAACTACACCACTTTGGCTCAAATTCGATCATTTTTGTACTTTCCTGATGCCAACTGCTGAAAAAAATTAAATAAAACTTTTAACGAAATTAATTAAAATTTAAAATGTTTATTTTATTCTATTGCCAATACCTTCAGAATCTAAATTCATTATTTGAAAAATAATTGACATGTTTCAAGTGACGTAATTCCGTCCAGTCTCCATTCCAGGATTTTATTGTGGGTTTGCTGATGATTTCTTCATTGATGGTTCTGTTGATTGCAAATATGCATATTAAAGCTATTTCCGTGAATTATAACTATGATGGTTGTTCAAGGCCATCGTACCAGAACTACATATTAGTGTTTTGTTTTCATGTTTTCGCCAAATACGTTGCCAAACTCGCCAAATTCTTACCTAAACGTGCCTAATTTTTTAAAATTTATAAGCTGGTTTGTTGTTCAAAAGCCATTGTGCTAGAGCTGTATAATAAGAGTGTTGTTTGTAGCTATATCTCTTTTCTCGCCAAATTCTTACCAAAAACGCGCCAAATGAACTCAAAGGTTCCATACGTTTATGATGGAAATTACGATGACTTTTATGCTTGCATTTTATAACGTGTTTTTTTTTATTTTGGGTTTTTTAGGTAGTATAAGTAATAGGGATTTATACTTTATATTGAGCGGAAACAATAACATAAGTTTATTATCCTAGAATGGATTAAATGGTACACATACTTGGATCGATTACAACTCTTTTTTTAGTCCGTGCGGAGAACGGGTATTTATTTGCTACTACAAAATAAAAATACGACTTTTTTCATTTTTAAAAATTTTATCAAAAAACGTTAAAAATAAATTTTAAAATTCAGACGACATATTACGCGAGAAAACGTTTTATGACTGTCACGTGGTATCTGTGACGTCACTAGTAAGTATAAACAAACTTTGCAACACCTTATTGAAATTTACTTTAGGCAAATTTGAACTATCTGCTTCGATAAAACCGAATGTTGAATGATTTCTCCTTTCATTGCACGAATAACCCTAATAAATCATTGTTTATAATATGCAACTGTGCCGACATGCCAAATAACCTATCAAACTTTAAAACCTTGTAATCCAAAATAGTTAAAACAGCAATCAAAGTTCTCTTAACTCTTCTTTTTCCTATAGACATACCTTCCCAGGTCCCACCCTTTTCATTAAATTCTCTTCTTTCTCTGAAGTGAACTGAAAAGTTTTCGAAGGACATTGCGATCCTAATCTACTGTAACAAAACCAGCATATTTCACTCACAGAAAAAAATCCAAGGGGAACCCGGAAGAATCATTGGTGATAACCTGGTTCAAGCATCGGGGATGCTCGCCAACGCCTGGTATTCAAGGTCTTTCAATTCAAATCATCCGTCGCGAAAGTCCTTTGGCGGACGCCAATTAATAGTTAGTTCCTCCACGCATTCATCACCATCAACTTAACTATTCAAGAAACGTCTTGACGACTCAAAAATAAAATTCAATAATATAATCCCCGCCCTACTTTTTCAACCAACTTCTTATTCTGTCCAGATAGTTAAAAAAAACTAACATTGAATAAATTATTATCAGCGCAACAGGTTATTAAAGATTCCTTAACTACTTTCTGCCTTATATAGTTTTGGTAAGTAGAACGTATTTTTGAGCGAGAGTGTTTTATTAGTTGTATAACTAGTAATTATTGTAAACGTCTTGTTTTGATAGATTTAACGTCAATAGAAGAAAGACAGCGTTGTTGAAAATAGTCAGTTGAAGGATTTTATTGTACACTTCTTAACTGTGAAAAAATGAATAAAAATTTAATATTTCAAGGTAGTTATGAATATAGTAGTTGTGCTTTTACAGTCTTTTGCATACATAATTTTTAAATCACATTTAAGTCACCTCATAGCAGTTGCTGCATCACCTACGAAACTAAATATGAAAGACACAGAACGATTTGTGAATGAAGATTTTATGTAAAATAATTCCAAGACCTTTACAACAGACTTCATTGTCAAGTATCCTACACATTAGAAATGTGCTAATCAATTTGAATTTTACAGTTCAATAGGAAACACATAGGATGTCATATATCTAAGGTTTATGAACAAAACGAGTAGGAATTCTTGAGAAAATTTACATTTTTAAAAATTATAATAACACATAATTCATACCTAGCAAAAAAAAAAACGCTCTTCCAAAGTTGATTATATGTTTTTAAATATTTAAAGATGTTTTATTCGTTTTATTAGGTTTACTTTTTCCACCACAAAAAAAAATATATCACTAGTAATTACTTTTCTAAAAAACATTACTTTTGAAACAGGCACAACTCAAATTAACCCAATTTCTCCTTGTCTAATGGAATAATTTTAGTTTTCATTAATATAATAACTCTAAAGGATCTGACCATAAAAAACTAAGCAGTCAAAATCTTTACCAATTTAAAAAAAAATATGTTTACTACTTGAAATGAGTCATGTATCACGCACATACGCGAAAGATCACGCCCAAATTGTTCCCTAATTCAAAATAACATGATAATAAAGCTATTTCAAAACTTGTTGATCCACTAATAATTTTCAAATTAATTATTTGTCCACTTTTTTATTACTACATGCACACTAAAAAAGTTGCAGTTGAATGGACAGTGAACAGTCATCTACTTGCCATTCAAGATCTGAATTTCACTCATTTTCAACAATATTCGGTTTTTTTTTCTTGAAATCTAAAATTTGATTTTTAAAAAATCCGTTCCTCATGTTCAACTAACCGGAATCTCGCATTTTCAATGTGTGTCGTTCGTCCTTTTGAACAGATAATTAACAAAAGGTGTTCAATCTTGCGCAAAAAAAAAGAAAGTCGAAGTGTTCGATATATCCCTCTTTAACCCCATTGGAGTACGCCATTTTTTTTAAAAAAAAAAGTACATTCGAAAGTGGTCGTGGTTAATGAAGCATGAAGTTGTTGCCATTCTGCAGTGTCTAAGTGTAACAGAGATACGGTAATTTTGTTCTCGCTTCAGGGTATGGTTTTATGACAGTATCAAATCATTTAAATGGCAGGTACACTTATTATATTGATATGAAGCTAGCTAGTGTATCATTATAGTATATAAAATAATGGAATAGAAAATTATAAATTAGTTGTGCAAAGTTCTACTTAATATAAAATTAGGTAGAATTTTATAAAAGAAGTATGTGAAAATATATACTTCACGAGTAAAGTTAAAATACGTCACTTCAATTTTGTGTGTGTATGAAATGAAATTGTGTATTCATAAACATAGAAAGCTTAAAGATGTTCTAGCTTTACATTTTACTATCCCTATTATAATCATTTAAATAAATTTTTGTTTTGAAAAAGAACGTGGACATAAAATAATGAAAAAATATGAATAAATAAATTCAATTTAATGAATTATGGATTATTAGAGCAATTATTTTTTTTTGGTAAAAATCCAGATTACTTTTAATGACCACAAAGTTTACTTATTAAATCAAGAAACATTCTTGAATAGTTCCCTAATGATATATACAAAACTTATAAAAATGATTCGATTTTTTTCATTGCAATCAATATTAACAAAAGTTTCATTCAATGTGTGTTAATATCTCGCAGAACATAAAAGAACAGTTTATAACGTATGCAAATGAAATCATTTCAATTGAACATATGCGCATCATGCCTTTTCCTACAGAGATAAGCATCGAAAATCTTCCCAATAACACCATTAATTAAAACTGTTTTGGTTCCTCATATTCTCACAGTACTTAATTTATATTCGTAAGAAGTCATTTAAGGATGTGAAAAAAAATAATAGCTTGTTCATCAGATGATTGATTTTGTTGTCAAAGAATGGACCAGTTGTGTTCTTTTTTTGGGCTTAACTACTTGTTTCATTTATTTTATGTGTGAACATAAATTAAATTAACCAAAAGAGTTTGAATGTTTTTTTAAATAAGTTGTGAATTCTGATTTGAATGCCAAATGAAAGACGCTAGAAAAAAGCTTCAAAATTTTTAAACATAATAAGTTAATGAAGGAAATGCATAAATTTACACCCGACAAAAAATTAAAAATCCCATGCTTTAAACTTTACAATTAGTCAAATTATATTTCCTCGAGATATTTTTTGAAGACTTTTGCTTTTTTATAACACATAGTTAAAATTCATTTAAAAATTTTAAAAATATAGTTGTTATTGTAGATGTATTCCAAAGAAATATGTGTCTTAAAAATGACTTATTTTAACCAAGGTATCTTCTGAGATTATTATTTAAGTGTATTATCCACAATTTTATACTAATTATCATATTTTTAGCCTACTTTTCTTTTTTTAATTCGAAAGAATTAAAAAAATGAAAAAGTAGGTATTGACATGCGGTCGATGTCCGTCTGTCCGTCTGTCCGTCTGTCTGTCCGTACCCCCCTTCCAAAATCGGTTCTAATCATCGGATCTTAAAAATTCTTTTTTTGTTAGAAAGCTATAACCTCAGATACCCAACTTTCATACTTTTTGTCCGTCTGTCTGTACGTCCGGACGGACATAAATCTACTATCTGTCGGCGAATTTCCCATTGAATTAGCATTGAAATTCAATTTTGAGTCATTTAAATCACTGTAGGTATTGAAATGCGGTCGATGTCCATCTGTCTGTCTGTCCATCTGTCTGTCTGTTCGTATGTCTGTCTGTTCGTCTGTCTGTCCGTCTGTCTGTCCGCCTGTCTGTCCGTTTGTCTGTCTGTCTGTACCCCCCTTCAAAAATCGATTCTAATCATCGGATCTTAAAAATTCTTTTTTTGTTAGAAAGCTATGACCCCAGATACCCAACTTTCATACTTTTTGTCCGTCTGTCTGTACGTCCGGACGGACATAAATCTACTATCTGTCTGCGAATTTCCCATTGAATTAGCATTGAAATTCAATTTTGAGTCATTTAAGTCACTGTAGGTATTGAAATGCGGTTGATGTCCATCTGTCTGTCTGTTCGTATGTCTGTCTGTCTTTCCGTCTGTCTGTCCGTCCGTCTGTCTGTCTGTCCGTACCCCCCCCCTTCCAAAATCGGTTCTATCCATCGGATCTTAAAAATTCTTTTTTTGTTAGAAAGCTATGACCTCAGATACCCAACTTTCATACTTTTTGTCCGTCTGTCTGTACGTCCGGACGGACATAAATCTACTATCTGTCTGCGAATTTCCCATTGAATTAGCATTGAAATTCAATTTTGAGTCATTTAAGTCACTGTAGGTATTGAAATGCGGTTGATGTCCATCTGTCTGTCTGTTCGTATGTCTGTCTGTCTTTCCGTCTGTCTGTCTGTCCGTCTGTCTGTCTGTCCGTACCCCCCTTCCAAAATCGGTTCTATCCATCGGATCTTAAAAATCTTTTTTTGTTAGAAAGCTATGACCTCAGATACCCAACTTTCATACTTTTTGTCCGTCTGTCTATCTGTACGTCCGGACGGACATAAATCTACTATCTGTCGGCGAATTTCCCATTGAATTAGCATTGAAATTCAATTTTGAGTCATTTAAATCACTGTTGCCAAATCAACAATGGCATGAGAAACTTTATTTATTTAAACATATTTGAAGCAAAATAATATTTTCATGAATCAGTTTGGAATGACGTCATAAAATGTAGCACAATTTGATTCTTTGATTATTCATTAATTATCTAACAAGAAAGCGGCAAGGCATACTTTTGCATGCAATTATGCTAAGTTTTAATTTACATTTCTTATTTTTTAATGCAGTTTGGAGTTTCATTATTTTTGTTATTAATAAATATTTAATTATTCCTCGAACTACAAATAAATCGCGAGCAGACGATAAATAATGTTTAATTGATTTGCGAAATAATAATAAGGAAAATAGTTGATTTTGGCTTTTAGAAGTTTAAATTATTAGCTGGATGCTGTGTTTCGATTTTTTTTTCTAATATGTATAAATCTAGTGTAGAAACGGCTGTTGATGATATTTACTGTTAGAAACCTAGTTTTTTCCCGATTAGAACTTCAGTAAGTATTTAAGTATTAGGAAAGTAGGCTATTTTAGTTCTTTATGAACTTCTTGTTTACTTAACAAATTAATTGTTTTGGTGTTCACTAAATCGCAATTTAAAAACAAATAATTTTCATACTTAAATACACACACTTCTTCAACAGTCCTCAGGAAGAGGACCAAACTTGTCCCCAAAAGGCCTACGGTCGAGTGCTCTTTAAACCTCTAGTACATACTGTTGCCATTTGGCAACATTATATTTCCTCGAGATAAAGAGTGGATTAAAGTGTATGTTGGAATTTGGCAACATACACTTTAATCCACCTTATGACTTGAAAATTGTGTTGATTCGCCAACTTTAGCAATTTGGCATCTATTAAAAGCTATATTGATGTTTTAGAATGCAAAAGCTAACTATTTAAATTAAAAAATTATTTTATTTGTATACAATTAAACGGATACAATTTCTCCAAATTTAATGAATCATCCTCAATACTAAGTCTATGGCATTGCTAATACTTTAAAATTTTAAACAATTAAGTTTCAGCGCAAAAAAAAATTAAAATATTTTCCCCTTTATGTATGACCATCAAAATTCAAATAATTTTTTGGGGGTAAAAACAAAATTCATGGAAAAGGAGCATCGATATTGCTAAGCATGGTCATATATCCACAAGTTAAAATTGTATTGAAAATGGAACAAAAGTAAATGATAATAACTTCATAAAAAGAACGTGAATGTTGCATCTTCCACACCCATCTCCGTTTGTGGCCACGTTAGTGATACCAATGCCTTAACGAGGCCATTCAAAAAGTGTCGAAAGAGGTTCAAAGGTCTTTTTTCTTATGTGTAGCAGGCATATATGTAGCTCATAACCAAACTATCTGCATTTTCATTTTGTTCCCATCAATCCGCTCATAATATCGGGAGAAGGAACGGGAACACACCTCAACTGAGGGAGGTATCCTTGCTGAAAAGTCAAGGCGGAGACAGCATAAGAAAAAGCTCGCCAAGGCCTGAGTTGATAGAAAGAGATTATTATTATTATTATCATTACCGAAAAAAGAATCGTTGGGGGACTATTATCTTTCAAGAAGAAGCTGTAACAATCATTCCATAGCCTGGACACACTTGAAAACAACGGGGGGATTTTTTTTTCGTTTTTTTATGCTGGCACCAAGGCCTTTCGATTGTTTTGCAGCAAATCGGCCGATTGCGATATCAGAGTTTAGAATGGAAACGTATTGATTGTTCCGTCATGCATGAAAGAGTAGCACTGCAACCGAGTATAACGAGCTATGGGGTTTGAAGAATGAAAAAAAAAGCATGGAAGGTTTCTTTTGGGATATTTTTTCACGCCTGCCCATGAAGTTTCTCATGTATGGGCGAGGCGAGATGCGTATTTGGTAATTCGTCTCTTCTGAATCTGACCAGGAAGTAAAGAAGACGTGGAGAGAGTGAGTCAGGGAAGACCTGCTAATTGGCTTGTGGCAAGGACGTTCTAAGGGTCAAAAAGGGTAAATTTGAAAGGTATTCTGAAACCGTATTAGTTAATTCTCATCCGAAAATTTGTTTGCTTGTTTTGAGAAATTCAGCGTTATTAAGTCTCCAAGAAATCCTGGAATACTTTTGAAAATCAAATTTATCTTACAAGGACTTTAGGACGAGACAAGGGAATTAATTGGGATTTTTGTAAATAATAAACAAAGCAATTCTATTCCTGAAATTTCATTTACTTCTAATATGATATTATTGAAACTAAATCTGGAATTACTTCTTCTTCCTGTTTATGTTTAGAATAATTTCAGCAAATTATAAAACAAATTTTATTTTTTAAGTGAGGTAAAAGATTCAGTTTCTCTTGCAATTCTCATGAAATTCGTTTTGCAAATACCTCTAAGAACCCTAGAAAAATAAATAATTAGAGTTTTATTTAAACATGTGTCAATGCAACTCAGTAACATGTGGATTATAAAATCAATGAAACAGTATAGTATCCTGTTTCATTTTCTTCTAACTACTTGCAAGTGCATTTCGTCACTCAATTCTTAATTATTTTTTGAAAACTTTTTTCGAATTATGGCTGCTTTTTTGGCCAGATCAAGTCTTTTGGGGACTCGGCATATTCACCAGAACTGAGAGCCATTTTTATGGCACCATTTTGACGACTCTCGATAGGAATTTTGACTTACGATGAATCTGAGCTCTCTGTGGATGTTAAAGAATGCCGAGATTTAATTTTGCCGAGATAACCCAATGGATACTCAAGGGATATTTTACATGCCACATAATCATGACATGCGTGCTCACTATTTTTCCTTCAGAAAAATCTGCTGACTCATCTGGGTATCGAACCCATAACTGTGGGCTTATAAGGAGGGCACATAACACCTCACAGCTACTAAGCAGACTTTTAAAAATTATATATTTTTTTTGAAAACTAAACTCTACTAGCTATCGATAGCTACTATAGCAGGCGAACACTCTGTCAAACGAAAACTGTTAGTCCCAGCACTAATCTACATATATAAAAGGCAAAGTCCTGACTCACTGACTCAATCACTCACGTATCAAAGTTATCACGTACCAGACCACACTACTGGAGGTACAGCTACCAAATGTTGGGAGAATATTCTTTTTGTAATGAAGGCGTCGTTTAAGAAGCGATTTTTCGAAATTCGAACCCAAACTGGTGTAGGAGTGCCAAACATGAGCCAATTTCTTCATAGGAATGCCATTGAGCATTGTTATAAACTTTTAATTTATACTTTTCGTTTTCTAATTTGAAAGAAATTTCAGCGGGTTCAGCGAGAGCGAAAATGGGCTTGTTTCACATAGTACGGATAGAAAACGAAACAACCAATGAAATCGCAGTATGGAGAGCGTGACATCATAAGAAATATTCCCATCTATATACATAAAAGTCTTGGCTGACTCACTGACTCACGTATCAACGCCCAGCCCAAACTACTGGAGGAACAGCTACCAAATCTTAGGAGTGTATTCTTTTTGTAATGAAGGCGTCATTTAAGAAGCGATTTTTCGAAATTCGAACCCAAACAGGTGTAGGAATGCAAAACGCGAGCTGATTTCTCCATAGGAATAGCATTGTAAGATTAGAATTTATACTTTTTATTTCAATTTAAAAGAAATTTCATCGCGTTCAGCGTGAACAAATATAAACACGTAAGAGCACGCGAGTTTAATTTGTAGGATTGTTATTTGATTATCAGTATTTTATTTTATTTATTGAATTTAAATCTTTTTATTTTTTGTTTCCGAATTTAATTTAATTGATGTTTAAAAATTTTAAGAAATGAAGATATTGCTACAATGTCTCATGGCAGTAAAGGCGATAGCTATTCTAGATCTGATCTGATGAATACTTTTGAGAAATGTAGATTTTCTCTACGTATAGCGTATGTACTATATGTTTATGAAACTGGCAATTTGGTACAGCTATGATACAATAGCCGATTGAATTTTGGCATTGGCGGCTTTTTGGCGAAGTTGAAAATTTAACGTAGGGTATCATTTCCCATCCAGTTGTATGGGTTAGGGTTAGTTTGAATTATCATCGCACTAGAGCTATAAACGAGAGCTATTGGCCACTACAGCGTCTTAATTTAGAACCACAGTCAAGTGACAAGCCGACACCTGAGTATGCACCCACTTTTAAGGGCGACATCGTACGCAGCATCGGTACTTTGAAACATATTTAACGTGCAATTCCGCCAAACAGGGTATTATTAGTCTTATACATTACAGATCGGCAGATGGGCCGTTTACAGATCGGCAGTAATTTTGACGATGCCTGGACCCGAATCTGGGACCTATCGCATGCAAAGCGAACGCCTTTACCGACTGGGCTCGCCAGCCCTGTCGAGTGGTCAAATATGGAGTGGAATGTTTACCACATTTGGGCATTTTCAGGTGTAAGAGGGCAAATAGAAACTGGCCATTATATCATAGCTATTCTGGCAATTTTAACAGAGCCTATAGGAAAGCCAACTAACTCCTAGAAAGGCATGGATACAATCGGTTTTCTTTATTTTAAAATTAATGCTGATATTAGAATGGGAGGAAAGTATAATATACTGATGGAGTGCTGACAGTGGAGAGGGGATCAATTGGTATAAAATAAAAGTTTACATAAAAAAAAAACACTCACTGTAATGGTACACCCGTGCAACGCCGGGTTTATAAAGCTAGTTAAGTATAACAACGTAAGCATTTGAGTTTAATTTATAGGATTGTTTTTTGAATCTCATTATTTTATTTATTAAATTAAAACCTTTCTTTTGTGCTGGATCAAATTCCTCAATTCGATTCTAATTATATTTCGAAATTGAGTTTTGATATTTTTAAACAGTAAGAAATGAAGATGGAGGAATGTTTTCAGCGTATAAGGAATTTTGAATTTATAAAGTTTTGCATGTCTGTTTACTTTTGTCATGTAATGTACAATACAATCGAGCATCCACTTTTTTTATTAATGCTAATATCATTACGGGAGGAGATTATAATATCTCGATCGCGATTTGTGTTACGTTGCCGTACATCAAAAATCCCCAAATGGCGTGAACATTCCACCAAATATTTCATGCAACTTGATAGTTACAATTAAATTCATTTCAATTAGATACTGATTAATTAAATTGTAAAGTTTAAATATAGCTCGCCAAAAATCGGCAATGAACAGATCGGTCATTAAATCATAGCTGTACCAAAAACAAACCACCGTTATTAAGGGTACACCCATGCAACGCCGGGTTTATAAAGCTAGTTTATTATAACAATAGTTTTTGTGAAATTTAATTGGCGATAATAAAATAAAATAAAATGAAATGAAACTTAAAATAACACAAAAAAAACTATACTTTTATAAACATACAATTTTTAAAAAAAAAAATTGCACTATAATACTCGGCAATTTTTTTTAATATTGGAGAGAAAACATGAACATTTCGGAATCTGCCTAGCTAAATTTGAACCCGAAATCAGACGTGCCTTGCTGTAGTGGGTGTGAGTCAAAGACTTGGCCTTTTGCAAGGACGTTTGATGCCTTTTTCAAGGGGTTAAAGGTACTTAATTAAAGGCGCTCTGTAACATTTTCATTCGTTCTCATAGAAGTAAAACTTGCAGGAAATGGAAGGTCATAAACAGTTTACTTGTTTTGATAGTTAAAGTAATTCGACGAAGGTAGATATTAACTATGCATATTGCAGAGTTAATCACTTAGCTGTCAGAGCTGTCAGTTGTGATCGAAGAGGTGAAGGTATATCATTAAATGTTTTATTTTACCGTTTTATAGACATTGTAGAAATTTTATGTATGAATCAAAAATATATGATTTTAAGAGAATGAGATCGTATTTGAATAGTGAAAAAGGTGTTAAATACTAATTTTGGACTATTAATGAATGAAATTATTACTGTTTATTTAAAATGTGTCCTTAATTTTTGTTTATTTTCTACTTTCTGGTAAGCATTAATATTTAAAAAGTTTTAAAATTGCTACTACTAGGCATAATTTGACTTGTTTCGCCTATTCATTAAATATTTTTTTTAAAAAATGAATTTAACTCTAAGTAGAGGTATTCTTCTAAAATATATAATGGAATTCATTTATAAACTAAAACTTGTACATTTTTAAAGTTAGTTAAAAAAATTCTGTCAAATAAATTAAAACAAATTTAATCGTCTATTTAAATACTTAACACCTATACTACTTGGAATCTATAACATTTAAAATATTGCTATTGCTTTAGAATATTAAAACTCGAAGCAGGGCTGGATTTCTAAATAGGCTAAGTAGGCTGTAGCCTAGAGCGGCGAATTTTTGGGGGCGGCAAATTTTATGACCAATTAAAGCGGCATTGGGCATAAAAAAATTCTTATAAAGATTCTTATATTTTTAAGATAGAAAACAAATAATTTACATTAATACTTAAACCGTAAAAGTATACATAGTACTAATATTTAGTAGCAAACATGGCTTTGCGAGGGCAGTTGCACACTCTCCCCCCGCATTTGGAAGTTGAAAGAATAATTGTAAATTGCAAAAAAATCGCCTATTTCGCTTCCAATTTAGAGTGTAAAGTTACATAGATGATTCTAATATGTAGATAGAAAAAAATAGTCAAGAAACCTATATCTGGGATATCTTACAACGGAAGGAGGGGAAGGAAAAACACCATTCAGACGTCGACCAAAAAAAAAGCACAAATACATTCAATCCTAAGCCTACTAGCGGCAAATCTTTAAATCCGGCCCTGACTCGAAGTCCGTTCATACAATTTTCAAAATTGAAAAGACAAACCTAGTTTAGTAGACAAGAAAACATGCATATGGGATCTTCTGCACCTTTCACTTTTAACAACAAAATAAATAAGCGAATTAGCATATAAAGGGTTTAGTTTCAAAACTCACTTTTTCCAAAGTATAACGCTAAGATTTAGGGTCCGGTTCGATCATTGGCGACTTTTGACTATTGTAAATTGAATTTGACGAAGTCGCCAGTGCACGAGCCAGACCCCATTACTTAGTTATGCTCCGGAGAATGTGAGTTTTGCAACTGGACAATTCATATATAACTCTAAGCGTACAATAGCTGTAGCTGACAAAACGACGTTTTAAGTTCAAATAGTTAAAATTGGAATTTTTAAGATTGATTGCTGTTGTTTGTAAAATAATTGATGCTACCGTAAAGAGTCCATTTTTCCCTACAAATATAATGCAATTGAAATGCAAAACGTTCTGGATATTCTCCTGAAAATGTCATTTGCTGATGCCTCTTTCTTCGTATTGTTATACATATAAGATGCGTAATAATTAGGCCACATAATGTGACTATCTAAAAAGAGAAAATAAGAAACGTTGTGTTACTTCTGTTTAGTAAATGTTATCTTTCAGTGTCCCTTTGTCGAAATCTTCTTTCTCTCTTACACTGTTAAAAATTTGGTGCTAGCTTTCACCATGATATTGGTTGGTTTCACCATGATATTGGTTCCTATAGCTGCAACGGCTAAATGGTGAAAGTTTCACCTTTTACGGTGTTGGTGAACCATTGTCTGGATTTGGAAACAAAACATGAGAAATGGTTCAACGAATACCAAAAATATGGTGGAACGTTCACCATTCAGCCGTTGCAGCTACTAGGAACCAATATCATGGTGAAACCAAACACACAATTTTTAACAGTGTACCAAGTTCTTACATCAAGTTCTAAAAAAAATTTGCAAACAATAAATAGTACGAATAATTGCATCGATATTAATTATAACCGCTGAGAACTCCTAACTTGATAGTTTGATAGCTGGTAAGTAAGTACTTAGATTAAGTCCTTAAATGGGATTAAAAAACCTGGTAGGTTTCGTTTTGTAAGTGAGTGCTTTAAAATAATTCATTATCAATATTTTTTTCGATAACTCTTTTACTACACCCCTTGTAATACATTAATAATAATATTTTTACCAGAAAAACACATAAATAACAACATTGTATTTATGAATTGATAAAATATTGTGTTTAAACTATATTTAAAGACAAGGAGAAATTTTAACAATAAATTTGTCAAAATTTATGGATACGAATGAAAACGAGTTAAAAACACAATTATAGGAGATAAAAAAAAATATTGATCGCAAATAGGGACTATTTTATATAATAAAAACTGCTTTTTGTTGTAAATTTAAAAACATTTCAGGTTTTTCAAATGCTTATGAAAATATCAATGTTTTCAAAGGTTGTATGGTGAACTATATCACCATATTTTCGGTATTTGACCGAACTATTTTCAGGTTTTGGAAATCAAAATTTAAACAATAGTTTAACCAAATACCGAAAATATGGTGAAACATTTCACTACACAGACGTTGCAGCTACCAAGATATTTTTTGGTGAAACTGAAATTTTTAACAGTTCGGGAATCCAGCTTTCATTTCTAATAATACTTCATTGTTTTAGCGACGCCAGGGACTGAGGGACAGATGGATAGGTAAAGTAATTGCACATAATATCTTCCACTTTTTACGTTTAAAACGTATTGATGTTTAAATTGCCCAGAAATATCCCTAGTAACGTAAGACTGTCGTGTTATTAACCTTGTCTTGCCACCCACATAGCTGCAAGTAAAAGGAAATTCATCTTCTTTGGCGATAATTTCCCACGTTTGTATCTCCACTGAGAATCTCAAAAAGTGACTGAATAAAAAAAAATTTGCATGTATAATATAACTATAATGTGTTATGACAGGACACACCTAAAAAAACTAGTAAAATAATTCTCAGGAAATTGTGTTTTGATTGTTTTTACCCAAAGAAATGTGCAGTGTAAAATTTCATTGAGTTTTTGATGTTCATTCAAAGTATTTTGTTTTGTTCATTTGGGAGTATTCATTTGGTTTTGGAAAAAAGGTGTAATCATTTTTGATGATTTTGATTTCCGTTTATTTCAGTGACAATCACCCAGGTGGGTCCAAGAAATTTAAAGTGCAAAAGATTTAATACTAAAAATTTAAAAGACTCAAATTGTTTTCTAAGATATAATATCGAATATAGGAAAGTGTTTAATTTTACCTGTGTGTGGATAAAAGAAATTGTGATGCATAATACATCAAATTTTTAAAGAAATTAATGCATTCTCATTTTGAAAAGTTAAATGTAAGCTATTTAATAACCGAATTCTGGAATTCTCGATTTACATAGTTTTATTCGCAGTCCCATGAAAGGGCTTCATTGTTAAGCAGTTTCATTACGTTACTCTTATAAATCGCAAACGTTCCTGGCTTTTTCAAGTTGATTTAGACTTTTTGAGTTTTCAGCTTTTTACCAGAAACACAAGTAAAATCATTTAATATAATCCTGGCAATTCAATATAATGCGTCGTTGTCAACAAGAAACCATGGTTGCGACGCTTATCTATGAAGTAGTTTATCGTATGGAACCAAATGTTCGGTAGATCAATCGGGCAGATACACGGCCAACTTCAATAACAAGGCCAGAGAAGCTCTCCCAAACATGAGCGTAGACGGAAATTTTTACGTCACTGTTCCAGTGCCGAAGATCTAGAAACCAGTTCGACGCATTCGGAACCCTAAAATTGTGGTCAGCCGTGAACGAGTGGTTCCGAACAGTTTCGAGACAGGTTATCTTCATTTTCGGAACAACGTCACTCGGACTATGACGTCAAAATTTCCGTCCCCGAGCTTGTTTGGGAAAGCTCTTCGCTTAGTGTTGAGTAGGCCGTGGCAGATACCAATCCAATCAGTAAGTAATTAAGAAATAATTTAAAAGAATAATAGCGCCGGTTTGCTTTTTTTTTTACATAAATGGAATTTCCAGGAAAGTTTCTGGTATTATGTGGGATTGTTTCTAAATTTTTAGGAAAGTTATTAACGCAGTCTAGGAACATTACAGGAAAAAATTGGGCACCACAGAAGCCTAAAATTTCCTAATAATGTTCCTGAATTGTTTTTTACAGTGCTCATTTGTTTTGATTTGAGGAGTCTATTTTTAGCTTCTGTAAGTGTATGTTAAATGTAGATTATTTTTGAGTTCCATTATGCACTTCAAAAAAATAATAATGTTATGAAATATTATTGTTGTTGGCAAAGCAAAATTTACAAGTTAACGGGCCATGTTACACCAGTTACGTTTCTTTCAACAAATCCATATAATAAATTGACATTCAAAACATTTATTTCTATTAAAATTTATACTAACTCATAAAGTTAAAAAATTAACAACTTAAGATAGGGGAGAGTGTGGGCTAATGGGACAAGGGGCCTAAAGCGGAAAAAAATATACTTTTTTACAAATATTTCTACACTACAGCATTGTAACAGTTAGACTTCACATTTAACAACCAAAGATCAGCCATTAAAAGCATGCGTTGAAGTGGAGAGAAGAATTGTTGTTTTGGAAAATTCAAAGTTAGTTAAAAGTGTATCTTTTTTTCACTTTTGAAGTATTAAATAAAGACTCTCTATGAATTAAACTATAGTTTAGGTAGATGACATATCATAGATTAAGATAGTATATGTCAAATACTGTGGTGAAATACACGTGCTTCTGTGTTGGATCATTTATACAAAACAACACTGTGAGGTCTAATGGGACAGAAACAGTGGGTTCAAATGGGACACGAATAAACCTAGCTTTGTATGCTTCTCTTGAAGAATATATAAAAATATCTAATATCTTATTCAGTCAAGTTACCAAAAACTTTTTAAAACTTTAATTTTTAAACTTTTTGAACTTTTTCATCATATAATAAGATGAAAGTTCAAGTAACTTTATTGGTGACATTTTTCCACCTGCAACTTCATTTATTAAATCGGAACAGAGCTTGGTGAAGATAAATAATTTTTTGTTGGTAAATTTTGCTAAAAAGCAAACTATTCTTTAATCGTTGGATTGATTTCTGAAATAGAAAGCGATGAACTCCGGTTAAGCTATTTGAAGATAAAGACGGTCTTTTTATATTCACGTACCCTGAAAAAGAGGACAAATTTGGGATAAATTTTAGAAGATTTAGTTACAAAACTATCCTTTCCAGTGATTCAACAAAAATTATGGGGGCATCTTCGATTTTGAGTTTTAACTTTGATATTTCTCCTTTTAATGAGAAAAAAATACATAAAATATCAGCATGTATACATTACGTGAATGGTGTTTGCTTTAAAATTTTATTTTCTGGTCATTTTCTGATTAATTTTCCCTTTTTTGAAATTTTAATTATGTCAACATTTAGCATGTCCCATTTGCCCTGCACCCTGTCCCATTAGACCCCACATATGGGGGCTAATGGGACAGTTACATGTTTGTTTAAAATTCTCTGCAACTAAAATATGGTAACGTTTTAACATCTGTCAAATGACTTTTTAAGTAAACGAATGTTCTGTTTATGAGCTTGTAAAAAAAAGAAATAAAAATTATTGTATTTTTGCTAAAATACAAAGGTTAATAAAAATTTGTCCCAATAGCCCCCACTCTCTCCTACTCCTTAGCAAATAACGGTATAGATTTAATTTAAGAAAATCCATACAAATATTTGAATTCATATTCATTTAAATATTTATTACTCCTACCATTATATTGGTTAATAATAATTAATAGTCAGTTTATGTTACCAAAGTGAAAATTTTCTTAATCTAGAAACATGTAAATATATGATTTTATGAATTCTTTATTTGTAAAAAAAAGTTAGTTTACTTAAGAAACTATTTCATGGTTGACATAATCGATCACAACGATTAATGGCAAAAAAGATACCTAAATTGTATGATATTATAATACTTAACTAAATGGACTAACATCATTTTCAATCTATGGTCTAACACATTTTAAAAACCTGATATATTTTTTAAAATTTTAATTGTCATTTAAATTAGCTTAAAAACAAAAATGGTTCCCATTTCTTCCCTAGCCACACCCGAATATCCCATTGTGTCGATGAAACTCTGTCTCAAACAATACATAATTGCTTCAAACTTCTCTAAATCTATATGAGCTCATTTTTCTCAAACTCAACAACAAGTAACTTCCCATGTGAGATTTTGCATACTAAAACCCCGATCACCATTATGAATTACATCACTTTCCAATACAACAGACCATTACGTGACTCAGTAGAGAATGAAGCTGTTTAAGAAAAAATCAACTTGTTCTTTTTTAATTGCTTTAACATTGGATTTAAAATGGCTTTACCTTGAATTTTACTTAAACATTTGATGCGTATACTTTTAAGCATAATTTCGTTTTTATTAGATTTCAATCCAGACAATATGCTTTTTAATGTAAAATATTATTTTTTCGGTTTTTGTGAATAAATCAATCATCTAATTTTTTGTATCCCTTTAGAAGTAATGCGTTTAAATTTATTTCTAGATAAAATGTTTTATGTTCTAAACGTTTGCATCATTCTTCTTTCTAACACAAGCATTGTAAGCTTAAAAGTAAAATTGTCGAAAAATTACTAAAATAATAAGTTTTAGCTTTTAGAACAGTACCGTGAGAATTTAATATTTTTTAATGAGTCATAAATTTTGTACTGTTGGCGTTATTTATTGCAGGAACATGGAGATACCTGTACTTAAATAAAATGTCAAGGAAACTGGTCTTAGGTAAATGTTTTTTTTTTTATGTTTCCAAATATCTTGCGTTGATGTTTTTGTTCATCACCTCTCCACTCTACACTCTTAAAACAAACGAGCGGTTTTAACTCAGTCTGAGTTAATTTCCACTCCTTTCCGTGCCGAAAATGCACTTCTCCTATAGGAGTAAATTTCACTCTTTTTCGGAGTGGGTAAAAGAAATAAAAGAAAACAATCTGCGTCCTACACTCTTAAAACGAGCAGTTTTAACTCAGTCTGAGTTAATTTCCACTGCTTTCCCGTGCCGAAAATGCACTTCTCCTATAGGAGTGAATTTCACTCTTTTGTTTTAAGAGTGTAGAGGTAAACCTGCGGGAACTTTTGTAGAATTCACTTCACAATTTCCTTTTACATTTTTTTAATCTAAACTAGAATTTTTAAATAAACTAGAAACCTTTTCTATTATAAACTAGAATGGTCAAGCTTTCTAAAAATCCTAATACCGAAGAAGCCCATTTATTAATTGAATTTAAAAAAGTAACGTGCCAAGAGGGTCAAGAAGATTTTGGATGTCTTACAAAAATAGTTTTCAGCAGTCAATCAATAAGACATGTTGCATTAAAACAAATTTTTGAATGGTCTATTATCTACAAGAAACTGATAGAGCTTATTTGCTTATTTATAGCATACAAAATATTTGTGTTTTTACCACTTAAAACCTCAAATAAAACTAAACTGACGTGCCTCTCAACAAATGTTAAAAGTTAAGTTTTTCAAAATTCCTTGCAAAAAACACTTTAAAAATATGATTACTTGAGTGTTTAAGAATATATGTCTAAGATTTTTTTCGGGAGTGAGGAGGCTAATAAACAAATATTTTAAAAAAAAAAAGGATTCTTTCAAGGACTTTAAGAACATTGAAACTGTTTCCTGAAGAGAACCCAAACGTCGATCTTTCGCCGAGAGCTACCTACCAGTGGAAACGTGACCGTTTTATCCATTTATCCCGTTCGCTACCGTAAGATGCTGCGATATACGGTTTCCCTTGCCCCCGTATACACGTTGGCACCTCCATTCATCTATGCTCCAATGATCGGATATCTGCTGACCCAGTTCACACGAAGCAGGGGAAAAAAAGCTAATTAGAAGAACGGCTTAATTGGCACTCCTTGTTGAAGATTATGGCCACTTTCTTTTATTACTATTATGATTATGGCGATGGCTCATTTCGCTACCTTGCATACAGATGCGAAAGCTGACTTTCACTGGATGCATATCGAATTGGGCTATCTCGGCGATGAAAACGTAAATAACTCTCTCGCTGAATTGGCGTTTGTTGGATTTATTTGTTCTGATAGATTGGTATCGATCTAGGTGGAGGATCCTTAGGTTGTTACAATAATAAGATGATGAAGGACGACTTTCGCTTTTTTTTTTGGCTTACACTACTTTTTCAACTTTGGCTTACACCAATTTTACCAGATTTTTCCTTTTACTATTTGAATCGTGTTAAGTCAGACCTGCCAACTCACCTTATTTCACCCGGCAATAGTGAACTTTTAACTAATTTTCAAATTTATGTGTCAAATATATACCGATTCCGGATTTTCAAAGGTAGAAGCATTAAGCTTTTTTTGCCCACTGGAATCCAGAAAATGGCTATTACGAAATTGAATTTACGGAGATTCGGAAGGATTTCTGGTTAAATTTAAATCTTACAAGAGGCACAGTTAGTAGGTCTCGTTAAATGAAAAAGGGAGTCATTTCACTACCTTGCATGCAGATGCAAAGCTGACTTTCACTGGATGCATATCGAATTGGGCTGAAAACGTAAATAACTGTCTCGCTAAATTGGCGTTTGTTGGATTTATTTGTTGTGATAGATTGGTATCGATCTAGGTGGATCCTTAAAATGTTATAATAATAAGATGATGAAGGGAGACTTTCGCTTTTTTTTGCTTACAATAGAATATTTTCCCTTTTACTATTTGAATCTTTAAGTCAGTTTTGCCAACTCACCGAATTTCCCCCGGCAATGGTGGACTTTTAGCTAATTTCCGAATTTACGTGTCACATGTATACCAATTGACGGATTTTCAAAAGAAAAAACATCAAGCTTTCTCTTGGCCGCTGGAATCCAGAGTTTTGGCAGGATAGTTGGTTAAATTTACGTCTCTCAAGAGCCACAGTTAACAGGTCTCGCTAAATAAAAAAGGGAGTCATTTTGCTACCTTGCATACAGATGCTAATCTGGGTGTCTATCGAATTGGGGTATCTCAGCGATGAAAACGTAAATAACACTCGCTGAATAGGGTACTTGACTGCATCGCCAAAATACCTTCCAATATTATTTAAATTATAGTTGAAAGTCAAAAATAACAAATGCATATAATTTTTTGCGAAATAAATCTTTAAATCATTAAAAAAATCATTTTAAAAAGGCATTTTTTTCACGTGATCATCACGTGATCACAAACACAACCTGGCGTTTTGGCTGACGTCACTAGTAACCATAAACAAACCGGCGTGATGTTTTTTGTTTTCTGATTAAACTTGATTTAATCTAATTTACTCTTGAAATAATAAATATTGAGATAATATAAGTCTTTTTACAGAAGCGGATATTTCAAATTTGCCTAAAATCGATTCCAATGTGGTGTTTCAAAATTTGTTTATAGTCACTAGTGACATCACAGATACCACGTGACAGCCAGGAAGCGTTTTCGGGAGTGATTTTTCGTCCTAATTTTAAAATTCATTTTTCTGCCTTTTTATGGGGTATTTGAAAAAAAGAAAAAATACGGGTCTAATATTTTTGGCATAAGAATATTTTAAGCCAATAAAAAAAAAGTCAAGTACCCTATTGACGTTTGTTGTATAGTCCGGCTGTCACTTCTTAGTATCCCAAATATTTTGATTGTGGAACCATTCCACTTCGAAAACAGGTAGAGGACTTAAAGGAGGCAGGGTTGCCAATTCCATGGCGTTTGGCGAACACAGGGCATAATTGGGTTAGTTTGGTTGGAAATAATGGGTCCCACTAAAACTACACATGGGTTATTTGTAAAAGGAGGATTCTAGTTAATTGCTGATGGTCGTCATCAATTGCACATGCATTTCTTTTCTATCTTGACTAGGTCGTCAATGGATTTGCATCATCTGTAGTATATTATTTAACACACTCAGTATCACCTCGGGGAACGCTATAAGTCAAAATATAGCTGAACCCGATGTAAGTTAGAATTGCACTTCACTTGAGAAACTGTTTCTACACCTTAAAGAAATATGCGCCTGTAAAAGCAATGAATCGCCAAATACAGGGTGGCCCAAAAGTAGGCTAACAGTTAGTTGAGTATACAGTTATTTATACAGCAACAGTTATTCTAAAGCAGGTCTGGTTGTTCAGTCAGTTTATTGTGCATTATCTCACAGAACTGTAATTTGCGGTTAGGATCGTCCTCAAGAAGGCCCCGTAACAGTCTTGGGCGGTACGGTTTAAGGTTTAGCTGGTCTATCAGGCGTTGTAACGTTGCTCTAGGGATTGTTAGCTCACGAGACGCTAGTCGTGTGGATTTTTTTTTTATGTTTATGAATGTATAAGAGCTGCATTAATCTCATTTTCCTGTGTCAGTGTCGTCTATGTTCGTCCAGAATTAGGTACATTGGCAACGGAACTCGCGATCTCAAACTTGCCTCTGATGCGATAAATCGTGTGACAGAACGGCACAGACAAATTAAACTCATTTCCCCATATCCTACACACTGCCATCGCCTTTTCATACTTTCAGTTGGTCTTAAGGACCCACCGTCGGTGCTCCTCGCTCAGATTCCCCGAAATGGTTTGCACTTATAAAAAAACGCACAAATTTTCCACTAGCACAAATCCTTTTATCGGATAACTGGCAGATGGCAAGATTTGAACTTTTATACTCTGGAGATTTCATTTGCTTATCGAGCATCAAATAAATATTCCGAAGCTATCTCGAAACTAAACAAAAACAAAGTCCACGAATCGTCACTCTTTGTATCTAATACGTTGTAGTACGACTTAATTTTAGCCAACCAACAAAATTAAGCACAACTATGTCAAATACCTGTTCTAAACAACCCAAAGTTCTTGCCAATGGTATGGCATTAACTGCAAGCCTACTGTTGGGCCACCCTGTATTGTAACTCTTGCCTGAACCAAAATCTTCCTTACCCTTTTTAAAAAGTAGACTGTTCCACAATCAAAATATTTGAGATGCTAAGAAGTGACAGGCAGACTATATTTATTTTTTGCGATAAATTTTGGTATGGATCTAGGTGGAGGATCCTTAAGTTGTTGAATAATAAGGTGATAAAGTGAGACTCTTTTTGTTTGGATTTTTGCAGAATATTTTTTCCATTTGCAATTTGAATAGCTTAATAAAGAGGGAGTGAAGGGAGTAAAAGAGAATTTCCCACTAAGCTTTTTCCTGTCAAGATTTTAGGGAAATTAGAACTGTGTACGGAAACCTTCTTAGGGATTTGAACAAATATAATCAAATAATTGTTCAAATATCCTGCACCTTTTTTTTTATCTTAACAGCACATTTGCTGTAGAAAAGTGTCAAAACCACCTCACTTAATTTATAGACGTCTCCTTATAGATTAAAAAAATTATCGAGTAAACATGATTAAAAATTGTAGTTACTTGATTATAATCAAAGTTACTTATTATATTTCAAAAGCACCATGTCAATTTTTAAAAAAATTATGTATGAATAATTAAAAATATGTATATATATATATATTTATTCGTCTAATTTAAGGTGTATTGACGTATAGGAAATTATTGGTGTATGGAAAATTGTGTTTTCGAAATAAAGTTTTAAAAATATCCCAGTTAAATTTGCACAAAAATATAACTTTTTTCCACACGACATACACTGAACAATGTACAATTAAAACGAAAATATCGAAAAACAAAAACAATCTAATTAACATATTTTTTAATCAGCACTGAAGTAAAAATAATGTTACGGATTGAAACATTTGTCTCTATAGAAACAGTTGAAAGAAATCTAATGTTAGGTCTAAAACACAAAATGCTCCAGAATAACCAATGAAAATAATATTTATGTATTATTGTTCGTTGGAATCATTTGCCTGCAGAGGTTTTGGGTTTTGGTATTCGGAATTAGTTTTGAGTGCAAACAAAATGACTGCCAATACTAAGAGTAGCTGGCATCGCAGTGCTTGGCGAACTTGCCCCCCACCAAGAAAGTCATAAGTCATAAGAGTAGCTGGCAATTCAGTGCATAGTCTTTTCCGTATAAATGCAAACGACAATCCGACCAGTGTATCAGGAGTTGATGGCAAACTCCTCAATTGAAGAGCTTAGTGGAAGAACAGTGCTAAGTGACAAAAAGGTGAAAACGGGAAAATGAGCTTTAAAGTTTTTCGTTTGCATTTAGATACGTTAAAACGGCATTTACAAAAGGTAAAAAATATACGATACTTAATTTTTGTGAAACAGGGGAATCTTGTTATCTTTAACGGAGGGAATAAAGTGTTCGTTGACTCAAAAATCTCAATTTTTTTCAAAATTGTCACCTAGCACGTTCTTCCACTAAGCTTTTCAATTGTGTGGCGAAAAGTTGAATTTCCGGTATGATATACGTATACGTATGGAACCTGATGGCAAGTGGGAAACTATGGACGGCAATGGTAACTGATCGGGTATCCTGGGGCGCAACTAGAAAAAAAATCTTTTTTAATTCTTTCGAATTAAAAAAAGAAAAGTAGGCTAAAAATTTAATTTATGGTTATTTAAAATGAATGCATAAACTTCTCATGCAAATCAAGAAGGTTTTTAATTTAGATAGTATATTGATTAATAATGAATATTTAATTAAAAGTGTTCATTAACTACCAGTATATTTAAATAATTAAGTTTTGAAATATGTTAAATATACTACTGTTTTTATAAACTAAATAAATGTTAAAATTATTTATACACAAATCATTTTATAATTAAATTTAATAATAGAAGCTTGTCGTTTAATTTCTGTACAACAAATCAGGCGATTTAAATTATCTAAGTAGTTAAATTTTAAATAAAAACATTCTATCAGTTGATTGTTGCGTGCGAACAAGATTTTGATTTTTTTACTATTTATTACGATTTTTTTTAACTGATAACCAAAGAGACCAATAGGTTTTCCATTTTTTTTTAACCAAGAGTTTTTCAAGCTTTTTGTCTCGTATATGTCTCCATTACATTTCATAGGAGCAAAATAGATGTCATAAGAGTAATAAGATTAGTTTTTAGTTTCTTTATCTAATCAATGAGTCATAAGAGTAATAAGATTAGTTTTTAGTTTCTTTATCTAATCAATGACTAAGTTCCAATTTAAAACATTTTCTGACATTTCATGTTACTCAATGATATTAAAATGATTAACGAGATTACTGATAATGTATCAAAACTGCAATTTGTTGCATGATTAACATTTATTTCATTGAGATGTATTATGTATTTAATATTTATAATAAGCTTTCTGTTTTCATTACATTTTAATTGCTGTTTAAAATTTAAGTACATGTTTTATAAAAAAACTAGCTACTATTTTTATATAACGACATAAATGATTAGGGTTATGTTGAATTATCGTCGCACTAGAGCTATAAGAGGGCTATTGGCGACTGGTTGCCATAGTTGTAGTTGGGGTTATTTAAAATGGATACATAAACTTCTCATGCAAATCAAGAAGGCTTTTAATTTAGATAGTATATTGATTAATAATGACTATTTAATTAAATGTGTTATGCTATTGACATTTTATTAGCAAAAAAACCCGAAAATTTAAATTACGGGAAAATACCAAGCTGAAAACTTACTTAGAGTCACGGAAACGTACAAAACGGAAACCTTAAAAACGAACACGGAAAAATGCAAAATTTAATATTTTAGCAAAGGATAAATAAGAAACGGAACATAAGTAGAAACATGGGAAAATGCAAAATGGAAAAATTAAATTATCGGGTTTTTTTTGCTAATAAAATGTCAATGGCATAACAGTCAAAAAAATCTCAAAAAGTTTCGCAGATGTTTTTATGCGTCTTTTTACAACAATGTAGTGAAATTACGTGAAGTGCTTTCTAAATTTTGCCCATAAAGCTATTTTCGGTACAAAAAAAGGAATTTAACAGTTTGAAAAAATTAAAAAGCACTTATAAAACAAGATTTTACTTCATTATAATAATTGCAAAAGAATACGAAACATATGCATAGTTTTCTGAGACTTTTCTCCATAGACATCATTCTTGGGTGAAAGCGGTTACAGCAGGTATCGGTTCTCCAGGAAATTCAATTTTTTATTCTCATATTTTTACCAATATGAAAAGTTGAAAGAACTGCACTATTTTTATATATTAAGAACTAAACATATTTGCCCCTTCAAATTTCAGAAATATTCGCTACCAAGTTCAATTAAACTTGTTAAAATACATTGCAGAAGAAACATTGATTAACACACTTTTCAGTATAAGCAATTTCTTATTTATTTCAATTTATTATAATAACAAATATATTATTTATACAGATATAGAGCAAATCTGACTTAAAAATAGGCATAATTTGAGCTTGATTTCCCCTGCATATACGAGAAGTTAAACAAGTAGGTTTGTTACAGAATCTGTCACTTAAACCGCTTCCACACAACATTTGTTCTCAACAGGAAACAAACTATTTATACACCTCAGAAAGAAATTCGCCAAACAGAGCCTTTAACTAGTTGTAATTAAACATTTAAACGATAAAATTAATTATTTTCATTAATCTTCTTTCTCAGATTTAAAAAATTAGACTTTATCGTTTGCTTAATTTGTTTGAAGTTCGAAGAATAATAATGTAATCTTTTTTTTAATAAATATCTTTGTGTCGCCACAATTTACCATTTACATTTCTTTCGAAAATTCAGTCATTTATCGTTTGTTAAATTAATTTACAGTTCGACAAATATATAATTAGTGCAATTGATGCTTTAAAAATAAAAGCGAAACTTCGCATATTTTTTATGCCAAGTTAGAATTCTCTATGCATCTTTCTTCATACATATATAATAAACCATCAAAAGAACTCTATTGTGATATTACAACAATCCAAACTGAATTATATCACATAAATAAATATTTTTATTTTTATTTCAAATGAAGTTTCTCGTACGTTTAACGAAATGGCAACAGTGAAAATATGAATAAAAATGAAATTTGCATGTTATTTCAATGTAGATAAAAAAATAGTTATTTAAATTTTAAATAAACTTCTAATTTAAATTTTTTAATGAAATTTGGAATGTAGCCTAATCTGATTTTTCGCTTCAAAATGACGTATCCCACTTGTCTGTGGAACTTGTGGTTCTTTCTGTGAAAGTGGGTGACAGACGGACGGACTGAACGATTATAATACCTTCCACTTTTTACGTTATAAACGTAGTGTGGAAGCTAATAATACCTTCCACTTTTTACGTTATAAACGTAATGTGGAAGCTAAAATTATATGTTCATTTATACAGCAAAATTAATTCTCAGGTTGGCAAATTTATTATTAAGTTAAGAAATTCAAACCTCTAACATTGCATTCTTGAAAATTTTATCTACAGTTTAAAAACTTTGTCCAATTCATTTATTTGATTTGCTAAATTTTTAATTTTTTTGGTTAATGACGCTGGTTTTCTTTGTCCGGTTTGGCTTAGAGCCCTCCATCCCTGTGTGTAAAGAGATGCGTCAAAGGGGCCCAAAATTGTTCAAGCCGGGTTGCCAATGAGAAACCGCCAGGGAGAAATTGGTCAGGCTTGTTTGAGCTTGGCCGTTTAACGCTTATCGTACATGTTTTGGCAAAATACAAGTTAATATTCTTTTATTAATAAATCACAAAATAAAAATTACTTAAAACAAAAATTCAATTTTTACCAATACTATTAATAATTGACACGATAGACGATATTTTTTTTTTTATTTGAGCAGACGAGTTTGTTTACAAAAAAGAATCTTCGCCAAGAGACGCCAAGAAGTAGCCAACTAGAAAAACACGCGAATCAATTTTTATACTCGTATTTCAAGAAAATAGAAGATTCTTTGAATATTTAAAAGGTGGAAAGATTTCTACACACATAAAGTGAATAAATACTGTTTTTTAAAACGAAAGGAAGCAATATTTTATGCATAATATGTTTAAATAGCCATCATAAATACATTCAGAAAGCGTACTGTTACAGGAAAACTGTCTTTTTTTTATACTACTAAAGTATTTTTGAAGAAAATTATGGTTTTAGAATATTCTTTACACATTTAGAAAACCATAAATAAACATAAAAAAGTTGTAATTTCCCTAAATTTTATGGATTGTTGACGATTGCAAAGGCTACTTTTTTTTTCCTATGCTAACTCTATGAGGGACAAAACTATTCCGCCTCAGGGGGACAATTTTGGTCCTAGCCCAATCAGGAGCGGCTGGCAATTTGTCGCATCTCTTTTACACAGTAGGGATGATGTAGGGCTCTAGTTTGGCTAGCTTTGGTTCCTCTTTTTGGATTAATATCCGCAAGACACCTAATAAACGATAAAATAGTCATACAATTAACAAATAAATTCATTAGCGTAATTGTATATATACATTAAATTCCTCCTCTAACATAATTTTCAAAAACCACAACACAATTTTAAATTTGCTCGTCTGGTGACTGAATAAATAGTGCTCTGGGCTTTAGTTCACTGGGAGCAGGTTTGAATTCCCATCTAATTAGCCTTTAATATGCAAAAAAATATCATAGAATGACAAACCAAAACCAAAGCAACACAAGTTTGAATTTCGGTGAATTATACTCAAATAAATAGACCTATAATGTTTTTATTAAGAAATAATAACACACAATGTATCATTAAATTTTTTAAGTCATTAAACGGGTTTTTTTTTTGACATTGCATACAAATATCAAATTTTGTATATGTTAGGGGTGTATGACTAGGAGTGTATATAATTATATTACTGTTACATAGACTTAAAAGTAAAAAACTAGAATTTCATAAAGAACTAAAATAGCCTACTTTCCTGTTACTTAAATACTTACTGAAGTTAAAATCGGGAAAAAACTAGGTTCCTAACAGTAAATATCATCAACAGCCGTTTCTACACTAGATTTATACACATTAGAAAAAAATCGAAACACAGCATCCAGCTATAATTTAAACTTCTAAAAGCCAAAATCAACTATTTTCCTTAATATTCTTTCGCAAATTAGTTAAATATTATTTATCGTCTTCTCGCGATTTATTTGTAGTTCGAAGAATAATTAAATATTTATTAATAACAAAAGTAATGAAACTACTCCAAACTGCATTAAAAAAATAAGAAATGTAAATTAAAACTAAGCATAATTGTATGCAAAAGTATGCCTTGCCGCTTTCTTGGTAAATAATTAATGAGTAATCGAAGAATCAAATTGTGCTACATTTTATGACGTCATTCCAAACTGATTCATGAAAATATTATTTTGCTTCAAATATGTTCAAATAAATAAAGTTTCTCACGCCACTGTTGATTTGGCAACAGTGATTTAAATGACTCAAAATTGAATTTCAATGCTAATTTAATGGGAAATTCGCCGACAGATAGTAGATTCCGGACGTACAGACAGACGGACAAAAAGTATGAAAGTTGGGTATCTGAGGTCATAGCTTTCTAACAAAAAAAGAATTTTTAAGATCAGATGGTTAGAACCGATTTTGAAAGGGGGGTACGGACAGACAGACAGACAGACAGACGGACAGACGGACATCGACCGCATGTCAATACCTACTTTTTCATTTTTTTTAATTCTTTCGAATTAAAAAAAGAAACGTAGGCTAAAAAATATATGAAAGCTGAATATTCTATCCATATATACTTTGATTTTTTACACATTTGGTTAATATTTCGTAAAACCCTCAATAATTCTGGTAACAGTTTAAACTTAATGGATTTACATTTACAATAATCAATGACGGATCTCCATTTATAAAAAACGTAATGCCTTCCTGTTTCCTGTCAATAGATTAAAACCATTAGTCTTGTTTACATAAAAAATAACTTTTTATAAATATCATCTTCAATCAACTAGTGCGAGTTAAACTATGTCACAACATAAAAATCCCACATAGTTGATTAATTCTTTTAAATAAAGGAATATTTATAATTCGACTAACATTAATTTTTATGCAGTGAATACCAATTTATAATAAGATAGAAAGAAGCATCAATACCTTTGGATAAACTCCATTGTTAGTGCTGTGTCTGCATTGTATTCGATATTAAATACGAAGTAAAAGGAAAACAGGACCTTCATTGCTGTGATAAAATTATCACAATGTATAGTAATCTGACCATCTATCACCAATGAATACTCATTCGCAGTATAAAGATCACTTCCTGTAAAGTAATTAAAAAAATTACGCACATCAATAAAAAAATAAACTTATTTAATATGTTTTACTGAAAAAAGCACGATGTAAAAGACACTCCTCACCAACAAAATCAACATTTGTTGGAATTTGTAGAAAAAACTGTTTTAGAGCAGGAGAAAAATAACCTAAGCACCTCAATGATTAAAAGCACGGCACTAGAGGACGAAGACAGATTTTGCTATCATATCAATTGAAGAATTTTTTTTAATGTATGATGGGTTGGTCTCTTTTTCAATAGCATGCATTTGCATCTGAACATTTGGCAGTGTGATTTATGTATGGTTTTAGTAAACTTATTTAAAGGAATAACAATGGTTTTGTTATACAGTGCAATGATTTCCCGGGAAGAGTAACAAAAATACAACTTTTGAGGACCGACTTAAGGAATGGTCCCCTCTGTACTCAAGTATTTTTTTTTTTTTGTAAAAAAAGAAAATTTGCATTAGTTTTAAATTGTGTAAGCTACAGGGGTTCCATCCATATTTCAATCTCTTCGCTCGTGGTTTACGGACATTTTCCGTTTTCAGAAGGAAAAAAACCGTGTTCAGTCGTTACTTGAAAGTTCCGTTAAATTCAGTAATCCTGAAATTTCAGGTTTTTTTTAACAGTGCATGTAGTAACAGTGTAGTATTATCACTGTTTATACTTATATTGTTAATTGTTGCTTTCAGCTGCTGTGAGAGACTGCACAGTTTCAGGAGACAACAGATCATTCGATAGAAAGGGAACATCTTCAGGGTTTAGACTACCAAGTACTACATTTATATGTTTTGTATTTGTATTTTTACCTGTCATTTTATTAATGAAATATTAGTAATTCAAGTAGTGTTTCTTTTTTCTTGTGTTTAAAATTAATTTTTGAGCGTCCACAGGCTTGCAGTTTTTAGGAAATTTTAAATTCAGTGTAGTTCAATAGGTAGCTGTTAAACAAGGTTTGTAATAAATTTTAGAAATTCGTGTGGAAAATTGGAAGTTTAAAAAAAATCTATTAGACAGGAGCTTATATGAAATAAAGGCGAAATTATTTTGCTTCAATGGTTTTCTAATAAAAGGGTTAAGTTCCAAAACCTTCAATGCTTTTTAGTTGCATTGGTATGTTCTCGGTTCAGCATCGGGTGCATGTTGGTCAAACTTTAAGTAGAAACCGTTATTACGTAGGAAATGCGTCGGAATCTTCCCGGCTAAGCATCGGGTAGACGGCGGCGGTAGGTAGAAAATGCATTGGTAAGTCCTCGGTTTAGCATCGGGAATATGTTGGTTAAATGATGGGTAGATACCGTTAATACGTAGGAAAGACGTTGGAATAATCAACTCGGCTAAGCATTGGGTAACCGCCTGCACGTCGGTAAATGGTCGCAAGATAATCGGTTTATGGTCGTATAATAACGCGAGTTAGGTTGGCGTGACATGGGTAAATGATCGCGCGTGGAATTTCGCTTCGATGGTCAAATCCTATCAATAACCGACGATTTGTAGTTACAAAAGGAGCGGTAACTAGCCGCCGACGATTGGCGAAAGATCGTGTATTGTACATCGGCCCCATGTTCCACCGATTGCCATTTTCGATCTCTTGCCGACTACCAAAATGCGTCGGCAAGTGGTCACGCATGATTGGCAAATGGTCGCTCACCAAGGACGAAACGCAGCCGCTGCGATGGACATCGCCAATCTCTTTCCGACGTGATCGGCTCGATGTCGCAATATGTTTTTGCGACGTTTGGACGATTAATTGCTGCTTGAGAATACGCTGCAGTACCAATCAATCTTATGGAAGAGAGAACTTCGTTCCAGTATTCTTTACCACAATTTTTTTACTAAGCAAACGGGTTCCCAGCAAGGCGGGACCATACTGATAGTAAATAAATAACTGTTTTGTAAGTTATTTATGTGTATTTTGACATTTTAATTCGTGTTACATTAACTACACTAATAGCAAAATTACTTAATAGGTAATATTTTTTCCTGCATTATTTTTATGTCGTCTGAAATTTAAGATTCATAATAAATATATACGGATATTTAAGTTACAATAAAATAATTACTAATATTTAAGTAAATGAAGTTTAAGTTTTGTAAATTTTATAAAAAAGAAACATTTTTTATGGCGAAAAGTGCTGACGTGTGTAACAATAAAACACTGTATTCACTTATTCACCAATAACCAACTATATCCAGCAATTTCATTTAACCCTTCGAATTAAGATAATAAAAAGTTTGCAGTTTGAATAAAACCCACTAAATCACACCAATTTGTTGAATCTCATTAATTAAATCAATTAACCAATAAAATCACATTAGTTATTATTGTGCAGCATCTATACACGTAGCCTAAAACAATCATCAGCTTTAAGTAAAATAAAATTTCAAAATAAATATTATTATTTATAATTATGGCACATTTTTACAAGGCCCTTTTCCCAACCCTTGTTTCCCAAACAAGGTTAACTAAGTGCTAATGAATAGCCTTAGATGTAACAATGTTGTGCTAATGGATATCCTTAGATGCAGCAATGTTTCGTCAACGACATCAAACTAATCGCTTGCTAATCTAATAGTAAAAAGCACAAATGAGGAGGAGACCAGATGAATTGCTAATTTGGCGAGAAAGATTGTTTACTTTTGGCAATTTATCGCCTGAAATTTGAAAAAGTGCAAAAAAAAGGGGAAGTAAAATATGCAAAAAAAATTACCATGTGCCTTTAAGACATTGCCTGGAAGGCAGAAAGGGTGCAGCAATGGCACAATATCGTTACCACAATATCTGGGGCCCCGTGAGGGTGGCAATCTGTTTTTTGCTCCGAGAGGGCGCCATCCCCTGATTTTAGGCACGTTGTTTGAGTGAAGGAGGAATTTTTCTCCAGGCAACCTGTCCCCATGGTAACTGCGCTATGACCGACCACGGGACTTTTGGATCCACAGATTTAACGAACACGCTCTCCGTATGCACTCGGGACCACACAAATATACATGCCTTATCCGGGATTCGAACCCTAGGCCCACTAGGTCGAAACCACCATACCGGCTGAACGCTACGTATATGCTTGATACAAATGTCGCATTGTTACAAAAAATTCATTACGTCCTGAAAAGTAAAAGAATTGAAGAGCTTAGCAGAAAAACGTGCTAAGTGACAAAAAGGTGAAAACGAAAAAATGAGCTTTAAAGTTTTTCTTTTGCACTCAGATCTGCACTCTTAAAACAAACGAGCGATTTTAACTCAGTCTGAGTTAATTTCCACTCCTTTCCGTGCCGAAAATGCACTTCTCCTATAGGAGTGAATTTCACTCTTTTTCGGAGTGGGTAAAAGAAATAAAAGAAAACAATCTGCGTCCTTCACTCTTAAAACGAGCGGTTTTAACTCAGTCTGAGTTAATTTCCACTCCTTTCCGGTGCCGAAAATGCACTTCTCCTATAGGAGTGAATTTCACTCTTTTGTTTTAAGAGTGTGTTAATAACGGTACTTGCAAACCGTTTATGAAAAAGAGCAAACATTTTTTTGTTAAAGAAGTTAGTAATATGTTCATTGACACAAAAATCTCAATTTTTTCACATAAGTGACTTAGCACGTTCTTCCCCTAAGCTCTTAAATTGTGACAGTTAATATTTATGCAAAGCATCTCTGGCAACGGTACCCACGTGACTAATGTTAGTTACCCTTTAGGTTTTCAGATGCGCTGTCCATTCTATCCCTGTGTTTTGCCAGCAATGCAAAACAGGTCGCATCCCTAACATCATCCTTCGCTCGTTTTTCCCACGTCAATCAAACAGGGCGGGATGCTTCGCATCACTGTTTTGTTGAGTGCCCTCACGTGCGAAACCCTTTGACTTTAGCCCGAAAGACTCTGCACACCTTCACACAAATAACAACAAGATGCTCGGGGATCGTTTATGGGCTGTTAGGAGAGCAGTTAAGACAGTTCTTGGACTTTTTTGGGGAAAGGGATGGTCAGTGTATATGATTTTCTGATGGTGCTAAGTGTTAAGAAAAGTTACATGTATTTCATTGTAAATATATATTTCAGAATAGATATTCTTTGTTGTTGTGCGTGTTTACTGAAATATAATACTCAGTAGTTTGAGGGTGGTTAACAAATAAATAGATTAATTCTTTTCTTTTACATAACATTTTTTGAAACTTTGCAGTAGAAACGATTTGTTCAAATAATTTATATTAATTCCACCTCGAGTCTTCAAGCAAAGTTAAATTACTGTGGCGTAAAAAATATTACTTTAGTTTATTAATTTTGCACAATAACTTATGAATACTTAACAATGAAAAATGTCTTCGAAAAAAATTCAAAGTTGGTGTTTAAATTTATTAACCTTGTCAAAGCTATTTTCTATTGTCAGATCTGAGAACATCATAAACTTTTAATACATTTATTTCACACAATTTTAAGAGTCCTCTTCGTTTTCGAAAACCTCTTCTGTATTATTGTACGCTGTAACAAAAAATTCGGTAAAATTACTGCAAATTTGCCGTTATTTTTTACAACACACTGTTTTACAGCAAATTAATGCGTACAGAGTCACATGAACATCTTTCTCCAATAGCTTAAACAGAGAAGATGTCTGCATCCAATCATTGCCAGTGAAGCAGACGTTTTCATGAGTACCACGCAATGAATTTTACATCATATGTAAATTCACATCACAGTTTGATGGTATTGGCTTTTTACAAATATGCCGTGACGGTGAATTAGAGGGATTTGTTAGAGTGTGAAGAAAGAAGAAGATAAATTTTCTGCTTTAAGTCAATTATTCCAAAGTACAACTAACATCTAATCCAGAATCAGTATTTGAATAGAACCCACCCTTGTCATTTAAAAGCAGGGCCTCACTTAGAAGAACGCAACTGAGAGGTCTTTAGCTTGATGTGCTATTTTTCTTTACAATTTTACATATTCTTTGACATAGACCAACCATGATTACAAATATTTAACTAAACTAATATTTGGGTGACTAATTCTACTCAATTAATGATTAAAATGTTTTATATATATAATTTAAATACACCTTTTCTCATAACCCTCTGAAGACGGCACACAAACATGTTTTTTTCATCTAAAAACTAAAGTTATTTCTTTTTAATGTTTGTGTTACTACTTTAAGATAAAATTATTTCTTTTACTTTTTACAGTAACTTTATTCCCAGCATTTGCTGCTGTCGAAGCCTATGCTACAGGTTCATTTCACATTCCATGCACATCGAGAACATTTCCATAACATCTTTATACCTTCTTTTGTTTTGTTCACCATCGGTTGTCATCGGGTATTTATCACTCGGCTTTTATGTTCGGTTAATAAAATTCAGCTCCTGTTGAATGGCAAAGGTGTCAGATGTAGGTTCCCGTATAGAATTTTTTTAAAAATAGTTTGGCCATAACAGAAAGGCGTGAAATTAGTTGTGATGTTTATGTGCTATCAGTGCATTCATAAAATGAAGTACATAGTGTATTTTTTTTAATACTCGTAACATAAAATTTACTCGGTATTATTTAGAAATTATTTTTTATGGTGATGCATGGAAACATAAAAGTTTTAGTTGATTCATTTCATAGATAAGGGCATGCCATACTTGATATAAATAACTTGCTGAATATGAAAAATTACTTTCTCTATTTTAGGATTCAACATTTCAGTACAACTATGTAATAATGGCCGATCTGTTCATTGACTACTTTATTCGAGCTTCAAAATTTTACCTTGTGGTTTCTATACCGATCGAGTTGTATGAAAAATGAAGTGGAATGTTTACCACATTTGGTCATATTTGTTGCTTGGTAACGTAACGCAAATAACCAAATCGCTGAATCCAATAGCTGTTTCAACATTTTTTGTAATGTTCGAAAATATGTAAGTACTTTCTTGGAGTATCAGTTGAAGGAACACAGTTCATTGAAACAATTATTTTAAGAACATGTATCAAGGATTTGTGGTTTACTGCATTGGGGTTTTATGTAAGCTATTTAAGATATTTTATTTTTAAAAAAATGATACTCTTGTATCATATTCTTTAAACACGAATTTATCTTCATGTGTCAGGAATACTTATTTAAAAAGATTGCATTTCATAGTATAGCGTTCCTTCGAAATAAAAAAAGTATAATTGAATCTATAAACATAGCACATTAATTTTAATTAACTCTTATTTACAGATTCGAGCAAAATATTTAAATATCGACACGCTATACTAACAAGAGGGTTTTTTAAGATATAGAGAAGTAAAAAGTCCTTATTTAAAACCTATATACTGCATGAAATTTTTATAGTTTCTTACAAATAATTATCACTTATTAATATGAAACCTTATACACCTAAACATACAGTCAATTTTTCCTCGTTGACTCTGTCAAAAACAAGCAATATATATTAACTTTGCTTTTTCTCGTTTACATAATCAAAACTCATATTATTTGTGCAAAAATTATCTTCAAAAACTTTATCCTCAAAGGTGATAAAATATAGTAACATTTTCTTTTTTCGGCACCGATCTTTATTGTTATGATCATTAGATTAAATAAAAATATCATATATCTTGCGAATTTTCTTTAGCAAATGACGCGAAACCTCTTTTACCAACCACTACCCCTTTCCTTGATGATAGTATTACAGAACCATCCAAAGTAGAGACCGTGGGTGATGCGCAAATAATTGTCTCTTCTCGAAAATAAAAAGTCGATTTCGAGAATTTCATCGAGGAAACCTTTCAATTTTAACACGTTGTTTGAAATGAGTAAGAACTTGCTGTTACTGAGATATGTGTTTTAGGATTTGGGTTGGATAATTTATGAAATAATGTACCGAAACATTTTTATTCCTAATTTGATTGTATTTTAACAGCTTTAAATTTTCTAGTGACAGAGTGTCAAAATTTGCACAAGTGTGAAAAAACTGTATTTCTCAAAGACAGCAAACAGATACGTTGGCAGAATTCTTATTTCCACAGGACTGTCATACGTGCACTTCTGCAATATTTGGATGATTAAAATAAAAATGTTGTTTTGCTGATATTTTGTGTTGCAAGCCTTATTAATCATAAGAGCACCACACACTGAATACATTTTGTTATGCATCAACTTGTATGAATACAACACAGGGATGTAAAAAATAACTATAAAATATGCTGCAATTTTACAAAAAAATTACAGTGTGGTTCAACATCTTCTAATCAATGTTTTGGATAAAGAGTTATCTTAAGCTTAAGAAATACATATTACGGTTCTTTAAAATGTATATCAGAATTTCATTTTACATATTTAAGGAAAAATATAGTTTCCAGTTTTTTGTCCATCACACATGGATATAATAATCGCATCCTCTCGTGATCGCCAGTTGTGTTGGAACATTACAAATTTGTGTTCGTACACTGTTAACTGAAGGTGACACTTGGCACAGCCATCAGGGGGTGAATGGCGGTGTCTTACCAGCGGGACCCTGAGGCACCCCTAGGAGATTCACAAGCCCAAGATTCATTGACCCAAGGCGATTTAAAGCCTTGAGGTGAAAAATGGGACCACCTTTTCAAACCGGGGTGAAAAATGGCACACATGTGTCACCTTCAGTTTTAACAGTGTATGCCATCAACATATTTTTGAATCAAAACAACACAATATTATAATAATACTTGTGCTATTTGAAAACTAGTTATTTCGGAGTTTACACTTGAACAAAGCTCAACTGTGCTCGAATAAGAACCAACCTTGCCATCCACCCCAAACCTGACCCTTGGCCATGCCTCACGGAAGACGAGACTAGATGGATTGTGTGACCCAGAGGTTGGGAATAACCATCCCTCGCATCAAAATCTATGATGGGTCCTCCTAGAAGAACCAATCGTCCCGAACCGCCCAATATGATGATGATACCGCTAACATTATGAAGTTTAGTGGAATTGCTCCTTCCTCCCTCGAACTGGATGATAGAGACGTGAAAACGGTGGTCTTGTTCAAGAACTGGGTTTTTCTGTTTGTGTGTCCATTTCAAGTTTATATTTGCAACAAAGTTGTTCTTGATAACCCCTTTCTTATTTTTAGGTGCTAATAGTTAAGAAATTTCTGATTTAAATAGGACACTATTATTGTTAGAAACAATAGTTTAATCTAATATGACACTCACTTGAAACGCTTGAATAACGCTTGCCTAACGACACCTTTTCTTTATTTTAGAAAGTACGAATATTTAATAGGAAAACCTGCGTTTTAACTGGAATTTAATTAATTTAATACCAAGTTTCCAACTTTTTTTATTATAGTTTTTTTCTGAAAACTCAGCTGCGAGTTTAAAACCATAAATTTGTCAGAAGTTTAATGTACATATTATGAAATAGGAAGATTTCACATTATGAATTGTCCTTATATATGGCTTGCGATAAAAAAAACATACCTGGGAAAGCACATTGAATATAATCCATTGAATATATTTATCCTTTCCTACCAGATATTAAAACAATGTTGAATTACATTTAAGAAAGGACCTTTTCTTCATAAATTGAAGAACCTCTCACTATAAAAGAACAGTTTGCTAAAAATAGAATGTTTATGTCTTTCAGGGCGCTACTTGATGATGGTCTTTGAAAACGTCCATCGGCTGACCTCTCATTTCTGGGGAAAAAAGGTTTGGAGATCGTTTCGGGCACGCGGCTGCTTTTTTCAAGGTCATCATCATCATATTTTTATGGTTTTTCGACCATTTTTTTGTGTCGAAGAGGCACACCGGAAGCAGTTACAGTTCCGGGTCAACGTTCTGCCACACATATCATCTTCAGCAAATTTTGGGTCCAAAGAAAAGAGGACCATGGGAATCCTTAAAATTGCCACAAACTCTTTACGGATGAGTGCCAGCGAAATGTATACTGCAATAACTCCGAAAGGACTTCCCGTATGACACTTCTACAGAATCTTACACAAAAGAATTTGCAGTTTGGTCAATTAACCTCGATCGTCCAATGCTTATTTAGTCTCGTAAAAAGTTGTTTAATAGACTATCTTTGCTTTTATTTGGAGTTCCCTCAGAAATATATAACTTTTTTTTGACAGTTCAGCAAGCTTTATAATGATGCATTTAACAATATCATTGAACATTTAAATGAACATGAACATTCAAATATTTGATAAAACTTTGCCCTCGCATAAATGCTCGCGGGATTCATCAATGCCATTGCAAACTCGGGGCACACACCCGATACACATTAAGGACACTTTCATTAAAATTGTGTTCGAATACTATTCCAGATGCGTTACGATGTTACAGAACGCTTTTAAAAATGTTCCTAAAAGGTTCCCAAAATTTTCTGAATGCGTTCTGCTAAAAGAGATTAGTTAAATTTCACTTTTCGATCACATTGCGAACACTTTCGGAGCACGTTATTGAACACATTTGTAGAAAATTTCAGAGAAAATTATTACAAAAGCGAGGGATCGAATTTGGTTGGTTAGGCGGAGACTAATGATTGTGCTTTAATGTATAATATAAAACAGTCTCGTATGCCGACGTGTCGTTGTCGGTCAAGGCGTCTTGCAACTGAAGATAACCACCTGGTTTCTATCCTCGCTCTAGCCGTTTTATAATGTACATCTTATAATTATCAATGTAACGTTCTAGGAATAAGACTTCTCTGCAATAAAGTCTGTTGATTTTACAGAAAAAAAACCTGTCAGCTGGTACGACAGAAAAAAGCTGAAAGATTGTTTTTTAAACAGAAAAATAGCAAATAAAAAAAACAAAATTCTAATAATAGTCCTTAATACATCAGCGCAAGATGTATCAAAACAAAAAATCAAAACAAGTAATGTTTGTTTTATTACCTTTAAAATATTCACTTATAATGTTTCGGTGGCACTTAAATGACGACTCCGTGTGCAATCGAGCATCTTCCACGTGACCGCTGATCAGACCTACGTTCATGAATGAAAAGAAAAATCCAGCAAATTAAAACCCTTCAGATAATCGAAAGTTTCGTAACACCTTTGTCATCCGTCTGTCCAATTATGCAAGAAGCTGTTGAAAATACCTTTTTATCTGCAACCTTGAAAGAGATACAAGGCGGGGATTAGGAAACTATTCGCGAAAGGGTATAGAAAAAATAATGTTCCAAAAAATGGCGGGGACGCCCCGGGCTATTTTCATTCGAAAACGAATATCGTCTCATCTCCAAAAGACATGTTTCCTGTTCCTTCCCTGTCCATCTTGAACAATGGAATTAAGAAAGTGTTACGAAACGGACGGTTCCTCCGAATGGTTAATGAGTAACTCAATATTTTTAGGTGTTATTTTTGTGGAGCTGGTGTTTCCAGCAACTAATTTTTAAAACTTGGTTAAATCGTTTTCAATTGGCTTGTTTCAGGTGACGCATTAATTCAATTTTTTCATTCCTATTTTTCCTTCGATCGGTATTCCGATTGGTGTTCTGTTTGTTCACAAGTGACATTGATTCCCCAATCGAAACTCGAGAAATAATTTATATTTATCTTTAGCATTTATGTTGCCCCTTGAAAAACCAGAAACATGCTCTTTATCTGCTTAGAAATAGCACTAGTTTTTTATGTATCAAACATGTAACTCGTAACTAGAGGATAACATATCCTATTTTCCAATTTCTTATTATAACTTAAAAATCTCAATGCTGGTGCGTGAAATTCTAGTATTTAAAATCGTCTATACATTTTACTTTTTAACTTCAAGAAAAGGTATTTATGATTTCATATTTTAAATTTAATATTATATATGAAACTATAAACACAACTGAAAATAAATATAGGTCAATCGAGAGAAATGTACCCATCTGGTAATAAATACTAACTCTATGGCAAACTTCTACTTTAAACTAACTTAATTATTATGTAAAAAGATTGAAAACTATGACTTCAATATTAATCTAACTACAACTATTCATGTTCCAGTAAAAATACCACATTTGAAATTTTTTTAGTTAAAAATTCCTAAAGAATGACGCAAACAATACTTTGTAGCGAAGAATTTGCTCTCAATTCTATATAGAACTTTTATAAAAACTGAAAAGTTCTTTAGCATCTTAGAACAAGAATATAGACAAATAAATTTTATCTTTATCATCCATATTTACTTTCCAAAGAACAATTACCAATACCTACCGAAGCCTTTAAATCCAAAGTCTTAAAAAATATTTTAGTTGCGTCGAATGCATGATTGATATTGGACGTTTTGGCAACAGTAAGAGCCGAGTCATTTCAATGTCAAATTCTAAATGGCATGACTTCGGAGTCGCTTCATTAAAGAAGATTTTAAAAAAACTTTCATAGGATAATAGAACGTTCTAGAATTTATGGTCAGTTAGTGTGCCCTTGTAATTTTGGATGGCGGTGATAAAAAAGATACTTTTAATTAACTTTTAGATAAATATTCAATTCTTTCTTTATCTCTAATGCTAAAGAACATTCGGGAAAAGTCAAAAGTTTTATGGACGAGCTAAAACAAATTGAAGTTGCAAAGATTTTCTTTTACAAAATAAGCAAGGGATAAAATTTTATTTTTCGCATTAAAAACTTGTTCTTATAATTGCAATGAAAAATATTGTAGTTCACTGAAATATCCAATGCAAATTTAGCTATGCGTTGTACAATAGGAAACTCGTCTTTTAATAGTCTACAAACTCTCCTTAAATGTATTGTTACACATTCTTATCAATATTTTTTTCGAAAACTTGGCTATCTTCAGTTCCCAAACCGTAAAAGTAAAACTATACAACACTCTATAAAAGGAAAATCTTTCGTCATACAGCGGTTTTTTATCACAAGTATTTCTTCTGAAATTTCACTAAGGATGATTAAAAAGCTCTATAATTTTTCATTTAAAAAATGCAAACTAAACTAAAATGGCAGAAGCATAAAACAAATCGTTATAACTATACTTCTGGACTTTTTCTATGATAGAAAAATAAAGGTGAATGTAATGCGGCAAAAATAATAGTTAAACTAAAATTATTTATTTCAAGCCAATCATTAGCATTATTTATTAAATCAAATTATATTTCTCAATGGTTGATTTGAAAGGGGTGGAGCATGGTTTGTTTGAGGGGCAAAATTCTACGTGGCTGTGACGTCACGATAAGCATGGTCGTTATAATTTGGACGAATTTGCTCCGGGTGATTAGTTTGTAGGGCACAAGGCAATGTTTGACATAGCCGTGACGTAACCGTAGGCGTGGCCGTTCCAGTTGTCTGTTTGAAATTATTAATGATCTAAATCAAAAAGTACAATCGATTCGTGTTATTTTTCTCACGAATATCTTCTTATTTTCCGATCCAGAATGAAAATCATTACATTAGATTTTATTATTATAAATACGAGTAGAACCTTCTGTAAAAAAATTTAAATTATTAAAACTACTCAGTTTCCCATGTCTATGAGCATAAGTGAAATTCATGGTAGTTAAATCGAAAAAAAGTTTGGCGTCCTGATTTCTGAGCATTTTAAACCAAACATCTAATTAGTGACAAGAAGTTTGGCGAAATCTCTCCAAACTTTCTCACCAATGGGCGTTGATACTTTGCATACCAGTTGAGTGAAGAAATCGACAACGACTAGCGAATTTTTTTTTCAAACTCGCTAAACAGTCGATTACAGCGATGATTTTTTTTCTACTTCCCAAGGCAAGTAAACAAATTAATTTGCTGACAATGACAGGAAATAAACAGAAGCGGAAGGAAAAACAAGAAAAATCACCGCCATCTGTATAAAAATGAACAAACCACAAATCACAGAACCTTGAAGACACCGTAATAGAGAGAGATGCAAGAGTATGGTACCCAGTGGCCTTTGATTTCCCTAAAGGCTCGAGTTGAACCTGTTAAAAATGAATTTTCCGTTTCTCACGACCTTTGTTGTAAGCATAGTGGTTGGAAAAGGCTGTAATTAATACTTGCAGAACAAAGTAGGTTTTAAACTATAATTATTATGATCTGACCTTAACTGTAAAATGTTTCTGTAAAATTACAATTTCTGTTAAAATACTAGAATTTCATAGACCAGAATTAAGATTTTTAAGTTGCAATAGGAAGTTGGAAAGTTAGATACGTACTCTTCTAGCTCCAAGTTACAAATTCAATACATAAAAAAACGGAGGCTATTTCGAAGAACAATGTAATTTTTTTGGTTAAATTACAGCGCATTTTGTGGTTATTTTTTTACATCACAGTGCTGTAATTTGTGTTTTACAACAAATTGATATTTTTAAGATGTTCAGTGTCACATGAACAAACTATTCCAATGGCGTTCAAACAGAGAAGATGGGTCCATCCAAATCACTGCCAGTGAAGCGAATGTTTTCACAGGTACAAAGCAACAAATTTTACATCACATGCAAATTCACAGCACGGAGTGATGGCAGAACTTTTACCATCACACTGTGATGTTAAATTAGAGATCCATATGTTAACAGTGTGTGCCAAGAATTTATTTGCCATTTTCTTGTGACTTACGTATTTAGCAATAGAAAGTTTTTAGTGTACCTATTTGCAATAATGTACAGTATTAAATACGTACCTTTTTAATAACCCTAATTCTGAATAATAAGCCCTAAATTTATGCTTTGGTACATCAAACTTCACGCGGAACATTATTCGATTGATTCGAATAAATTATAAAAAAAAAAAAGACAATTAAAATAATTTTAGTTACTAGAAAATTATAACTTGTTTTAATTTAAAATAAAAGTATTTTATTGCAGAAATTTTAATTTAACATATTTAAAAGCCGGAGTACATTTTGAAAACTTTTACATTTTTCATGTTTTTGAGCCGTAATAAGGTAAGAAGGCATCTTTAACATGCTTATAAGGTATCCTGTTACAATAGATGAAGGATAAAGGAGATTTAAAAATTGCGTTATTTCTAACTCGCATTCGAAACAAATAACTACAAAAAATCATTTATTTTATAAAGTATTTTTAATGAAGTCTCAAACTAGTAGCAGGATTGTTACTGATAAAATAAATGTCACTTGCAGTTATGGCAAACCTAAGAAAGAGATAGTTACTAATAAATAAAAAAGGAAAATTCTTTGGTGTGTTATGTACGGTCGCGTGGCCAAGGTCAACCGTGTGGTCAAAGGCCAAGCGATCCTGAGACGATTTACCTGTCATAACCGTGTTTCGGTATTGCCTTTAGGGATCTCTTCCTCAAGTGCTGCTTTAATGAACAAGTATCGACAGATCTTGTTCATTTTTAAACTATCCGGGGTTGTAACAGTAAATATTACTTAAAACCGCTTCCATACACTATTTACAGCCCTGGTCACAAGTTTATTTTCAGTTTAAGTAAAGTTTCTATCGCCTTCGAAGTGGCAACAGTGTGAAAATATCGAATAATAATGAAAAATTTTATTTATTTAAATGTAGATTAAATGTTTGGTTGTTTAAATTTTATAAATACTTTAATTTACATTTTTAATGAAATTTGGGATATAGTCTTGAGGGTTTTTTTTTTGCTTCAGTATGACTTATCACACTTGTTTGTAAGATTTGTGGTTCTTTCTGTGAAAGTGAGTGACGGACAGATAGATGGACGGACAGACGGACACAGCTTTTATTAGAGCTTCCACTTTTTACGTTATAAAAGTAGCGTGGAAGTCAAAAGTAAGAATTTGATACTTTTTGAAGTATCAAGTAGTTCTGATACGAAAGTGGCTTACGAAGGTGATACTTACTATTTGTTTCAGGAATAATGTGTTGTGTATTGATTTAGAATTGCAGTTGTAGGGATTCTGAAAAGTAAAGGACAATATTATATACTCCTAATATTACATACTCCCTATAAACCCTAAACAATTACAAATCTGATTCAATTATGTTCGGCTTACTTTTGACCCTGTCACCAAAATTTTGGCAGTTGCTGAAGACTCGGCTACAGTGCATCATTTTTTTTTTATTATTGTTATTGTTGTTGTTGCTGCTGCTGCTGTTGTGGTTGTTGTTGACATTTAAAAAAGGATAATAATGATGATGAGCGAGTTCCAAAATTACTAAGTAAATACTATTTTTTTCTAAGACAGTCTATTGCTCGAATAAATACTACAGATAATGCATGTGATTAAGATTTAAAAAAAAATCTGTTTAAACTATCGAAATTTTTATTTTCGTCGAAATACCAACGGAAAAGCTCACAAGAAATACAAACTATAACCTTCAGTTATAAAATTTCTTTATATTAGAACCACTAACTCGCAAGTTCTTCAGAAACTTCTTTGAAGGAACAACTTAAGTTTATTTTAAATAACATGCGTAAAAGAGCAGACAGTTATTTTGTTAAGATAATTTCGTTACCCTGTAGCTAAACCTCTTCAGCGATGGGTCAGGGGGTAGATTGTGTGGATCTAAACAGTTTCACGAACAGGATAATATTTGCACTTTCGATAATTGAATTAATGACGGATTCATATCTTTTGTTTGTTTGAATTGACCCTAGAAATGTGCTATTGGGTTATGAAGGTATTGTTTTAACAGGCTGGGAATTATAAAAGAATTTTAAAAAAGGTGTAGTTCGTGTGTTTAAATATTACATATTTGTTATTAACATCTGGGTGATATTCTTTAATATTTTTGTAATTATTTTAACCTTTTCAACGATTAGTCCTGTGCTCTAAATTCGAACAAATAGGCAAAAATCAGTAAACTGTTTAATATCATTAAAGATACTTTTCTTGAAAATTTGAGTTTCACATTTTATTGTGTTTACTAAATAATGAATGTCAATTTATGATAGTAAGTAAAACAACATTATAACAAAATTCGTAACACGTTACTCTTATATATCGCGTTCCTATCCTTTTCAAATTTGTATCGCCTTTTTGGATTCCTCAGAAACATAAGTAAAATCATTCAACATAAATTTTTTTAGCGAATTCAATATAATTCATTCTTGTCAACAAGCAACCATGGCCGCAAGTGGAACGCAGTTATGAAGTGGTTTAAAAAATCGACCCCAAGATTGGTATATTGAATCTGGCAGATACCACTCCAAGTAGCACGTATAGTCGAGAAAGAAGTAAAAAGAATAATGGCGACATCCCGTGAAAGTTTTGCATGCAAATTGACACTTTTTGAAATTTTTATGAAAGTTACCGGCTTTATGTGGGATTTTTACTAAATTTTTATGGAAAGTTGCTTGTATGTTCTAGGAACATTGCTGGTAAAAAAATTCCAATAATCGCCTAAAATTATTCAGTAACGTCTATGATTTTTTTTTTTGCAGCAGCTGCTAAAACTTTATTACAGACATGCAATTTACCTTCTATATTTTAAACCGACTTGTTGCAAGACTTTGCCAATATGCCCTGAAAAAATAGAAATGTTATTTAGGAAAACAAACCATCTCTCATATTTAAACGTTTCAACGACTGTTTCTATCTAATATGATGAATTTAATCCAAACCATGACCAAACCTCATCCAAAGTCACTTTTAAAGGCGTATAGATTTTTTCTGGTTACGTCACAATCCCCGGTACCACCACAGCATAATCACTGTTTGATGGATTAATTCCAACTTGAGCTTCGCAACATGGAAAGTGACGACCTCATTTTCCCATGAAGCTTGCTTGTTCCGAAAGGGTTAATGCAAGTGACCACACCTATGCTTCACCCTTTCGTCCCTTATCGCGAAGGGGGTGGGTGGGGCTGTCAGAAACCCGGGTCAGTTGTAGAAATATGCGAAAACTTCGGTTCTTTTATAAAGAGTATTTGATCACAGCTTTAGTTGTATTTTTTCGATGCTACAATGGGCTTGTTTCAGGTCTTGAGTTTCTATAGAAATTCTGAAAATGGAAATAATTCTTTTTCGAGCCTCTATTGGGGAATCAATGTCACGGAGAATAAGAGCTCTAATCAAAGGAAGAATGAAAGCTGGAAAAAATTACGTTCTCTGAAAGAATCTAATTAATACAATAAAATTACAGCTTTCTATGCCATAATGCAGATGTCCCACAAAATGGAAATTTAACCTGATTCCGAAATAGCTCGTCAAGCCGATCAAAAATATATGAGGGGCCTCGATCTGCCATCAATGGTCTAATAATATTAGAATATTCTAAGATTCCTATTTCATCAAACTCCAAATTATAATTTAGAAAAAATAGGCCAAGGTATTTCTGGTTGGTACAATTTGATTGTTTTCGGTAATTCAAAAATTGCTTTTCAGCCATTTTTCTTTCCAAGATATGAAATTAGAAATAAGTTTTTAATAAAGAAAGTATCGTAAGTGCGCAAATAATAGTCTTGAATTACCGTAACCTGTAGTAGATAAATAATTGAATTGAAATTCACTTAAAATTTGTTGGATTACAAATTGCAATAAAATGGAATTGACAGTGCATTTCTGCATGTATATAAAAATTTAAATTATAAGGTTTTACAAAATAAGCTGCACCAAAAGAACTTCTAATCAAAAATAACCGTATACTTGGAAATTTCAGAACAAACATTTCGGTTCAGTTTATGATATTATGTTAAAAGAACTGAAGAGTTATCTTTAATATGGTTAACAATTGCGAAAGCGAAAAAAGGATTAGCATCTTTTCTTGGACGGAGCTGCTTAGATGATGGGCGTTTGCTGAAGAGCCGTTTCTTAAAATCCTTTTAAATTTCACTTACAATGAATTTTCATGACACTTTTGTGTCGCTTTCTTGAATGTCTTTGAATATTGCATTGAGGTTCGATATTCGTTTGCTTAATTCCTTAGCTTTAGCTCATATATATTTATGAGATTTTAAAACCATTTATGTATGTTTTATGGACATTTTTCTTATAATACTAAGATAGAGTGAGTCGTGTTAAAAAGAGTTCTATATTCATCTGAAATGCCCCGAAATTTCTAAAAGAAGAAAGACAAATTTCACGGCCCTAAAGGATAAATAAAGGAAATATGCTGTAATTTTACAAAAATATTTTACAGTGCGTGTCGTGTGTGTTTGTTGTGCGTCCTTCATTTTATCTGTTTACAAATAAAATATGTGTTTTGACAAACTGAGACATAATTTTAAAACTACGTTTAAGAAACGGAAAGTTTCTGTAGAAAAATAATAGAAATATTCTGTTTTTACAAGATTTTTTTTACGGTTTGACAGTAATTATAAAAAAAATCCATTAACAATAAATTGGGAAGAGTCCATTTTTTTAAAATGTTTCTTTTATTTTGTTCCTTTATTTTTGTGCAATTTTATGTGCTGTTTTCACTCAATAATCTTGGTTTTTTTCCTTTTTTTCTTAACGCACAATATTTCCCCCATAAACTTCTTAAAATGGTACGAATAAAAACAATCAATAAGCGCAAACTTATAAATGTTAATAAAAGCAGTTTGTATATATTTTTAATAAACAAGTTATAAAAAAGCTTTCCTGGCCAGATTTATTTCAGTGGTTATATTTTCAACATTGAAATCCTCATAAAATTTTCATAAATCCTAGTTTATTTACTTTGTTTTCATTCGGAAAAACCATAACAAATAAAATAGATATCTATTTGGGCAATTTTTGTAGCTAGATAATTGAAAAACAAACTAAGCTGTACTGCGGAATGCAATATGTCAATAACTATTTAAAATGGAATAACTATTTAAAATGGAATAACTATTTAAAATGGAATAAGTATTTAAAATGGAATAACTATTTAAAATGGAATAACTATTTAAAATGGAATAACTATTTAAAATGGAATAACTATTTAAAATGGAATAACTATTTAAAATGGAATAACTATTTAAAATGGAATAACTATTTAAAATGGAATAACTATTTAAAATGGAATAACTATTTAAAATAGAAGTCATAATTAAAAATGGAAATCTTCATAAGATTCTTCCAGCATGCAGAATAAGCTTTCTTTTATCAATTATATTTCTCCAATGGGGCTGCAATATTGGCCTTTAGAGCCTTTAAGCCTTTGCAGACTCGGCATATTCCCCAGAACTGAGAGCCATTTTTTGGGGCACCGTCTAGGCGACTCTCGCTACCAATTTTGACGCACAGATTACAATGAATCTGAGCTCTCTGTGGATGTTAAAGTATAGGTTAAAGTATGCCGATATTTAATTTTGCCGAGAGAACCCAAGCCAAATGGGCCCTCCAGGGATCTTTTACATGCCACATAATCATATGACATGCGTGACCAAGATTTTCCCATCCAGAAAATCCGACGACTCAGCCGGGGCTCGAACCAGCGATCTTGGACTTACAGGGGGGACAAGTTTAACCTCTCAGCCACTGAGCCGATAACCTTTTTTTATCAACTTAAAACGTAAAATAACGAGAACATGACATGAACGTGGATCCGAACTGTTGCCATCCTACTTAACAAAACTTCCATTGTTGATCGACTGTTGCATGATTCTTCGCATTTAATTCGTGGGCGTGCATGGAGAACTTTGGATCATTTATAACACACAAAGGAAAAGGGAAATCCACGCGTGCCTTTAAATGGTTAAAAAATATGACAATAGAAGGAAAAGTGGCCAGACTGTGTGTGCATTTTCTAGGTTAAAATCGATAAAATCTGTTATGTTGAGGAGATGTGGTATTTTGGGGCATTTACTCAAATTCCCAACGTAATTTGAATGTCGTTAGTATTTAGCGTATCGGATTCTTTTGGGTATTACATTAGTGCTTGCAGAGTATACTGCCGCGGGCAGGTAAACTGCAGTATTCACAGCAATGAATTCGAACATTTTTATCTTGAAATATTTATTCCTTTCGTGTACTTCCTTAAGGGTTGAGGTTATCGAGTGCTTACAACATTGGTCCAAGTCATTGTGGTAGATACTAGCTAGTATAGATTTTGAGCATTGTCACTTACATTGAAGTTGCTATGGAATCAGTTGAATCATTTAAACAGAGATGTGGCACTCGCGTAAAGACGATTTTCGTTAAAGTATTTGTATCGAATAAAAATATTTATTTAAAAAAAAATTACGTAACTGTTCGATAAGTTTGCATATACCAAAACTCAGTTATTTTCTTTTGTAATTAAGTTAGCTTGTATAACGTATTCAATTTAAAGAAGTTATATAAGAGGTATAGGCTTTACAGAAGAGTTGCTAACGAATATATGTAGCAATATTTATATTGCCAGAGAACGTTTTTTACATTGATATGTTACTTTATATTGAGTTTATAATGATAAATTATGTACTTAAACTCATTAATGTATTTACTTGAAGATTCCCAAGAAATGTTTTTTTAAAAAGTTAACTTAAATTTTATTATTAAAAATAAACTAACTGATTCTAAAAAAACTAAATGCGTTTTATCAAATCGACAATTTCAAACTTTTAGAAAGGTTTTATTTAACAAACAGCAGCAATAACCCAAATCAAGATTTTATTTTATAAAAGAAAAAATCTATGCATTTACAGAGATATGAAACTTTATTATCAAACCTTAAAAGTGAATAACGTGTCACATACAGAAATATATCAACAAATTATTTTTTCACCATATAAAAAGATTGTATCCAATTATAAACGTTTGTGTGTACTTGAAATTCTAAAATGCACCGGGAGCCACAAGATTCCAAACCAAACAAGTAAACTTGCACATAACTTATTCTTATCCATTATCCAATTCGAGTTTTCGACATTATTTCTTCTCCACTTATCCGATATTGGTACAGTTGCAGTCATTAAATTACCGAGTTAAGAAGAAGATTTAGATGCAGCCGTGCAAAACCAATACAAAAACTGGTTTCCCAAATGAAGCCATTAATCGCTTTTTATGAAGAATAAATAATCGCTTTTGGCGAATTATAAAGTGGAGTTTGTCTAGGGCTTATTACATCGAACTGACGAGTTTTTGACTCTCTAATAAAATTATAATTCTAACGGGGTTTTTTTTTGTGTGTGTAAAGGGAATTATTTCCACCTTTTGTAAATTCAGATCTCGTGCTACAGACTACGAATTCTAGAAGAATCCCTAGCTTATTGGAGACTGGAAAATAATTAGTAAATTTTTGGATACACTTTGGTGGGCCTGTGGCCTGCTGTTGGTCGACAATTTTTGTACGCGGATTTGCATTTATAACTGCGCTAACAATCATTTTTTAATCAACGACTTTAAAGAATAAATAGATGAGTTTTACATTTAACTAACGTAGGATGGGCGGTTTGTTTGGGCTTTTTAGGGTTACTTGGCGACCTTCTGGCGGCTTCACTTTATTTCGCGCCAAGTATCGCCATCTTCTTCTAATCTCTATGCATTAAAACAATCCGAACGTGTTCCATTGTTAACATTTCCTCGTCTCCCACTTTCGATTTTACATCACTTTGATTGATCCCAAAAAAGAAAAGGCAGCCATCTCGTTAATTATATAACTCGAAGCTCTAATCACGTATAGAATATTCGTCCGAGGGCCATTACTGTAAATGGCCCGGAGGACCTGTAATGAAGGTATTATGCTTTTTCCAATAGACAAGGCTTGTAGTTTCCCAACGCTGGCCCATAGTAGACATAAACAATCGCTTGGATTGTGGTATGAGTGTGGAAGTGTTTCTTCATTCTGGGCCAATTAATGTCAATTTTCGGGTGTTCTTTTAACTGGGACGAAGACGCTATCTTAGATTGGTTAACGGGATTTCCGAGTATTGATCGAAATCAGTGCTATAACCCGGAAAGAGGCAAGAGTATAGTAACCACACGGTGCATGTATTATGAGTTCTTCGTTTGGAAAAGTGAGGAAAATAGTTGGTTCCTGCGTAAAACAACTTCGTAGAATGACAAATTCGTGAAATAATGATTTAATGTGGAAAGAACCATGAATCTTGTATTTACACTTTAATTGCTACAAAAATGCAAATATTTATTTTAAACATTACCCTTCGATTACATTACTAAAACTAGAGGGATGTAACACTACACCACATTTAACTACCACTCCATAAATAAATACATTTAAGGATAATTATGTACCCTATTGCATAATTTCAATAATTTTAAAAACTAAAAAGTTCTATGTCAGCTACCACTTACCTGTATGCCCTATTTTCTCGAAAACCTTATGTTTTCCAACAGATCCTAGGAACTCGTGTACCGAAGTACGTGGCTTTTTTAGTTTGAGCTATAGATTGGTTCAGATAGACAGAATGACAGACAGACAATCTGACAGACGGACATGTTCAAAGGCCACTCTTTTAGAATCAACACCCTCCAAAACGTGTAAAGAACACAAAATATCCATTTCAGACTTTCAACCCCATCGCAATATTTTCATTATAATTACCTTATATTTCATATTAGGTAATTGGAAGTAAAAATAAGTTCAATCGGAAATGTCGGTTTTGACCAAGCAGACAGCTTTAACATAGAGACAACTACAACAATATTTTTTTTGTGCCGCATATTTTGTTTTTGAAATCTTACCTGTATTTTAAAAAAATATATTATTCAAGCAAATTGAAAACGGCCAATTTAACCTACTTTCTTTCGAAAGGGTTTTGTTAAAACATGTTTTTTCTGAAACAATTTCCCATAACTCATAACAGAACACAAAGACAACTTCAACTTATGTATTTCACCTCTTTACAAAAAAGCACTAAAAACAAGCTACAAATTAGCAATGCTTGTACAATCGGATTATACAATCTTAAAGGGTTCTGAAGACACAGCTTAACCTGTAAAATATTATTACATATGGAACAAGATGGGCCTTCAACAGGTCTATAAATATTTCTCGAACAGAGCAAAGCCTACTTAGAACTTTCACTCTCTACCGCCAAGAGGTCAATTCGAATGCGGGAGGCAAAGGTCTTCTGGTTCAACAAACAGAAAAAGCTTGTCAACGAGTTGTTTAAACACGTCACTTTTGTGGAACTTGTAAAACACCGCTATGAAGAAAGACCACAAAGGCAGTTGAGGAATGGATCGCGGGTCGTAGGTGGTTAAGCTTTAAACGCACAGAAAAAGGTCTTTGTTACATTAAAAAAAATTAAATGCCTTTTTTGTATTTAGTTCCTCTAATCCTCTTTAATAATCTTATTATTATTTTTTTGTGGCTTGTTTAAGAGCTATCATACATTTTCGATATTTTAAAATGAATAATTGGCTTGTTTCAGGTGACGTAGTTCTTTTGCTTTTATTTCTGCCCTCTTCTTTCGATTTTTTAGAATTGAATTATATGAGTATCACAATATTTAACTTGTTGTCGCATTTTAGCATATTCAATAATGCACTGTGCTTGTCTCTTCTTGTTCCAAAACATTGGAAACAAGCATTTACATAATTAGTAAAAATTGAAGTTTAACACAATATTATAACCATTTTCTTATTTTTTATAATTATGTATTTACTTAATTTTATAATTTTTAAACATGGTATAGAGCAAGTAGGGTATGTAGGGTCTTGTTGCAAAACTCACATCCTCCAAAGTATAAACTATATGTAATTATAATATATATTATAATTTAGAGTCCGGTCCATTTATTGGAGAAATTTGATAATGCTAAATTCATTTGGACAAAATCGCTAATGAAAGGGTCTTCAACTTTTTGATTAATTACTTTTTAAAGTAAAATGTTTGCATGTACTATAATCATACAGCATTTTCAAGCCTTCGATCTTCATCTAGGAACCAGTTTGAAATTCCATAATTTTTTTTAAATAATTTTAACATTTTTTTAAGGGAGTAAAAGAAGTAAAAAGCATTTCCATTTAATTTCATGAAATAATTTAAATAACTATTGAAATACTTACATTAATATTTCGGTAATTATAAAAGTTTGAACAATAAACATTCTGAAAAAATATATTTATATAATACTTTTTTTATTACTCTTTACTTTTCGGGATATATTCTTTTAATTCGAACAATTATAATAATCGAACAAAAAAACGAAAGATAAAAAATAACCATTCAAAAAAGTTAAATATCCAAATCTATATAAAAAAATTGGTATTCAATGTAATATATAAAATTAGGAAAATTTATTAATTGTTTCATTGCATCAAAGAACTGTTCAAAAATGCTGCTTGAGATGCACTTTTACTGCCATCTATCGGTGATATTGTTTACGAAAACTTAACTTGACACCCATTTCGACAAGACTTTGAAAAATACTTTGGTTATTTGTTATGGTGAGTTGGTATTTCTTAAGTGTCCAAAAAGTTATATGGCTAGCTAGCCCTTGATTTCCTCTCGAAAACAGAAGCTTTCATTTTGAATTTGCTGGATTAGTTTAGGATATATTTCGAAATTTCTGGGGGGAGGGGCGCACTAATTTCACTTAAACACTTTATTTGCTAGGTTGCCAGGGCAATAGAAATTTTGAAATTAATTAATGAATTAATTATTATGTTAAAAAATTTAATGTGAAAGATATGTATTTAGAAATATACCCAGGGGATGTCTGCATCTTAATTTATTATTTTATTCATTTTGAATGGAACATTTTAATTTTGTAAAATAATTTAAGTAATTTAGACATTTGTCAAGTGACGAGACAGACACCTGGTTGTTGGTACCCAGAGCAACCAAATTTTTTTGTTTGATTTTCTCACCAAATATTTAGTCAAGGACGCTGAAGTTACCTATCTGTCCCCATTTGCCATTTTTTTTTTCATTTATTTATTTTGATTTTGTTTCGTTATCTTATACCCAATTTCTTCTTTTAAAAAGAAATATCTTAACTCTTTTTTATTAGGAATTTAAACTAAATCATTTGGAGCATTGGCAAATCTAACGTAACTATGCAACTAACTATCTGTTACGTATACGTTTGGTAGAAAATGACGTTTTATCAAACAAGGACTTTTATGTATTTGATTGAATGGTTATAAGCACTAACTACTTCAATTTGAATGCATATATCAGGACAACTAATGGGCTGAATGGTTTAGTATTATATTGACTAAAACTCTAACACATCATGTATTTTGGGAAGTGTGAAAATGGGACCCTGTAAAACCGTGTTGCGTAACGTTCGCGTTCCTCTGTAAAATCGGTGGAAGGCTAGCTCTCTCCGGTTTTGCGGAGTAACGTTACTCGTATTATGTAATGTAACGTTACACCCATTATGCAATGCAGCGTTACTCCCTAAATTTAGTGTAACGGAACCGGAGCAGCATTTGCTGACACGGAATTTTGCGGAGTAAACTCCCTTTTTAGCGTAACGTTACTCCATAAATTCGGTGTAACGTCACCCTATGAAGCTAGAGTAACATTACACCAAGATTTTACAGTGGACGAAAACCCTATGAAAAATTACAATTTAGAATTATTTAATTTTTATGAGGAAGAACCAGTCAGATTTTTGAATGGTGAAATTCGCACCGTCTAAATATAGAAAAGTAATCATGCAAGTAACCATCGTCTCAAAGTACATGGAGTGTTTAGATTTGTGCGTTGTCGTCGATTGGCAACGTAACGCAAATCGCCAAATTGAGACCATCATCCACTATATCACAGTAAAGAGAATATTCTTAGTGAAATTACACAAATTTTAACTCTGGACACTTTTTTATAGTTATATTATATTAAATATACTTTGTTATCTTCATGGGAACCATATGATACTTCATGCTAGTGCTAACTATTTGTTCTTCAATTTTATGTTTTCTGTTAGTGCAAACATGATTCGCGCGTGTGTTCTTGGGCGTGGAATCCCTATTGCTTATCACCCAAGCCCTCTTCTCTATTCGCTGGCTGGAAAATCCATAATGACAGGAGAATGCGCAGATGGGGACAGAGACGCTGGTGTAAGAAGATACAACTCTCCTCTATTTTTAAACCAAGATCCTAAGATTATCTCGTACCTTGTAAAATAACAATTTTGGCACACAGTTTTTGAACTACACTAACTCTGTGAACTTCCTGTCTAGGATCCTTCAAGCCTTCCGCCTGTCACTTCTTAGCATCTCAAATATTTTTATTGTGGATGAGTTTACTTTGAAACAGGTAGAGAACCTACAGGAGACAGGGTTGCTAATCCCATGTTGTTTGGCGAGCCTAGGAGATTGTTGGCTTAGTTTGGTTGGAAATAATGTCTCACACTAAAACTACACATGGGTTATTAGTAAAAGAAGCATTATAGTTAATTGATGATAATCATCTACACCTCGAGGAACGCTAAAAGTTAAAATATAGCTATGCAGTTTTTGTGCATCCGATGCAAGTTCGAACTGTCCTTCAGTTGAGAAACTGTTTCTAAACCTTAAAGAAATAGGCACCCAGCAAAAGCAATGAATCACCAAATATAGTAACTATTGTATAAACTAAAATCGTCCTTACCCACTTTCAAAGTGGACTCTCTCACAATTAAAATATTTGAGATTGCAAGAAATGACAGGCGGACTAAATTATTTTTGTTTTGTTTATTGTTATTATTTTGTTTGTTTATATAAAATTAAATAAACAAAAATATTATTACTATTATTAGTTTATTATTATTAGTTTTAGTTTATTATTATTATATATGTTTAGCTTACTATTATTATTTTTAATATTTTAATTTTAGTATTGTTATTTTTTGATTTTTATTATTATTTTCAATGTATTATTATATAATTGTTAGTTTTACACATTATAAAAAACCCTTTATATTGCAGAAAATTTCTGGCAGCCAAGTTTCCAGAAAATATTTATAATGCTATAGAAAAGGTTTGTGGATATAATTTTTTAGTAAGCCAAGCAATACAGAAAATATTCGTGCCCAACAGATATTTTCTGTGTGTGTATTGCTGGTTACTTAAAAAATATCATGCCAAAACCCGTGTACAAACTCTCGTCGGCAGCATAGAAGCCATTCACAAAGCCATCACCATCGCGGCAAAGGAAGTAATTTGTATACATTAATTTTTCTTTTCGTAATTAAGTAGGAAAAAAACTGTTCTCAAAAAGTGCAATCTGTATCAGCGGTTTCAAATTTTATCTGTTTTTAGAGAAAATGTTTTGTTTGACAAACTGAGTTGTAATTTTACAGAAGACTGCATGTAGTTTAAGAAAACGGAAATTTTCTGATGGAAAATAACAGACATATTCTATTTTTTTTACTGTTTAGCACTGAGGAAGGGAAAAAAGATGATGTGGGAGGATGAAGCAGGGGAAAGAGGATTCCGCTATCGGGTAGAAGGAATTTTCAGTTGAATGGTTTTTTGAAATAGTCTGACCGTTTCGACTGCTTTATAATATTGCATATTAGTACTGTTTCAATTCTTACTTATTTTTTAAATAGATCTGATTTTCAGAGGTTAGACACACCAAATTGAAAAAATGGGCGTGGAGTCCTTCGGATTATCACCTCCTCTTATTGGTAAATCAATAAAAAGTGGGAATGCGCAGTGTATGACAGAGACAGTGAGGGAGGATGAGTCTGTCTCTGATTGGGTGGTAGCATCTTCCTGCTTCAAATGATGCAACTGCGCAGTGCATTTTTCTCCAATGGCGTTCAAGGACAATTGTGAAATCAGTGGATGTTTTCCGGTTTTTATTAGCTAGGAAATCCAATATTCTTATTTTTATGTCAAAAGCATTTTTTAATAATTTAGATTTTTGTTTGAAATGTAATAAGTTTATTCATCTATGTCGTAAAGTTTACCAAAGTAGCCAAATTAGTGATGTGGGTTATTTTTATATTTTTAAATATGGTTGGTTGTTAGAAAGTTATCGCGCTACATCGCGTGATATACTAAATTCTAGCAATACAAACCTATCTTCTTTACCTTTAAACTACAAACCAGAACAAATATCAACCACTGGGATTTTTTGCTAGTAAAATCGCTCTGAAAGCATTAATTGTATGATTTTTTTTATGCCGAAAAGAATTTTGAGTAGCAGTTTTAACTTTATTTAAGTTGAGTTTGTGGAATATCGACCTAAATAGTAGTCGATAATGTCACTGACCAGCTTAACCCTAAAATACAAACCTACATCGGGTTAAATATCAACCCCTGTTTGTAGTTCTAGGGTTCAATCACAACTGCTGATATTCTAGGAGAATATATAGTGTTAAGAATTGTGTTGTTGTTTATTTCGAGATTTAGATATCGGAAACAAGATTAGCTTAGAAATCACCGAAACAGCATAAAACGTCTAGACTCTAGATTAATCAAAGTTATTTGTAAAATCATTGGAAAAGTACAAAACAATAGGGTATTTGACTTGAAAAAAATTTATTGGCTTAAAATATTCTTATGCCAAAAATATTAGACCCGTATTTTTTCTTTTTTTCAAATGCCCCATAAAAAGGGAGAAAAATGAATTTTAAAATTTGGACAAAAAATTACGCCCGAAAACGCGTTGTGGCTGTCACGTGGTATCTATATGATGTCACTAGTAACTATAAACAAACTTTGAAACACCATTTTGGAATCTACTTTAAGCAAATTTGAACTATCCGCTTCTGTAAAACCTCCTTCCATTATCTATATAATTCTCATTTTAATAGTAAATTAGATTAAATCCTGTTATTGCAAGCAAAAAAAAATCACACCGGTTTGTTTATACAGGGTGAGGCAAATAAAAACGGCCCCGGTCTAGAGATAGGAATACGCTGAAATGCTTGGCGAGAAAAACTCTTGAAGCCGCCAGAAAGCTTTCAAGTGGAAATAAAAGATTATTCAAGCGTGCAATGGTTTCACTTGACAAACCAGTTTTTGCATTGATTGGATTGGATTAGCATCATATTAGAGCTACTCATGAACTATTTTTAAAAGAATTTACAAAACACACACATTTCTATTTCACTGTAAGAAACAATTTAGAATTTCAAATGATTAGGGCGCCCCACCTTTTGGCTCACCCACCTAGTGGCTCACAGTTTAAGAATACCGACATACAAAATTTTAAAAAATTATATTTATTTTAAAAAAACTTAAATCTTTTAACTGTACTGCAAAAATAAATATGTTAGTGTGAAAAAACTAAAGAGTTCGTTAATCATTGACTCTACAAATGTGGACAGTCGTTTGCTAAAGAATTTTAGGGTGTAAAAGTGCCAAAAAAGAGTACTAGGCAACGATCAGATACGAAATGGCGTCAGCCAGGATCTGCTGTCAACGACAACAAGTTCAAAAACATTCCGAAACGGGTCTGAACACCAGATTCTGGGTCTTGCAATCAATTTAGAATGTTTTGCGTTAACAAAAACAAAAAGGTCCGATTATTTACGATAAATAACAACCGAAATAATCACTAGTGGGAACTTTTTTGATCAGCTCTACAAACCTTGTTTATATTTCATTTCAACTAGCTTTTCAAACCATAGCGTAGTTGCCGGCAAATAAGTCGCCAAGTTTTTGTTTGGGCTTAATATTGAAGCGATCAATGGCTTCATGTTAGCAAACATGTTTTTTGTATTGGTTTTTGACTTGGCAACATTTCTGTCGTATTCTTATCTCCACGTTGGGGCCGGTTTTATTTGCTTCACCCTGTATATACTAGTGACGTCAGCCAAATCGACGTGTTGTGATCACGTGACGTATCCGATGAAAAAAAAGCCATTGTAAAATTATATTTATTAATTATTTAAAGAATTATTTTGCAAAAAAATGTATACGTTTGTTATTTTTGGATTCAAACTATAATTAATTTAATATTGAAAGGTATTTTAGCGATACAGTCAAGTACCCTATTTGAAACAGACGGACGGAATGACGTTTGTGAATTATTTTGTAAACAGGTATGCTCACGGAGATCACCGATGCGTGACTCACGCACCAATCCCAATCGTTAATAACGATATATAAAAAAAGAAAAAGGTTATTAGGAACGAAGAAAAAAGACAAAAGATTTTCTGTACATTATCACTTGGGACTGGTCAACTTTATCATTTTTCTTTTATGTAGTTGCATGTTGTACCGTTTAAGAAAAATTTACTTGGGAAAATTACGCGTCTGTTTAGTAGTATTTGAAATGTGGTTTAAAAATTTTAACATTTTAAATTTTTATGTATATAATATTTTAGAGTTAATTCATTTTTTTTAAAATACATATTAAGCGTTATTCGTTTTATTTACCGTCAAATAGTCCAAAAGATAGAACTAATTAGTAAAAAGTAATCACGCACCGAAAGTCTTTCCCATTTCTTCGTACCCAGTAATCTTTTCGAGTTAACAAGAACTTGGGCAGCTGTTTTATAATTTTAATTTACGGTAAGCCAATAAGAAAACACACAAAAACAAACAATTCAAGCATTCGACAAAAGCAAATTAAACCGAATTGCGATTGACCGAACTTTGTGCGTTCGAAAGGGTTCGTTTAAAATTACTTTACAGTTTTGAACTTATCTTACGCACGTATTTTTTTAATTAAGAATTTTCTTTCAAATAATACTAATAAACCATAGTAGCAGACGATATATCATCACTTCTAGTCATCGACTCGATATCGTAATGTTAGTTTAATATAACATAAATTTCAGAAAAACGATATTGTGTGTTACTTACTATAAAGTTACTTACTACCAACATCACTTATAACACTCTAAAATTAAAAAAAAAAAACTTTAAAGTAAATAACCATTTCATTTCGTTATGCTTTCCAAATATTTCTGTCACTCTCTCTAACCTATATAAATCTTTCATTTTAAGCTTGAAAAGCGAAGCCGAAAAATCTCTCCTGAATCCCGCATCCTTCGCTCTCCGGAGGATGTGGAGAAATGATGAAAATTCTCCTCTTCCGCATCCGAAGGCGTTGTCAAGAGCATCTGTTGCTGGCCAGAGTTATGCGAGGCCATCTTTGCCAGAGATTTGGTTGGCATCCGACTGTGAAAGGAGATGAGGGGATGGTGGAGGGACCAGGAACAAATTGAGGATTGCAACATATCGAGGATGGATTCATTATAGCAGAGGGTTCGGAAAAACCATGACCTTTTTAAGGGGAAAAAACTTTTTTTTTAGTTTAAACCAGATGGTTGGTTTTCCCCTCTTGTATAAACGGTTTATTTTTATATGGTTCTTATTGAATACACTAAACTAAATTAACACGTAGGGAGAGGGTTTTGGGATGAGGTCAGTTGGGGTCAATTATAACCAGTGTCGGTTTTTTAATGTTAAAAGGTTAAAAAGGGTAAGGATAAGTTTTTTTAGTAGACTTTGCATCAAGAACATTAAATAATCATAAAATAAAAAAATAGATATGTTTTTAAAAAATTATGTTTTGCGCATAGTGAGTTTGAGTATAGTAGTTTTAGCATCATAATAAGCTTTGTAATATTATGGGGAAAATAACATAACAATAACATAATTAGAAATTTAGAAAAAGAAAACTCGTTTATATTAAAATCTATCTTGATTTAAACCGGCGAATCTTGATTAGCAGAAGAGTAATAAATTAAATTGCAGAAATAAAAGTATATTTGAGCTTGGGCGTGAGACCCATCCCAGTTTTGGGGTACTCGTGTCTATAATTGGCGTATTTCCTTCTAGCTTTCATTCCTTTGATCTGTGTTCTGTTCCCAGGTGACATTGATTCACCAATGAGGATCGAGAAAGAACTTAATTTCATTCAGCATTGCTGTTGCCACTCAAGACTTGAAACATGTTTCGTCTTGGATCGATAGAGAAAGAACAGTAAAATAATATTCAATCGAAATGCAACGGTTTAAAAATTGGTTATTGTTTGTAGAAGAGTTTGCTGTTAGGGTTTGCAGATATGAGTAGGCCAGTGCAATAATGAGTCAAGTTCATTTGCAATTAAACTCTTTTTCTTCACATAGCGGGGAAAAAATACTAATGGCTGATCGACGTAATAAGAAAATTACAAACGAGTCAAGTTAGAGAATTTATTTTTTATTCGACATATCTGGTTGAAACTCAAGACCTGAAACATACAAATAACAGGATATAATAAGGCTCTAACAAAATGTAGGGTCTTTGTGACCAAGCACACAAGCCTGAAAATATGTCTAAAAACCTACCAACCTACCAACAAAATGTATTTAATTTTGTTTATTTATATAGGGTTGGTATTAGGTTGAAATATTGTCACATTAGAGCTACACGGGGACTATTGCGACGGGGTCGCAATTTCGAAACCACATCAAGTGAAGAGCCGATACCTGAGAAGACACCCAACACAACATTTTAAAGGGGCCGTAGTGAGCCTAGTGGTCAGCGTCTCGGTCTCGGGATCGGAAGGTCCTGCGATCGAGTCCCGGTACCACTGAAGACCTACCGAGTATATGCGGAGTACGTGCTCGTTAAATCTGTTGGGTCCGAAAGTCCTCTAAGTTCCCATACCAAATCAATACCTCTGGGGGTGACAAGCCAATTCTGGGGGTCCTCTAGTTGGCCTCTGTCTCTAAAAATTAGATGGATCCACTTTGTTGTCTGTTGTGTCTGTCTTACTTGACGAAGGTTTATAAGCGGGTCGCTGACCAAGCACACAAACCTGAATATATATGTCTACCAACCAACCAACATTTTAAAGGCGACGTCGTACTCGGCGTCGGGATTTTCGAACATATTTAGCATGCACTCCCTACTCCATTTACTCGGACGGGACTAATTTAGCTGCACTCGCGTTTCAAGGTCGGCAGTTATTTTGGCAACGCCCAGGCCTGGATCTGAGACGTTTCGCATGCAAGGCACGCCTGGTCTCCCCAGCCTACGTTTATTTAAATAAACTCAAGCAGAAAGGAACACACGTTGTATACTTTAGATATGACTATGAGTTCAATTTATAGAATTTAAGGTTTGTTAAAGGTCCCTTATTCCGAGATATTGCCCTCACAGTGTCAAAACAACGTCTTCAACTCGAGGAAATCCCGCGCTAAAATCTTCGGCTGACGATTTGTCAAAGGCGGCCGCTTTTGCCTTTTCGATTCGAATTAGCATTTTCGGAGAGAGAGGGTGAGGTGAAGTGAATTGAAGGGAGCCCAAAAGATATTAGTATCTTGTCGAAAAGCCCCCATATTACATCACTTAGAATTTTGAAACGATTGCTAGAAAATGCGTCAGATTGCCAAGTCGCTTGGAAGTTTCGGCTTCGTCATAATGTGGGCTGATTGATGCAGGATAAGAATAGCATAGAATCGACTGGTATAGATATTACAATCCTTGAACATTTACATTTTATTACTTGTTTCACTTTTGACATTGAAGTATATATGGCTTATGGTTGCTTACAACCATTGCTAGTACTACTAGGAAAAGGTTTTGGGTTGAAATATCGTCGCACTAGAGCTACAGGAAGGCTATTGTATTGGCGACGCGTGTCGTAATCTAGAACTATAGTCACGTGACAAACCGACACCTGAATGGGCACCCAACACAACTTTTAAAGCAACTTTTCGGATAATGGTCTTGGAAAAATAAAGGCGTTGTGCAGGTTCTTGAAGAACTCAAGGCAGCTATGAGGAAAATAAAATTTATCAAGTCAAAAGGATATCAAATAAATACAAAGTACAAATCAATAAATAAAAAAATAAAGTAAAAATACAAATCAATAAATACAAATCAATACAAAAGGATCGATAAAGGAATTTGACTGGTATAAGCGCGTCGCTGGCGGAGCAGAAAACCAGCTATTCATCCAACCAACCAACCAAAGCAACTTTTTTGCGACAAATTAAATACAATTAAATTAATCGCAATTGAACTTTTAATTGTACCTTGCAATTAAATTAATTTGATTAACATATGTCAATTGTAACTCACAATTAAAATAATTGCAATTAACTTTTTTAGTTATTTTATGAAACAATTAAAACTAACAATTAACTTTATGTATTAAAACGAAATGAGGTAAAATGAATCTGTGACAATGACAAATCTGCCAAAGAGTGACAAACTGTCAGACAGTATGTTCGAGAAGAGAGTGGTACTGAAGTGTAATTTAAATTATTTCAAGAAATTTTGTTATTGTCTGTCTAATCATGTTTAAATAAAGATATTGATGATTATTTGGATCGGTCTTTTATTTGTTGCCAACATATTTATTTAACCGCAAGAAAAGATGGGGGTTGGGGCACTATTCTACTACCCGGAACCACACAGGTATATTGTATATTTATATATACCGGCTTTATATTATAGAGCAGTGTTTTTATAATTGTTATTTATTTTTAATTAAAATTAAGAAAACAATTGAAATTAATGAATTGTTACTAGTTAACAATTAAACAATGGTTAATTGTAATTTTCCACAATTACAATTGATAAATTGTTAGTTGTTGTGGTTACATTTACCAATTAATTGTTAAAATTTAATTGTTCTTGCAATTAAAATTTATACAACACTGTCAATAACCAATGATAGTTTTTAAACTATTCTTATTTTTAAAGAAGATAATAAAAAAGTATTCTGACTTTGGGTACACACATTGAATGACATTGGGTACACACATTGTACTTATATAATTATTGTTCTGTTTCAGTAAAAAAGTTCCGAATGAAAGCTGAAATAATTTACATTAAGTTAACCATACAAGGCTATACTTTTACCGGCGATTAAATTTTTTTAATGTAATTTAAACTTATTACACATTCTGAATGTGTATTTTTTAAAAATCACTTTTAATAATATTTTCAGTTTTATTTAAACTTGATTTATAATTTGATCCTCTATTACTTCAGCACTTAGAAAGTATAATAATAACTTTGGAATTTTTTTTGCTAAATACTTTTTTAATCTTGAACTGATAGTGATAAATAAAAGGGAAAAAAAGTAATAACTACACAAAAACTTAACTTTTAAATATTTTATTTATAATAAACCAAACTTTAATTCACAACCAACTGTTGACAAATGTTGAAAACAAAAGATATAAGCAATGAAGTATAAATACAATGACAGCAATTTCAATTTTGGCAAAATTTCAAATCCCTTCAAAGACCCTTAACATGTTTTGAAAAGAAAATGCATTTACATACCTAACTGCAAATAATTTCTCAAGTCAACAAGAAAATAAATTAAAAAATTATCATTCTTTTCAATTAATTATTTAGACAGATAAACATTGAATGATACACTTTTATGAACCTTTAACAAATGTTCACTGATTTTCAAAAGGACTATTAACATAACATTCGTTATATACTGAAACTTCTAAAATATTGAATTTTTAACACCTGGAAGCTCCTTTTAACAAGTCATAGACTACCAGTAACGATAGAATTTGAATACAAACATTATTATTCTCATAAAAATATGTACATAAATCCAGGTTAAAACTTCAGATGTTTATACAACTCAATACATTTCAACACAAAATAAAGGATTGGATAATGAAAGTTGCATTATGTTATAAGTTTGGAAAAAAATTACTGGTTGTAATTGGAAAACTAAATACTTGCATATAATTAGCCAAAAATATCTAAATCTAATATTCGCTTTGAATTTTTACTATACTTATATCTTACCCTTACTTTGTCTATGTTATGCTAATATTTAGCAACTCTAAGATTCAGAAAGTTAATAATATTGCGATTATAATATGGTTTTACAGCTAAAAACAACAGTAGAAACGTATTGCACTATTTTATAGCTGAAAAATAAAGTATTTAAAACTATAAATGCGCTTCAGTCTTTGGCAAAAAATCAGCAGGGCACTTTGATGTTCATTGTCATGTAATTTGCAAAACTCCAGTTGCTCTTTAGCAGCTTAGGCCAGCTATTTCTTTTATAAATTCCTTAAAAGAGCAATACACAAAAGTTTAATGAAAGAAAAATTATTATGCACTGCTATACATGTATATTTCATGTTATAAAACATACTTCAGCCAAATAACTAAATAAGTAAAACTAATAATAAACCTTTTTGACTCTAATTTTATCAAACTTTAACTTTTAAATATTCGTCTTTAATCATTTAATGAAAAAATATAAGATTTTAAAATTATAATTGTAGGAGTATGTAAATGGCTAAAAAAAGTTTAAAGTATTGGTTTAAAAGTAAAAGGTTATGTAAAGTTTTTCCAAGATTGCTCAATATTAATATTGCAACAATAACTGAAAAGTTAAATGTTCAGTTAGTCACACAAAAAGAATAATGCTAAAAATTGATACCTTATGTTTGAAGATGAACAGCAAAAAGTACCCCCCCCCCCCCCTACTACACTTTATTTTAGCTATTTACTTTATGCCGTTACTTTCTGAATTCTTGTTCAGAAAATCTCTTTTATAATACCCTTACTTTGCGTATGTTATGCTGCTTACTTGTAATGCTTATGCTACTGTTTAGCAAGGCGAAGACTCATTATTAGGTATATAATATTATCCTAATATGGTTTTACAGCTAAATGCAACAATATGAACTTATAGCACCATTTTATAGCCAAAACACAAAGTATTTATAACAATAAATGCCTAGTTGATCAATAAATAAGTGTTTGTGTTAATAGAAACTTAATACAATAAACATTGGTGTTAGGTTAGGGTTTTTATGAAGTTTAATCGTCGCGCTAGAGCTACACGAGGGCTATTGGCGACGGGCGTCGTTTTTTTAGAACCACAGTCAAGTGACGAGCCGACACCTGAATAGGCACCCAACGCAACCGTTAAGGGCGACATCGTACGCAGCATTAGGGACTTTGGAGGATATTTAACGTGCACTCCCTTACACGGGGTATTATTCGTCGGACATTTTTGGCTGCACGGGCTGTTTATAGGTCGGCAGTATTTTTGGCGATGCCCGGACCCGAACCTGGGACCTTTCGCATGCTAGGCGAGCGCCTAACCGACTGGGCTCCCCAGCCCCTGTGTTCCAATCCAAGACTAACCTATACACACCAGGTATGCACAAATGCAGAGTGCAAAACCATAAAATTAGCATATAAGTCACCCACCAACAACAAATAATATATTATAAAGAATGACCTCAAAACCACAAAATAGCAACTTAACTGCCAGGAAATTCGTATTTAAAAAACTACTAATAATATTTCTGTTTTATAATAAAAAAATAACTTAAAACGTAAATATCCGTTTTCAAACCAACCAAACCAAAAAGAATCTTATAAAGCCGTTCACTGGATGCTTAAAATAAAGTGAAGTGAACGCACACATTGTTTATAAAGGTGGAATTAAAAATTCAGGTAGGCCTTGATGAAAACATTAACAAACGAAATCTCTGATTAGGTGAAATATAAAACAGTCATACACAATCAAATGTCGTAAGTTTAATTTTAATAATAAGTGTATTTCCTAACAAGAAGAGACAAAAAAAATTGTAAAAATTAATTAAAATACTCTCTCTCTAACTTACCTTATTCCTAATTTATTTCTAACTATCTGTTATTCTTGGTATCCTAAGTGTGTCAGTATCTTTAATAGTTACAGAATGGATTACATTCCTATAAGTGTAGTCTACACGTAGGGATTTGTCCTCCCCAAGACAAGGATCATAGAAGCCAGGTAAGTTACTCTAAAAGAAATAAATATTTAATGCAAAGTTGTAAACAGTACTCACAATTATCACTACATAGAGTGAAGCTTTAAATATAGGGTGTACATGCAAAAATCACATTCTCCAAAGCATAACTAAGATATAGGGTCCAGCCCCTTCAATTGGCCACTTCTTAAAATCGAGTTTAATATCATCAAAAGTTGCCAATGAAGGAACTGTACCCTAAATCTTAGTTATACTCCAGAGAATGCGAGTTTTGAAACTAGACTCTTCAAATGTCTTTAAAGGAAGTTCAACATTTCCCATCTTTTCATATACCATGTTAAGTCTATGAGGAAGTTGTTAAGGCACACTGACTTTTATTTTAAGTTTATAAACCAGAGTAGGGGGAGGGGGGTGCATTAGAAAGTCAATGACGTTTTCAAAGGGTTTTAGTTCTCCCCTTCTACTTTTTCCTTTTATCCAGGACAAGATTTAAAAATAAACTAAATTTAAAAAACATTTAAAATCTGATAGGATAAAATAATGTGTAGAGTGGTGGAATGTTAGAAAAATAATGTCTGCTCCAAAGACTCATGGGAAGTGAAAAAAGAACTGGAAATTTATGGCATGGTTCATACATTGGTTAGGAACAAAAATTTCATGCACTTTTCAAAGTCTATTCAATGACTTTTCCAGAAGAATTCAATGACTAAAAATTATTGAAATTTAAATTTAGTTTTCATTGATATAGACCGAGAATGGAGAAAACTATTTGGTGGTGTTAATAATGTTAAAATTCCCTTTAATCCTAATTAATCCCTTTTTTAAGGGGCTGTTTTGTTTAACATTTCTTGGCCTACACATTAAAAAAAAAATGCGGTGGTATTTAATAAAGACGATGTTTAGAAATATCGGTAGAAAATATCAAGGTAAACAACCTAGTGAAAGAGCATGTGTTTCAGTCAATCATGCCCTTCTGCAATCACATTCAGAAATTGTTGGACATGATACTATTTTGCAATAAATAGTACTTATTTTTTTCAAGCGTTTTTACAAATTTGAGAAAATTAACTTTTTTAATTTATCACTTTTTAAGGAGTGCATGAACCATGATATGAATCATAATTTAATAAGTAAACCATAATTTTTTGCCACTGTTTATGAATACGTAATTGAACGGTCAAATTAAAATTGAGTAATTATAAAATCATTACCTTTGCCCTGTCAGGTAGAATTAGTCTGGAATCTTTGACTAAGCATTGCAATTGAACCGTTACATCTAAGATATCCAAATTAGAATCCACTAGGCTGTTGGAGAAAAACAATATGCAATTAACAAAGAAAAAAATTATTACTTTGTTTCTTTCTAAAATGTTAAAACAATAATAATAATATTACAAAATATATTACAGATTTTAAAACAAAAACTTAAATAAAGTTTGTCTTTGTAAATTGGCATTGGTCACTCAAAATATTACAATTGGTCCATCCACATCCATGCTTATTATTTAAATTATCAATATAGTTCAACCAACCAAAAGAAAACTAAGGTCAAGATATATTATACTTTTAATTAAGTTCATTGACAACGAAAAAACAATGTAATATTTTCTACATTCACTGCAAAGTTATCAGTGTTTAAATAGAAAATATTTTAACAATTTTAAATTTAAAGCAAATTGTACATGTTTATACACTAACATTCACTGCAAAGTTATCAGTGTTTAAATAGAAAATATTTTTTAACAATTTTAAATTTTAAGAAAATTGTACAGTTTATACACTAACAGTATTTTAGTATGAAGCTCAATTGTGATAAAGAATGTTATTCAAAATTTTAAAAGTCATTGTTAGTAATCAAATTGCTGTGACTATTTGTAATATTAGCTAATAATTATGTGAAATATGTAGTCATTCAAAAAAGTGATAAGTAAGTATTCATCTTACTCAGGGTTAATATTTGCTACATTTTCTGTACTTCCATAAATTGCTTGTGAAACTACCAATCCCTTTTTCCTTTCCTCTTCAGATTTGATTCGTCTATAGGTTTCTTGCATAAGAGATACCTTTAATAAAAAAATATCATAAGAATAATTATGAATGGATTAAGTTCAATAAGTTGTCTTGTAATGGATCATAGGTTCACGATTGCACGTTCCTTCTGGAGCTAAACCACACCCCAATTTCTGTCAGTACCCGTCCGAGAGTTTGCTGATGGACCCGTTGTCAGCTGATTATTAGGGTAAAATATTAAAATTAAATAAAAAAAATTTATTACATAATTTCAGTGTTTTGTTTATGCTTATGTCTCGTTAATCGTGATTCTCTTTGAAAAATGGTAAGATGGCTAAATTTCAATTTTTCTTATAACTTGAAATTTCTAAAAGTAACTGTGATTCGTTACTTTTCATATTAAGTAACTGTAACAGTTACTTCTTTAATTAAGTAACTGTAACAGTTACTTTTTTAATTAAGTAACTGTAACAGTTACTTTTTTAATTAAGTAACTGTAACTTTTAACAGTTACTTTTTTAATTAAGTAACTGTAACTTTTAACAGTTACTTTTTTAATTAAGTAACTGTAACAGTTACTTTTTTAATTAAGTAACTGTAACAGAATTACTTTTTAAAAGTAACTTTCCAATCCCTGATTACTTCACATAAATCTTGGTCGAAAGAAAAATCCTAGTCAAGGACTTCTGAATTGAAAATCTCTTCATTACTTTAATTAAATTTATATTAATATTTAACATATTTGACATTCATGCCATAAAAAAACTATTTTTTTATTAAAATAACCTTTAAGATTGTTATTCAAACATATTGAAGCATTTTTGAGAAACAAAAAATGCTACTAGTAGGGGTACTTCTATTTCTAAATAAAAAGTTTATTATTTTAAATTTTATTAAACTAAACTCCTCGGCGCAACAACCCATTACTGGGCCACGGCCTGCCGTGCCCAATTCAGCATTCCTGACCAAGGGCTCTGGGGTGCTAGGCATATGTCCCGGTAAGGTGGTCAGCCTCATGCGGAACCCCCAGTGTTTAGTTCCCAAGCATGCTTGGTACCCATTTTATCGACCCACTCAAAGAATGAAAGGATGGGTCAACCTCGCCCAATCTGGGATTTGATCCCCGGACTTCTGGCGTGGCAAAGCACTACCACTAAGCCACTTTTCAATAGTCCTAAACTACGATTTGAATAAACTACTGACTCAATTTGATGAACTACTGACAGAGTTTTACGCTAGATAATGAAAACCACGAGAGAAAAACCTAGGCAGAAACCAGTTTCCTCATATCAGTTTAGGCGATAACTACCAATCGTAATTCCGACCAAGGAAACCTGATTATGAGCAGATTCCTATTCGATGAAGGAGTTTTCCCTATGGCTTTTCAAATGGTTATAAAGAGAATTAACCAGCAAAATTATAACATAATACAGTAATTATACAATTTTTCAAAACTATAACTAAAGTCATATTTTTATGAAGCAATTTTTTTGAAATCGTAACGAATTCTACCATATAAGCTATCCAAGTTATTTTGGGCAAAAAAAATTGGAAAGCTTTTTCTAACTAGTTAAATACAAAAAATTATTGATATTCCTTTTATCACTGATAATATTAAATATAAAAAACAAAACATTTACAGCAATTGAAGCTTCTTTTCTTTTTTCAGCCATTCTTTGGGCATTGACTTCCTTGGTCTTTTCAGTTTCTCTAAAAAATAAAAATGCACAATTTAAATCACAAAAAATAAAGACTTCCCAATAAAATATATGTACATCAAGTCTTATAAACTTATTTCAAATTTGTAAATTTTAAATGTGTAAAAAAATAATAATTTTAAAATGAATTATAGTCATGTTTAAGAAGACTTTAACGAAGATAAATCAATTTCTTCGAACAAGTAAAATTATATATTTAAATAAAGTTTAATTAATAAGTACAAGGCTTCAATTAAGCCATTCAATTATGAAAAACACTTGAATTGTAAATTATCTATGTATATAAAAGAAGCCATTTTTTGAAATTCGAACCCAAACAGGTGTAAGAAGGCAAAACGCGAGACGATTTCTGCATAGGAATAGCATTGAGCATTGTTATAAACTTTTAATTTATACTTTTCGTTTTCTAATTTGAAAGAAATTTCAGCGTGTTCAGCGTGAGCAAATATTAAGTATAATTACGTAAGCACATGAGTTTAATTTGTAGGATAGTTATTTGAACATCATAAATTTATTTTTTGATTAAAAATTTTAATTGGGTTTTTTATGCTTATCAACTGTTCAAATCTTTTTGGGGTATGGAGTACCGCTATGATCTAATGGTCTATCTGTTCATTGGTGACTTTTGACGAGCTAGAAAATTCAATTAGGGTTGCTATACCTATGGAGTTATCTGAAATACGAAGTGAAGAATGTTTACCACATTTGGGCATTTTCGTAGCCTGGCAACAAGAAGTAAATCATCAAATTGAGACCAGCCATTATATTATAGCTGTTCCCTTTATTGATCCTCAATTATTCCCTGGGCCAAGTTTTTCTCTGTTTCTGAAACTTGCAAATATAACGGGGTCCTATTGTAAAGCCATCAAACTTCTGGAAGGGCCTGGATGCAATCGGACATCCTCATTAAACAAATATATAATGCTGGTATCAGAATGAAAGGGATTTATAATTTCCTGACAAGGGGCTGATCAGTGGAGAGGGGATCGATTGACATAAAATAAAAGTTTACTAAAAAAGCAAATTACTGTTATTAAGCGTACACCTGTATAACGCCGGGTTTATAAAGCTAGTAGTTGATATTTAGACACAACCAATTCTAAATTTTTTTGTCTATATTTATGAATACGTACAACATTAAGGCATTATTATTTTAAACATAAAACTGTAAACCAGATAAAATCAATCAATATTTTACGATATATTGCATATTCATATTTAAATAAATAAGTAAAGTAAATTAAGTAACAATCAAGAACTTAAGTTATAGCAAAATTCAGCAGGCAACGTTTTAAAAATATTATAAAAATTGTTGAATTGAGTAGAACTATCGTTGCCTAGAGCTACACAAGGGCTATTAGGGACGGGCATAATTTAGAACCACAACCAAGTGATGAGCCGATACCCAAGTAGGCACTAAATTCAACTTTTAGCACTATTATAAAACTAAATAAGAAGTAGAGACAATTTACCTGGCTTTTAACCTTTTCTTCCTTGGATCGATGTAAACAGTTTTTAATAGATAATATCCTAATAACGGTGCTACGGTTCCATAAAACACTGCACTAGGCAGCACCTCTTCAGACAACAAGATTGGGAAAACAAATGTCTGGTTGGCCCGGTTCACTCTGGAATAACAAAAACAATCATAACATCATTAAAATAACACATAAAAAATTATTATTTATGCATCTCTAGGCATATCCTACCATAAAATAGGCCTGTGCCCTTTTTATTTAACATTGCCGATTAACATGTTGACTGCATGCCAGTTGCATTCAAATCTGTGCACAAGAGGTTTTTTAAATATAAATCCTTTGAATACTTTCTGCGAGTTGTACATACTTAATAAATACCATGTCATTCTAATGCATGTCTATTTTATATGGTTTTGGAGACAAAAACAATTGCACCTGGTCTCAATACTCCCATTTGGCTTTATTTTATATTGTGACATTCAATATGTTTACATCTTATATGAAACCTGCCATTTGGGAAATAAACCGAGCTTTGATACATACAACAACTAAAGAGACCTTAACAACTATGAAACTTACACATCAAGACAAGAAGCAATAGTTGAAAGTGAAGATATTTAAAGTACCTGAAAGGTGGAGGTAAAATTCTATCTTCCATCCAATAATTCTCATAGGTTCTGTTTTTACCATGGTTAAAAAATAATGTTCAGCATTTTTAGCAGTTGGGTTAAAAATACATGCACGGAAACATATCTTAACAAAATATAAAAGAAAAATTTGATATAAAAGGGAAAAATAAAAACCAACTTACTTTAACTTTAAAGTAACACCTGAAGGTAAACCAATGACCATTGTAGCTCCTATAGTACTGAATTTAGAAATTTTCTTCTCGCAGCCATATTCAAAAGTAACACCAAAGAGACCTAACCTAAGTATTGTGATTTTATGTTATTAAACCAATACACAAAATTGCAGAAAATGGTTCAATATGTAAAAAAATGTATATACAGAAGACAGCCTCTTAACTGGCTTACATGAGATCGAGGGCAAGAAAGTTTGGTTTAACCGGACAAAAGAAATTAATTAAGGTTTGGATGTACCTTTGATTGCACATTTATTATTTGAAGATATTGACCTTATAAATAAATACACAATTAAGCTATGGGGATGTCACACCACTAAGTTTAGTTGTAGTTTAGATAACATATTAATATCACACTAATAAATTAAGTGGAAACAGTTTTACACTAATATATTATTTGAAGCTCAATTTGCATGTTTAAGAAACAAGTTATTGTGTTTTTTAGTTTTTAATAAATTATAATGTAATAAATTTTTTATGTAATGTGCTCTACAGATGACCTATGGTTCACAAATAGATCAATTAACTTTTTTCCATAGTTACATATTCAATAAACCTTCAGTTAACATGCTTTTTGAAGGCAAGTATTTAATTGCATTTTTTGCGATTATGAAAACCAGTTAGTATTTTATAACTGTTTGAACTTGAACAACAGTGTTTTTTTAAACGTACAGTGAACTGGATTTAAAGCATTTAGTTTTATGATTTAAATATCTTAGTCAATTAAATATATTAGATATTATCTTAATTATTTTAAAGTATGATGAATGTTACTTTAATTATAATAAAAGTTAACTAAATACATATGTTTACATACTTTATGGATCCCTTTAACTTTCCATCGTCAAACATTTTGGAATAGCTGAACAATAGAAAACTTCTCTGAATTCCTAACTGTAAAAACAGTAAACATTCATGTATATATTTTTTAAAAATCAAATAAGTATTAAAAATATTTTAAGAGTATATCCGCTCCTGAGAACTTTTTTTCTCTCAACGGGGCTGCTTTATTGGCGACTAAGACTTTGCAGACTCGGCATATTCCCCAAAACGGAGAGCCATTTTTTGTGGCACCATCTAGGCGACTCTCACTACCAATTTTGATGCTTGGATTACAATGACTCTGAGCACTTTGTGGATGTTAAAGTATTGTCGAGATTTAATTATGCCGAGAGAACAAAAGCCAAATGGATACTCGAGATCTTTGATAAGCCACATAATCATATGCCATGCTTGCCCACGATTTTCCAATTCAGAAAATCTTATGACTCAGCAGGGGCTCGAACCCGTAAACTTGGGCTTATGAGGCAGACACGCAATACCTCTCAGCCACTATGCAGCTCCTCCTGAGACCTGGCATCTATTTAAATTGATATTTTGTTTAACATTCCAGAAACTGCACAATTTCTTGCGAACTTTAAGAACTGAAGTAATATGATAGAAGAGTATCCGAAAATCACTTTTCAGCCTTTCATTGCAGGTATCGGTCGTTTATTTTTTGTAAAAAAAGTACATAAAAATATATGTTCTTTATTTAACATGAGGCCCAGCATTTCAGATGCCTGTTTTTTTCTACAAAAAAAAGTCTATTTTCTTAAACAGAGGCCAGTTTCGAGCAATTTTTCAGGTTGAAAGTAAGATTTTTGCATAAAATGAATTTTAGAATAGGCTATAAAAAAATGACAGCTTATTTGTGCATTCATAGCGCAAACAAATTGTTTTATTTTTATGTCTTATGACTTCAACATCAAATACAATTTATGTACCTCTCAGCAGATAATAAACATTTGTTTTTTTTAAAAATTCCTTGCAATACATACTTTTAAACACATATTAAAAATAGGTTTATATAAAGAATATATACATAAAGAGCACACATACATATAGTATTTTGAATAGGGTCTCAGAAGGTTAAAACTATTTCATTTCATAAATGAATACAATCCACTTTAATGAATAAACACTTTTTTTTATATCAGATTTATCATTATTATTTTTATTAGTATCAGCTATATTATAAAATAGAAACATGTTCGTTAAGAAACTCTGTAACTGCAGACTTAAATCTGTTTGCCGCAATAAAGTAAAAATTTTAAAAACAAATTATCAATTCCAGTCTTGTTCGCCATGTTGTGTAAAAAAAATTATTCAGTAGAACTAAGGCTTTTCTCTGTTCGTGAGTTACGCTAAATTGCTGTCCCACAATATCGATCTCTTGTTTTCCACATAAGACAAAATAACATCTAAACCAAAGTTTTTCAATAACATTGATATTTTGGTATGCTTATCATACTTGAAACTTAATCAAATGAAAATGGATGTTTTATAAATAGCAGGAATAAAAACAAGTTGCACATAAAGAACTGTACAATAGAACACAGCAGAAGGGGAAAAACATGCATCATGAGTGAAACTGAAACAACCTATGAAGTCAAAGAGCAAAATTAAAAACTGGAGAGTTAAGGAAACAACCCAATTATGCTATCAAAAGTTTAACAAGGGCTGTGAAACATTTAAAAGAATTATTTTTGACAACAAAAAGCGAAAAAAATACACACCTGTATGCCAGCTGCAAAATGGCCTTTTTCAGAATCATGCACAAGCATTGTATTTACAGAAGAAGACATCCCTCCCTTTAACGTGATGTAACTTGCAGTTTTCTTAGTAAGCTGACGAGCTAGCACTAAAAACAAATAAGTCGTAATTATAAACAGAGAATAGATAAAATGGGAATGTTTCAGGTCAAACAGAAATGCTAAATGAAAACAACGAGCCTTGATTGATAAATCAATGTTACATGGGAACCAAGCATCTATCGGAGTGCCGATCAAAGGAGGATCAGGGATGACAGCTACGACTTACAATATGAATCACCAAGTTGGTAGATCACCATACAAAAAAATATAATTTAATTATAAAAAACTAAGCACATATCTAAAATTGCATTTTTGAGACCTCAAAATATGATCCAGGTTGTTTTTGCTGTGAGATTAAAGCAAGTCATGTTCAGCGATAAGTTCAAAATTGACATTTTCTATTATTTTATTAATCAAGTTTGGGTACCAAAATAACTGGTCAATATAATTAATGCACTTAATAATGTTAATTCACTCGATAATATTAATTAATATTAAGATAATAATCATTATTAAATGATTGAATTACTTACTAAGTTCCACACCAGGAGATAATGTTGACTCACTGAAACGGAAGGCAGTAGAGAAGGTCCCAAAACTGAAATTAAACAATCTGTTTTAATGTTTCATAAAATGGATGAACTCAAATAATCTTAAGACAGACTAACAGAAAGTGATGACAGGCTTTAATGGAGTAATAAAAAAAATAAAAAATTTAAAAAATATCTGAATTTTTATAAATATTTTTTTTCAACTTTCATTTATACTATAATAACAAGTAGTAAAGAGCTACAAGTAGCTAGAGTTTGTGCGAATAACTAACCTTCATGTTAATTATTCGTACAAATATCGCCATGTCTCCCTCATCTCTATCACCATGTCTCCCTCCCTTCCCAAGTCAAATACTTCATACTGATAAAAATTCCAGAATAGTATACAAGAGCTAGTCTGCTGTGGACACTTTGACAGGTAAACTAGGTATACTGCTGTGGGCAGGTAAACGGCAGTAACTAACCTAATGACTTGCACTCTTGTTGCAAAAACTCTAACTCTAACCTATAAGAAAACATACTGAGAAAGACTTATTAATTCAGAGCAAAAATTGTCCAATTTGTTGTTTTGATTACTGCAGTTTACCCACCAGCTGTAGTATATACAACGCTGACTTGTTGTTAGCACTCAATAACTACTCTAATCTTTACGATTACAACGCAAGGACCTGTACAACAGTATACTAAAAGAATGATTATTTCAGGCAAAAATGGTCCAATTCATTGTTGTAAATACTACAGATTACCTACCCACAGCGTGTAAAATAAGCGGTATTGCATCGCGAAACGCGACACCAAAATGAAAACTTGCGATAGCGATTTAGCTTTGTATCGCATTTAGTTGCGATACTCACAAAGCATCTCCATTTGTCATAACCATGTGTTTTTGCAATTGATTCGAAGTCAGATCGCTTCAGTTCAGTTGTCCAAGTCATGGAGCTCTATCTCAATTCGAATCCGTTGGCCGCTTTTCGTTCAGGCAGGGAAACATCTCAACTCCATACCATACTGGAAGTGAGTAGCGAAAAGTGTAAACAAATCGCCGATAATCGCGCCAGAACAGAAAGATTTACCGAGATTTCTAATTCGTTATTATTTGTGTTGCGAAAATCAACAAAAGTAAAATATGGCGGTTCAGTTACGAACTGTTAAAAACTGGATCACATTGTTGGATCCGAATAATGAGTGTGGCTGAAGTACGAATCTAACGGTAACGTTGTTACTAAAATATAGTGTGCTTTATGTGCAAAGGACGTAGATAACTTCAAATGTAAAAAAAAATCCAACGCATCATCGCTAATCAACGGAATTAGCGGTGCGTCGATAAATATGGACAATATTCAAAAGTGCTGTGCATTAACTAAAAATTGCTACACACAAATACTTTGGTGTAGCAGAACTGCTATACACACAAAAAAAAAGTATTTTACATGCTGCCTACCCATTGCAGTAGTGTATATAAAGTATTCAACAAAACAAACTTAACCCATTGATGGTCATTGGTAAGATAATTTACCATGCAAAAATAAGCCTCCCACTTAAGTTCATTTAAATAAACAAAACATAAGACAAAGAAATACCAAAGTCCTAAAGAATTTATTTATGTTGGACAAATTAAGTACATCAAAAACAAATTTTAAAAACTAAAAGTTTTGAAGTATTTATCCAGAAATGAAGATGTTAATTGGTACTCACAAAGTCGTTAATGGGTAAAATAAAGTCGTTAAGATGATCAAAAAAGTTTAAATACAGTCTATAACAGAGGTCATAATACAGCATCGTCCAGAAATGTTCGACATGGCAAACAATTTTATATTTATCGCTCAATATATTGAAATCATAAAGCTTTAAATAATAGACAAATGATATTTTCACTAGAGATTAAACTTTTATTTATAGCCCTTAATGGGGAAAAAAAGAAAACATTTTCTATACTGTATTAAACAAATATAATGAAATCTAATGCACAGAATAATCTAATGCATACCTATATTTTGAGATAGTTCTAAAAGCTTTAAAATTAAGAAGCAGTCCATTTCCGCCTCCTACACCAGTCTAAATAAAAAAAATAGAATTAACTTTTATTTTCAATGGAAAATGTTTTTAAATATATCTTTAAAGGTTTAAAATAACTAATATATTAATATGTTTAAGACATTAACTGACCATGTTGGTATTAATAAGTTTAAAAAAAGACAATTTTGAATATATAAGCATAAAAATACCTACATAATTAACTTCAAAGCTTTGAAAATACTTACTTCGACCCAGGTCTTGTCCGAAATAACTTTTTTCCATGAGCAGTTTACATTACCAGAGCCATTACCATTTTGTGAGGCAAGGCTGCCATTTAGAGTAAGAGTTTCTGATGTATCTAAAGGTGCTTCGACTTTCTGCGTTATGGACATGGAACTAATTTCAAAAGTGGGGAACCTGGAACAATAATTTAATTTGAGTAAATAGATCGTTTTCTGACAGATACAAACAGTAAAGGATAGATCATGTTGAAGTCGAAAATGTTTAACAAATTTTATGAAAGTTGCAATTTGAATAATAGGTAATGTCAAAAAATAGATAACAATCATCAAAGAGAGTTGAAAATTTTATATTTTCTCAACATCTTGTTCATAATACCAAGGTAATTTAAAAAATGTCTGATAAAATCAGGAATTGTGACAATTGCAAGGAATGTGTGTACAATAATTTTTCACACTGCCTGGTCGATACTGCTATGTAAATACTGCTATTATTCCTTTCAACTTACATATATTTTACAAAGTAACAAATTAAAAGGGCAGAGATCATGATACAAGAAAACTTCAATAAAGAATTCAGCTTGAAGGAAGTAATATAGGTGAGTCATTTGAAATATTAAAGTGGTCCCAAATTACTGTAAAATAACTTCTTGGCGTAACAAATCTGAGGGAGAAACACTTTTACACAATAAAGAACTAATAAAAGTTGTAGAAAGTAAAAAAAAATTCAGTTTTCTTACCCTGCATCAAAATCGTAGGTTTCAAAAAGATCTGTAGCATTGATACCAATACTTATTGTACCCTGGGAGAAAAATTAGAATTTAAAATAATAGGCAATGTTAAATAGTTATCATTTTAAAAACAGAAACAAGCTCATAACCAAATTTATTTTTACTTATTCTGATATTTTTTAATTGAAATTACAGAAGTTGTGGGGACATATTCATTACCTGTGGGTTGGTCCTCTGTTGTAGTTGCCTTTCTTCTTTTTCTCTTAAAAGTAGTTCGAATTCTTCGCGGATTTCTTGGGGAGTTTTTGTCCTTTGGACAACCTAGAAAAATTTATTTTTTAACAATCTGTACTTTCATGAGTTTCTTGTAAAATAATAATCAAACAACAATAATTTGTTCATTTAGATGACCTTCAAGAGATTAAAGACTTTTAATAGATTAAGTTAGAAATATTCAGAAAGAAGCAAAGGGGATACATATATTTCGTAGGTTTCACAAAAAATTTCGTACAAATTGTGCAAAAACTCTGGACTTATACTTTCAGATCTAGTTAGTCACCTTGTCAACAGAATCTTGCCAAGTTCTAATGTTGGTCTCCTCCCATACAATATTAAAGCTTTTTTCTCTTATAATAATTAAAATTTACAAGCCGTAGCTATCGGGTACGCAATTCCAAATTACAACGCCTGTATGGGAAATGCCTGATCAAAACAACATTTCTAAATTATAATAACTTAAGCCATCAAAAATCATTTTTCTCTAGTTGAACACGTTGTGTCCAAGAACTAGTTTAAAATAACATTTTGTTCTTGTTTCAATTCAGACAAATTTTTGTTTCGCAAATATAACGCCACCAATATGATACTTAAAGAGTTACAAACCTGCCATCCTTCTGTTTCTAAACCCTTGACCCCCAATGTATCAAAAATTGCTCTTTGGTGGGGATCCTTTAGAACTGAGAAAAAAATAGAATTAATTTTTTGTAAAACTTATTTTGAATATAATTATCAAATAAAACTAATTAAATAAACCAACCTTCATAAGCTAATTTAGTTTTATTAAATAAAAGTTCCGCATTTTTCTTTCTAACAGGATCAGTGTGCTTATCAGGATGGTAAAGTTTGCTCAGGCGTCGATAAGCATTTGTTATGTCTTCTGGTGTAGCCTAAAAATACAGAAATTACCGTTTTTAAACATCTAGGATAATTCAATGCCTTCATTACAGGCATCAGACACAGAAATACAAATAGTAAAGAGTCTATATCTTATAAAATAAAACTTAAAGAATATTTAATATACTGGAGGGTACTACAGTTGTAATTTTATCTAGATTTTTATACAGGATATAAGGAAATATGAAAGGACTGTGTTGTGGGGCCCCATCTCAATTTGGCGACATCCTTTTTGTTGCCAAGTTGCGAAAATGTAAAGATCTGGTAAGAACTCCAGTTCATCCAGCTTCTATTTGTGTTTACATTAAGGGTGTTGTTAATTCGTGTGAACTAATTTATTTCTGCCTGAATTGGTTTTCCTGAACTTACTCTGAGCTAGATTTAGAGTGTTTTTTTTAACAGATAGTGATGCGAATATTGCTGATGATTTAGTGTTACCTGTATTAAAAATGTACAGTCGAACTTAACTTACTAATATACTTATAATGTAAATGCATACAATTGGTAATTCAATCAACAAAATTCATTTGGAGTAGTAGTACATAGCTACATACTATAGAAAAATTAGGTTTATTTTTTTTAAATTATTTTTTTTAATGTTTTGTTCTTTGAAAATTTGAAATACCAAGGAAAAAAGGGTCAAATTCTGAATTTTTTTGTTCAGGTTAAACAGGATTTCCCTTAAAGTAATTTCATATTAAGAGATTTTTTAAGCATTAGCTCAAAGTTTTTTTGTCATGGAAAATGCTTTCAGTTCATCTTAAGCGAAATTTCGTGTTAAGCGAGTCTCCTTAATGAGGTTCGACTGTAATAAAACTTGAATTCATATTTAGATGATGAAGACAACACATGATGAAACAGCATGTAAAGTTCAATGCTATAAAAAATAAGAAAATTTGTGTATAATGATTGTTTTAATGAAACATTGGCTAAGTAATGAGACTCTCGGTTCAGGTCTAAATTTCATGAAATAACATAGCACAATGGAGTTGTTGCAGCTGTTTGGTACTTACTAACAATGTAGGAAAATACACAAAACTTTACTATTAAATGTTGAAAATTCTAAATTTTGAATCATATTCAGATTAAGTTTATTCATTTATTTTAAATTTATTTGTTCCTTCAATTTATTTTGAATTTTTGTCTGCCATACAATAAAAATAAAAATGCAAGATACTATTTCATCTATCAACTCTAGCAAACCCAAGTTATTTTTTTCATGAATGCCAAATAAAATTCAGTCCCCTATATCCTCTAGGTGTTTTGAAAGGGCTTCCAAATGTGACAAATTTGTACTTGCAGTAGACATAGTTTTTCACTTTTTGTACTTGTGGTTTTTGCCCTTTGTTGCTCTTCTAGAAAAGTCTATGACACTTTGATGTCAAAGCATCATTAACAGTTGTGGCTCAAGGAAATTAGGCTCTGTCTGTGAATAGATACTGGCTTAGGGTTAATTCCTAGTTTCGGTCCGACGACTTTTTATTTCTCGCCAAACTTGTTGGCGAGAAAACATTGCGTAGCGACATGTGATTGGACGATGCTACTCGGAAACCGCGAAGTCAAACAACTGTGTTGCCAGATTGTAGTTATTTTGTCGTCAACGTTCCGAAAAAGTCGCCATATACCGAAACTAGGATTTAACCTGGCTTAGTATACCTAGTGCACAGTGCTGCTTGGTTGGTGACAAGTGCATATATTTAGTGACTTTTTGAAAGAGTAGGACATTTAGAATAATATTTTTCCAAATTTCCTGCATGAAATCTTTGTTTTATTTTTAGATGATTTTACGTCTTTTTTAATTTTACTAACCAACATATATATTCATATACAAATATATTCATTATTTTATTTAAAATTTCTCAGTTTCGTTTCAGTTTATTTGTTTCTTGGTAGCAGATATTAAAGTTCATTGAAAACATTTGCGTTGGCGGCAATTTTACCACAACAGATATTGGTCTGCTAACGCGCGCCAAACTCAGTCGCCAAAGGAAAGTTCCAATCGAATAGTTCAAATAGTTACCAATATCTGTTGTGGTAAAATTGCCGTTTTGGCTCCACAACCCACACGATGCATGGATTGCATCACTAAAGGTCATGCAAAAACTGAAGCGTTTTCATGACGCTAATAACTATTTGCATTTTAGGCGAATTAAACTTACATCTTTGCTCAAATTAAGATATGCGTAATAATCGTCTTCTAATAAATGACTTTCAGGAAAATCTTCCGGTGAATTCGCTTCAGCCATGTTGTTTATTTATGGTTTGGCTTTGGTTTGGTTTGGTTTGAATGGTTTTGGCTGTCAGTTTTTAGACTTTGTGAGAAGCATTAACACAGCCAACTTAAAATTTTTAAAGAAAAATTTAAAAAATGCAGTAATGCATACCGAAAAATCAATTCAAAGAATATTTCCAATTGGATTATTAAAATAATGAATATGATTTCTCGAGTTTTTACATATTTAAAATAATATATATTTTTTGGGGAAACTACTTGCACTTTCACAAACTTGTCTGCTTTTCTTAATTTCGATATTTCGTAACATTTTCGGAGTTTGTGTTTACATTTATTGCAATATTTTCCCCTAGAAATTTGCATAAGCCGGGGATATTTTTAAATTGAAAATTTAAAGGTTTCAATAAAGTGACTTTCAATAATCCTTTCCAATCGTTAATCTGAAGTTGCTACGGTTGGCCTTGGCGATCTGCTTGTCGCTGTGGATCTACAAATATATCGTAAATATATTTTTGTTATTTCCATTTTTTCGATTCAAGAAAAAAAGGATCGTTTGTCTATGTTAAATATTTATGTTAAGTTGTATTGCTATGTCAAAAATTTCATACTTTTTGTGTATTTAACTAGTTTTATTTCACTTATGTTAATTCCTTCGAACTTATGAGTTACGTTAATTTAATTCTTCCCTTTTTGTAAATTTTTATTTGTAAAAATAAGGTATTTTATGCTCAAAATTATGGTGTTTTGTTGGTTTGGAAGTTTTGTATTTTCTTAAATAGTTGCTAAGGGAATTTGAACTAGTTCTGAATTCCTTGCCAAATCTATGGTGAAGGGTAGGGACATACCTAACCTATAGCAGTTTAAGCATTAATTTATGGGAGCAGCAGTTATTTGCCACATTTCGTATTGCCATGATCTATATTTTCTTTGTGGGGGAGGGGGATCATAACGTTTTTAAAAGTAAACAAAGTAGGGAATTGCCGCATTTCCAAAAAAGTATACTAAATGTGCAGATTTAGATTAACCGATGAATCTAAAAAAAACTTGCTGCATGCACAAGGTTTGGAGTAAAAATGTGCCTAAATAATAATAATAATAGACTTTTTTTAAAATACCATAGGCTATCATGGATAATTATTATGTACTTTACAAAAACACAATTTGTCTAGAAATTGCACAGAAATGATAAATGGCTAAAATTTGACAAAAAAAAAATTAACTTTAAGTTATTTTCTTGCATCAGTTTATATATCTACAAAAGGAAGAGGGGAGTTTTCACCCATGAGCTTATTAATACATTTAGATACCATCCAGTCCTTTTTTAAAAATATAGAAATGATTATTTTTAATGACCTGAAATTTTATGCAAGTGTAAGATTTTTTTTTACATACACGCGTACGTCTATACTGCCGTGGGCAGGTAAACTGCAGTAACTAGCCTAATGACTTAGACCGTTGTTGTAAAAACTCAATTACTCTGACTTATAGTACAACATAGGGAAGAAAGACTAATTATTTTTAAGCAAAAATTGTCTAATCCATTATTATGGATACTGCATTTTTCCCGCCCACGACAGTATATTATCCAACCCTGTAAATATGCAAAGTGTATCTTTGAAATGATTACATAAAGCATGCTGCTGTCGAATTAAACAAACATTGGTGAGTTTTTAGGATGGGTGACCATTATTAATGAAAAAGTACTGCATTTAGTTATGATTTTAGTAAAATGGCATATTGCAAGCCAGGAACAGTGACCTTGAGTATTATCTGTGTAACTCTCCCTTTAAACCTTAATGGAGCTAATTGTTGACTTTCATTTAGTTAAAATACAATAAGCATGTTCAATTTCAAATCGATAAAACATTCTTCTTCAGGAGCGCAACAGCCCTTTACAGGCCTTGGCTGCCTCAACAGGACGCCTTCTACAGCTCCCTCTGTCCATGGCGACTCCTTTCCAGTTCTTAAGTTTTAGGACTTTGAGGTCATTTTCGGTGTTGTTGAGCCATCGAGTAGGGGGTCTACCTCTGGAGCGGGACCCCTCAAGATTCTTGAAGGTGGCAATTTTTAAGGGACTATCTTCAGGGCTTCTCGAGATATGGCCGAGCCATCTTAGTCGGTTGCTTCGGATGATCTGCTTGATTTGAGGCTGCTTTTAGAGCCTATAAAGTTCGATAAAACATTATTAATTAAAATTATATTGGATTTTTTTTTTTATTTACTAACGCAATTTTGACAGACATCCAAATTCAAATTTCCCATAGAAAATAGTATGGTAAAATTACCACAGTAAAAGGAAAGAGAAACACAGCAAGGAAATATTTTTTATTTTTGACTTGCCTATGAAATAAGATTTTATTTATAAAATTTCTATAACACATTCTTTTTGTCAGATATTTTAGTTTTACAATTTAGTCCAGGCAACAAAGAGGTATAGAGGGAAATGTTTGGACAGAATTTTTGCCTTCTGCACTTTGTTTGGACTACTTAGGAGTTGAAAATATCAAAAGTCCCCACCCCTGAGCCGAAAGGGAGAGGGGGGTTGAAAGTCCCATTTTTCGTTTTTTTTGCTTATATCTCGAAAACTATGTGTTCTACCGATATACTTGCAATACACAAAATGAAAGCTGATTAAATTTGCTACAAGTTTCATGCCAAGAGGTTTTTGATATCTTCTTTCAAGAGCGGATATCTTGAAACAAGATATCCGCTCTTGAAAGTCTTTAATTTTGGAAAAAACAAAATTTGTTTAACATTTTTCCTCTTTTTTCACTGGATAACTCTTCAATGATGTACTGAAAAACTAAAAGTTGGCCCTAGAGTGGTAGAGAATTTAATTCTTTTCAATAATGTATCTTACTTTACAATTTTTATCTATTTTATTTTAAATTTTAATCAGTTTCAGTGTTGAACGAAAAGGGACTTTCAGTCCCTAAGAGCAAATGCATTAGTTTTGAAATCACAACTTTTGCAAAAGAATTGCTTTTCCATGTTATCCCATTTTCACAAGGTATGGGAATCTTCATAACATCAATTGAAAAGAAAATAACATCCGGTTTTTTAAATATTAATTGATAAAGTTTTAAAACATCCATCTGCTGTATATTTTTGGCATTTTAAAACTTCAAAATATATAATTAAATAACTATATAACATTTTCGTTTTTAATTTGTTTCATTTCGATGTTATGTTGATTTCCGTACCTGGGGAAAAAGAGCTAACATAGCAAAAATATATTTATGCGGAAGTTGTGATTCCAAAACTCAAAGCATTAGCTGTATATGGGACTGACAATCCCTCTTATGTACACTTATTCTGTACTGAACGTCTAAATAACACAGATACTTTAATGTTTTATCTATTTTTTTCATATTTTATTTTATTCGTCAGACCCCCGTATGGGAACGGTCAGATGACCCTCCTGTTCTTCATCTTCGGAGTCTACTTGAGGGGCCCCATTGAGGCAGTTCCCCTGGCAATTTTCACATGCTGGGGAACATTTGAGACTTGCTTTCTTGCAGCTGCTCTTTGAGCTGGCACAGTCTTTCATGCATTGGCCGAAAATTATTTTCAGAATATCGTCAGGAGCTTCTGCTAAGCTTCTGCTAATATCTTGAAAACTATGCAAGATATCAAAAACTTCTTGGTATGAAACTTGTATCAAATTTAATCAGCTTTCATTTTGTGTATTACAATTGTACTGTTAGGATGCATAGTTTTCGAGAAATAAGCAAAAAACCAAAAAGTGGGACCTTCAACCCTTCCCTCTTCGACTCAGGGGCAGGGACTTTTGATATGTTCACCTCCTAACTAGTCCAAACAAAGTTACAAAGTCAAAAATTGTGTTCCAAACATTTCCCTCTATACCCTTTTTTGAGCGTTCGTTGCCTGGACTAATTACATTTTTTAAAATTCTTGTTACTTCTAAATATTGGAATACTTTACTTTCAAATTCTAGGTAAGATATTTTACATCTGGATTGATGGATGACGACGCAAAGAGAGCAAAGACTGATATGAAGTCTTGTGAGTCCATTATGTTCAATATTTCTCATTCTTTAACAGTCTAAGTAATTATACCACAATCACTTACATTAGTAGGGTCATTTAAGTATTTAAATAATCTAGACTACATTGTATTAGTAACTAGCGACCAGGGCTTTTTAAAAACTATAATGCACAATACCTTTTTAAAAGTTTCCAATACTAAATTTACACAGTAAACATACTAAAAAAATCCTTGGAAATGTTTTCTTTAATGATAATGGTCACACTTACTTAAAAATTATAATTAACCCAACTGACCCAATGTAATACAGCTAAGTATTTCATTTTAAAATATTAAAACTGTCTAACGTTTTGTTTAAAATCTATTGGTAAACATAGCTTCTATGTATAAGAGTTAGTATTATTATTTTAACTTGCCATCATCCTAACTATTTTATGAGTGGTGGTTGCATACAAATTAATGATATTTTTGTAAATCTAATATTAATAATGAACCTACTAGCTCTAATTTTTTATCCATTTTTACAAGTTATAAAATTTATACCAATTATTTTAAAATTTACACAAATTTTTGTTGCTTGTTATTTCAGTTGCTGATAGTTATGTAATTGAAAGTGACGACAAGGATACTTTGGAACCTAAGAATTTTCCTGATACATTTGAAGGTTTTGGATACAAGTTTAATGCATGTAAGTTAAGTCACTTAAAGTTTTTTTTACATTAAAAAAACTTATATATTTACCATTTCTATTAATATTTTAGCCCATGTCAATATTAACTCAAATGTGATATTTCTAGCTTATTATTTTTTTTTTATGTTGTTTGGTTTTCAAAGTATGCTTCCAAATCCATAGGATGCTGTTTTTACAAGAAGTATAGTTATTTAAAAACATTCTCTTTTAAAAGGTCTGTGTTAAACTAGCCCATGGATTATCTGATGATTAAAACCTAGAATTATGCTATGTTTGTATTGTAAAAAGTAGTATCTTTTATAAAGGCTATATTTATTTGTCTCTGTCTGTCACCCACTTTTATACCACAAACTACAAATGCTACAGACAAGTGTGATATATAAAAAAATCAGCCCATCAAAACTAGAAATCAATGAAAATATTTGAATTAAAAGTACATCAATTATTAATAAAACTGCTAAATTTAATACCCAAAATAAATAAGACTATTTTCCAATTTTTTTAAATCTCCTTGCAAACATCATGCGAAAAACTTTATTTATTTCAAATATGTTTTATTTCAAAAGCAAACATAATTTTTCATTTACATATAAGGATTTATTAATGAATAAAGACGTTTCAATACTATTTATACTTTTTGATTAGTTTTTTGTTGTTTTTGTTTTTTAAATGATATTCAAAGATCATTCAGTTTAGTTAGATTTTGAAAATGATATATTGTTTTATGTTCAGATGAAATTTTTTGCTTCTATTTTAGAATGAGGAATACTACAAATTTATTCTTCAAAACATTTAGCAAATGATAAGGAATAATTATTCAATTTCAGTGTGAATTCGAATTCAGTGAAACTAGCTAAATTTAGCATGCAAATAGTTAATATTAAATGTGGAAGCTGTTAAATGACTGATTCTGTTACAAATCTGCTTTTTTTTTCTACAATTGCAATATTTTTTGTTTAAAATTAGTTGGACAATTGCGACATATAACCACAGGGGAGCCTTTTCAATTTGAGGTCAGAGATGACCATGTGTACAATCAAAGGAGGTATGAAGCTATTGGTGAGGTGAGTGGTTCTAGGTAACACTTCACATTTTTTGGTAAAGTTTCATTTGTAATCTATTTTTTTATTTTTTGAAATAAGTTAGATAAATTAGAAAAAAGTGGCTTATTGTTATGACATTGGTTTTCCATAAAATAAAATAAATTATTTTTTATTTGAAATTTCAAGCTTGTACATATATGTGTACATGCTTGCACGTGTTGAAAACTTTCCATTATTTAATAATTAAATAATAAACATTTCAGCTTTTTGAAAAAGTACTATATTCATATTTAAAATTCAAATCATTATTTTACATCGTTTTTATTTTTTAAATTAAAAGGAAGCAGATTATGCATTATTAAAAGTTTATAGAATAATCTTATCTCTAACTAGTGAATTTTAAGGTTTATAATGTAAAAAAAATCTATTGATAAAAATACCTGTGTATTTAATAATAATTTCAATGTACCATTGAAGCATTAATAGTTATAGCATCCTTTTTTCTTTTTTAGCTTGTTGATGATTATGTCTATAATTTATTAGTGGAAGAAGGGGGATTGAAAAAATTGAATATTCCAGTAAGTAACTATGTTCTTAAAATATAATAAAATAAGAAGTCTAGCAATTGTTTGCCAACTATTTTTTAGCCTACTTTTCTTTTTTTAATTCGAAAGAATTAAAAAAAATGAAAAAGTAGGTATTGACATGTGGTCGATGTCCGTCTGTCTGTCCGTATCCCATTCCAAAATCGGTTCTATCACTCGGATATTAAAAATTCTTTTTTTGTTAGAAAGCTCAGAGGCCCAACTTTCATACTTTTTGTCCGCCTGTCTGTACGTCCGGACGGACTTAAATCAACTATCTGTCGGCGAATTTCCCATTGAATTTGCAATGAGTATTGAAATTCAAACATTGAAACCACCATGTATGAAAAGTAGGTATTGACATGTGGTCGATGTCCGTCTGTCTGTTCTGTCCGTCTGTCTGTACCCACCTTCCAAAATCGGTTCTATCATTCGGATCTTAAAAATTCTTTTTTTGTTAGAAAGCTATGACCTCAGAGACCCAACTTTTCATACGTTTTGTCCGCCTGTCTGTATGTCCGGACGGACATAAATCGACTATCTGTCGGCGAATTTCCCATTGAATTTGCATTGAAATTCAATTTTGAGTAATTTAAATCACTGTTGCCAAATCAACAATGGCATGAGAAACTTTATTTAAAAATATTTGAAGCAAAATATTTTTTTCATGAATCATTTTGGAATTATGTCATAAAATGTAGCACAATGTGATTCTTTGATTGTTCATTAATTGTTTACCAAGAAAGCAGCAAGGCATATTTTTTGCATACTATTCTGCTTAGTTTTAATTTACATTTATTTTTTAAGTGCAGTTTGGCAGTTTCATTATTTTTGTTTTTAATAAATATTTAATTCTTCGAACTACAAATAAATCGAGCAGACGATAAATAATATTAAATTATTTGTGAAAGAATATTAAGGAAAATAGTTGATTTTGGCTTTAAGAAGTTTAAATTATAGCTGGATGCTGTGTTTAGCGATTTTTTTTCCCAATGTGTGTAAATCTAGTGTAGAAACGATTGTTGATAATATTTACTGTTATGAACCTAGTTGTTTTCCGAATTTCAGTAAGTATTTAAGTAACTGGAAAGTAGGCTATTTTAGTTCTTTAAGAACTTCTTGTTTTAACTGCGTCAAAATAAAAACTACATTTGTTTTACATAAAAGATGCATTTTATCTTTAATGTCATTTCTAAATTATTTTCAATTGATAAGTTTTCAGAAAATAACTGTAAAAAATATTCGCAATATGGTATCTAAAAAGCAATGTATGATCCTGATCAATTTATTTATAAGTTTTTTATTTTAATTGTTTTTTATGTTAATAGATAGACTCCCATGGTGAGGAACCAACAACATTTATATTTCATAGTGATGATGCTTTCACTAATGAGAGGATAGTTATTCTGATACATGGCACAGGTGTTGTTCGAGCTGGGCAATGGGCTAGAAGGTATCAAATAGACACTGCTTTGTAATTTAACAATTATTGACTTCCAAAAAGTGTTACAGCCTAATTAAAAATTTCAATTAATGTATTGAAATACATAATTTTTTTTGCTAAAAAACTATAATTAAAGCTATAATTTCAAAAAATTACAACATTCAAAGCAAAAATGTATATTAAAATATTCTAATAAGTACTTTAGTGATATATTTTTTTGTCCAAAAAATCTCTGGTTCTTGAGAGGGGGAGATAGAGAATAAGTGACTTGAGATGTGTGTGTTCAAAAAAGAAGTTTTAATTGTTTTAAGTTCATGCACACTTGGATAGTCGATCTTTTTTTAATAAGTACAAAATGTATTTTTTATATAAAGCAATATAATGGTTTAAATTTGTTCATAGCTAAAAGAGTAATTTGTAACAATTTTCTAAAATAAACTTCATTTAAACAATCAAATTTTCCCCCGCTAGATTTTTTTTATGTCTAGCTAAGTATATAGTTCAAAAACAATATCATATTTTGCCTGGCGTCATGAAGACTTTACTGTTTTTCAGGTTAATCATTAATGATTCATTGAATAGTGGTACACAACTGCCATTTATAAAACGTGCTAAAGGCTTAGGATATGGAGTTATTGTCCTTAACACAAATGACAATAAGCGAGAAGTGAAAGGTTCAACTGTACGAATTCGAGTAAGTATGCTTACAAAAGTTTTTCTCTTATTTATCTAACAACAGTTTTAAAGGGACATGAATTTTCAAAAACTAAACTATCTCAATTTGAAACTATGGATAAATATAATAGTTTTTTTAAACTAATGTCCACAATTTTTACCTATTGTTTCCAAATGATAAGTCACGCGTTTGAGCGTTTATAAATTGTCTTTAGGTTCATTAGAATGTTTTTATAAGCTGGCAAGCAAAACTGCTTTACAGTGGATCAAAATTATTTTTAAAACTATATCAAGGATTTTGTTCCTCACAAGCATGGGGCTTATCAATACCTAAGCATACCAACAAGTTCGGAAGCAATAGGCATATAATTTTGAATGCTAGTCATGAAAACCTGGATCCAATTTCTCCATAGGTTAACTATGGGTGAGTTAGTTTCGTTTTATGAAATTCATGTCCCTTTAAGTTTGAAGATTCTTGAAGGAACATTGTTGATTCCTGCACAAATAGTTTTTTATGTAAAAGCTGACATGTTTCGGAAGAGGCATCTCCTCATTCATCAAAAATATTCACAACTCTGACTGAAAACGAAAATATTCAAGCAACACTACAGTAGGCATCTTCTTAATTGGCTGAAATGGAACCTGGGGTAAACCGGTTAATTGAAAATCCTCTTAAACCAGAGAAGTGAAAGAAGTTAAGGTTTAGATGTACATTTGATTGCGCATTTCTATGTTAATGATAATTTGCCTTATAAATAAATGCATCATTTTTTCTATATAGTACAGCATTATAAGTTATGTATAACATACCATCAAAAACACAGCAACCTTTTTTATTGAAGTTCGGCAACTTGTTGCACAGTTCCACCATTTTTTTTTAAATAAGCATCGCATGTGAATCCATAATAAAACACATGATTGTTTTTCAGTATTTTAAACGTTTAGGATTAAAAAATTCGGAGAGGTAAAGCAGAAATCTGTTTAAATGAAATCAGTCTAAGAGGGAGCCTACTGTACCTGTTTTCAGTCAGAGTTGTGTATATTTCTGATGAAGGAAGAACGGCTTCCACCAAAGCATTTGAATTTTCATTTAAATTTCTTTTCACCAAGACTTAAGTTGGTTTCTTCAATAATATTCTCATGTACAGGGTTGTAGTTATTCTCTGAATAATAGTTTTAAGTTTGTTTATAGTTGTAAGTTTTATTTTTACTTTCAGTTACCTAATATGAAATATAAGGTATTGAAAGCATTGTGATGGGGTCCAAAATTGGAAGTAGCGATTTTGTGTTTTCTACATGTTTTGGGGGGTACTGATTCGGAAAAAAAAAGCGAGTTTGAACATTGGTCTGTCTGAAACTACTCTACAGCTCAAATTAAATAGGAAAGGACTAAACGAACTACGGACTTTAAATTTGGTACACCTGTCAGACGTCATAATAAGGTTTTCGAAAAATTTTGCATGCACAAGTATGTAGCTGCCATAGAACTTTTAAGGTTTTAAGTTCTTGAAATTACCTCAAGGGTATGTAATTACCTTTAAATATGTGTATTGATTTATTGAACGATAGTTGAAAGTAGTGTTTGTTTAGGAAGTCAATCTCATCCCTTCTACTCTTTCATAAAATAAACTCGTCCTGTGTGACGGTTGCACCCTCTGTTCTGTCGGATGTGATGTTAATGTATAACATACTTTCATCATGATAATGCTTCTCCTATGTTTCTAACAGTTTGTCTTTTGTGTTCGTGTTAGTTTCTTAAGCAGCTCAGTGGCTGAGAGGTATTACGTGTTCGCCTGATAATCCCAAGTATGCGGGTTCGAGTCCCAGCTGAGTCGTCAGATTTTCTGGATTGGAAAATCGCGGATACACATGTCATATGATTATTTGGCATGTAACAGATCCCTTGCGCACCCATTTGGCTTGGGTTTTCTTTGAAAAATTAAATATCAGCATACTTAAACATTCACAGAGAGCTCAGATTAATTGTAATCTGAGCGTCAAAATTAGCAGCGAGAGTTGCCTAGATGGTGCCACAAAAAATGGCTCACAGTTATGGAGAATATGCCGAGTCGGCAAAGGCTTAGCCGCCAAAAGCAGCCCCGTTAGAAAGAAGTATTAGTTTCTTTTGAATTATGTGATGTCTAACTAACTTTACTGTTGCCTGTCTGTGCTTAAATTTATGGGCCAGCAATTTTACAGTGTTGTGGTACACACCCCTAGTATATTTTTACTTTATACTTCTAGGGAAGTGAAACAGCAGAAAATCATGGCAACTATGTGTGGAAAAATGTGATTCTGTCAAAAGCTGTGGCAAAGCACATTGCCATTGTTGCCCATAGTTATGGTGGAATCGTTACAGTTAATTTGGTAGGTAAGAGTTTTATATCATTTGAGTGATTTTATAATTGTTTATTGATTATGTATTTGTTGTGTACTGTTTAAAACATAAGTAATAATACTTTTTAAATAAAATATTGTTTTGTTCAATTTAACTTAGTTTTATTCATTCATTCCTTTTAATTACTGCAGTAGAACCTTGATTATCCGTCCTTCTTTTACCAGGAACTCTCTGTTAATTGACCATACCTAAGTCCAATGTCTATGTTATCTAACAAGATCATTCTCAGTTTTTCACAACAGAAACCAGTTTCAGAAGTCTACAGCGTTTCTGAACTTGGAATGCTCCGGGGATTCTGAAATCGGGAAGTTACAACATTTTATGAAATTGGGAAATTCCGAATTTAAGTTTCACTGACTTTCGGCGATCCTCTGTACTATAAGTTGTACTATTAAATGAAAATTCTCTATTATCCGGAATTTTCAATTATCCGACGTACCTCTGGTCCCAATCAGATCGGATAAACGAGGTTCTACTGTATTTGTTTGTTAAAAAGATAGAAAGTTTTTAAAGTTTGTTTTTAATATTTATTAACATTAAATTAAATGAAAGATCAAACAATGTTTAATTATAAGTTGAATACAAATAATTGACCAAAAACAAAACTTGATGCTTATAAATTTGGTCCCACAAATTTGTAGCATTAATATACAGCACACCTAACTCAACCATTGAGTTTAACTACAATAATAAACCCACAATCAACTATAACTATTTTCACCTTACTTGACATTACCAAACAGTACATTGTACTCAGTAACCACACACATATTTATACACTGCACCAACATTCATAGTATCTCTATTATATATTGAATAACTTCACAAAAAATATTTAAATCAAATGCATATTATAGTTAAATCTAATGCATTTTAGTATTACTGTCCTTGTACATTTATTACTTTATTACACACATCATGTAATGTTCTACAATGGACACACAAATAAATGAAGAAAAATTCAAATATTAGTTACTATTTTCTAGTTTATGCTTGGAGTAGTTCATTATTTACAAAATCACTTTATTGCAATTTTTACCAAAATACTTTAATTCTACATTTCACATGTTTGTGCATTTTAGTGATGTAAATATACTTTATTTATTTTCGTTCGGATTAAAATATACATTTAAATATCAAAAAAATCTTTTTATTTATAGTGCAAGTCTTTTCCCGAGTCCTTTCAAAAACGAGTTTTTGCTGTTGCTTTCACGGATTCCCCTCACAGTTTAGTAAACCAAGGCATTCCACGAGCAGTAATATCTTGGCTTCGAAAGGTGGGTTGTTATAGTTTATTCATTTTCGATGTCTACAAAATTAAAACTATACAGCAGTAACAGATTGAAAGTAAACAATTTTAAACAACATGTAGTTTATTAAGCGGTTTGTGTTGCAAGCATTCGTTTTGAGGATGCGAAACGATAAATTTAATCCAAAGACGGGGGCTGGGGAGCCCAATTGGTAGGGTACTTGCCTTGCATTCAAAAAGTCCCAGATTCAGGACCGGACATTCCCAAAATAACTGCCCACCTATAAACGGTCTGTTTTAACGGTTAAGATTTAATTTTAGTTATTTGTTGGTTGCCTATTTTATAGCTATCTGTGCAATTAATATCAATAAAAAAAATATTTGGAACATAAAAAGTAGATTTGTAACAGAATCTGCCACTTAACCCGCTTCTACATAACAGTTGTGTTTAACAGGTAAAAAGGCGACAAACACAGCATTAATATTCTATAATAAACATTTACATGCTAAATTTGGCTAGTTTCATTTATTTTGTTTCGAAAATTCATTAATTATTAATTATCGTTTGCAAAAATTACTTTATATTTCAAAGAATAAATATGTAATATTCCTCGCTTTTAAATAGAATTAAAACATTTCATATCAACGTACAAAGAATCTCGTAGTGAAATATATTTAACACCATTTCAAATCAAACTGATTGATGTCGCAAAAATAAATTAATTTTAATTTATTGTCTAAAAGAATTTAAGTTTCTCAAGCGATTGTTGTGAATGGCAATGGTGATTTAATTCTAATAAAAATGGCTTCCTATGCTTTTTAAATCAGCATTAAATTTTGCAGTTTTTCAAATAATTGAAGTACTTCGAATTCGAATTATTTTCTGAAATTTTCAATGTATTAATTTCGATGCGCTGAATTTTTTGACGTATCACTTTTGTCTGTAGCATTTGTAGTTTGGTCTATGAAAGTGGGTGACGGACTGAACGATTATAATACCTTCCACTTTTTACGTTATAAACGTAGTGTGGAAGCTAAAAATCCCCACTACCATCTATTTTCCCTTAAACAAACAACGAAAAGCAAAACAACGTTATTTTAATTGGACTTATAAGTAACACCAGGACATAACTAATTGGCTCAGGTAACTGAAGTTAAATTTTTCTGAAGAATAATGTACTTTACCTTTATAGTTTTTAATGTTCTAAAACCGTACAATTTGAACAAAAAGTTCCACCTTTCCCCCATTTTCTCCAAATGAACAATGAAAAGTAAAACGGCCGCTATATAAGTGATACTTAGAAATACCGCCAGGAAATGCTGGTGTCGTCTAAAATTTGCATTGGGTGCCTTCTCAGGTGTTGCTCATCACCTGACTGTGGTTCTAAATTTTCACGGCTATTCCCAATAGCTGTAGCTTTAGTGTGATGATAATTCAATTCTACACAATAGACAGATTATTAAAAAAAAATAATAGAGTTTTGTCAAGTAGCTGGATGAAAGTTAGTTAAGTGGTTTATTTTAAGAGTGTTAGTGTCTATATTTTACTACACCAAGGTTAATTAGACCTTGACCAACAGCTCAAATCTGTTAATTATTGCTTTCAAGCATCATTAAAAGCATGATTAAAACCCAATAAAGACTTTAATATCAATTATGGACCAGCACTCTTATGAATTGTTAATTCTCTTGCTAGATGAGCATGTGATAAATAAGAATTTTTATTCTTTAAGTATATAATTCTTTATGTATTTAATTCTTTAAGTGTTTTGGTACTTTTTGTCTGAGGTACAAAAAAAATTCATATACTTCTTTAGATACTCGTTATTCTTAACTATCTAATTCAATATTTGTTTAAATAACTAACACAATGTAAAAGAATTCAACAAGGGCATTTTTAATGATTGTTCAATTGTTGACTCTTCAAAATATTCCATCAAGTCAAAGAATAAGAAATATAAATATAAGTTTACAGCCATCAATACTGCTTGTTCAACTGTGTGATGTCCTGACTCAGCATGCATTTTGTTTCTATTTTTTTTATTTGGGAAATTAAAACTCTAATAAACAACTTGACATCTAAACTGTGTAATATTTTAAATAATTTCAATAGTTTGAAACTTTATTTAAAAATTTCCTGTTGATCTTGAAAACAGCATCAAAAGTTGTAATTTTTGTGTTGTGAAAGCCTTGATGTGGTGGGTAGTTTTTTTTTTTTTTTAAATCAATCATGTACCCTTCCAAGCCTTGGCTAACATGCTTGATAGCAATGGCCAAAAGTAAATAAAAAAGCCTCCCAAAGTACCTTAAAATGTGACCAACAAATTTTTGTATGTAAACACATAATACTGAGGTACTTTCAGTTACACTTATTGTAATTCTTAATCTGCCATCCACATTATAAAAATATCAGTGCACACACACTTTTACATTGTATTAACAATGTGAATTAACTGTAATAAGAATGTTTAAAAACTCATAATTTATTTAACTTATTTGGGCCTTTCCTCCAATCATAAATTTGGTTAATAAAATAGAGAAATGGAAGATTTAAATTGTGTGTATCAAACTTATTTCTTACCACTTGTAATATATTCTTCCAGATTGGGGATTATCAAACTTGAAGGAGAGTAAGAAATTACCATTTAAAAAGTTACTCAACTATTTTATTACTTAATAATAAATAAAACTTCATAATGAATGGTCATTAATAATTTGTTTATGAATATATATCCTAATAATTTTTTTTAAAAATTTGAGTGCAAGTTTTTGAAAATAGTATACCAGAGGTCCCGAGGAATAGTCTTGAATAATTTGCTGTTAATCCTTTTGCTGTTAAATCTTTAATAATTTGCTGTTAACAGTCTTGAATAATTTCCTGTGGTTTCTCGTTGATAAATTAAAAAAAACTCATTTTGATGGAAGCAATTAAAAATTTATTCGATGTATATATAATCATTTAGATTTTAAATGAAAAACATCGCCACTTTCTTGCATAAATTTTTTTTTAAGGTTTTGCTGTGTTTTACAAAAGCAACTTCTTAACTTTGAAACGCCAACTTTCTACCATGATAGGCAAATTCAAGTTAACTTTTAAAACAAATACAGAGTTACGTAGAAAAACAAACCACCTCTTACCTAACGCAACGTGAAAGCAGTATGTTTTATAATAGTACTTTCATTTTAATTTTCATTTTAAGCATGAAAACTTAATGTTGAAAAAATCACAAAAACAGGTGGAGCAATAATATGACAATGCCAACTGAACAAAGATTCTTGTGGGTGACAAATGAACCAATTTTCTCAGAAACCCCTTAAGTCACAATTTTATCAAAATTGAGTTTTTGGTGTTCATCAATTCATCCTATTTAAACACACATTCTGTGAAGAGTATCATGTTAATCCAGTGGTTTGCACAGCCATGGGAAGCAACTGAATATTACTTTTTTGGGAGAAACCCTATAAGTCACAGACCTTTGTCGAATTGCAGAGGCCGCAAGAAACAGATAATTGATGGGTTTTTTTTCAGAAACTCCCTAAGTCCCAAATTGTATACGATTGTTCTGATTAATTTTTTTACTTTCTTTTAGTCTACTAGGGGGCTCCGCCCACTAGTAAGTCTATATAATTGGCCGTGCGCAAATAGGTTTCGTACTTTTTCTTTGAAATTGCTTACATTCCGGACCGGTCGGATGGCGTGAAGTCCAAAGAGCTTCTGTGACCTTAAAGTTGAGTAGACCATGGACAGATACATAAAGACAAAAACACTATCATTTACGTAAACAAAAATGGTGAAACGTTACACGTAGGGAGATCCTTGCAAAAACGCATCTCACAACGAAAAATAATAAAACTAAAAAGTAGGTTTGTTACAGAATCTATCACCTAAACCGCTTCCACACAATATTTTTGCTTAACAAAAAAAACGCACTAATTTATACAGTTCAGAAAGAAATTCGCCAAACAGGGCTTTCAGCTTATAATTTATTTCTAATTCATAACCCCCGGGAATTGCTGCGCAATTCACATTGGCCGCTTCGCGACCGGAGCGCTCGAATAAATAAGATTATGTGCTAGCAATTTAAAAAACAAATGTGGAGCAGTACATAAATGCAAATGAAGTAAAAAAAAGTTTTAAAAATCACACGCTAAATACAAACGATTAAAAATATGCTAACGAAACCTAATTATAAAACACGAAAATATACCATTAATGACTCTAAAAATTCTTTTTCAAATGCAACGATCAAAAAGATCAATAATATAGTCCGGCATAGCAAAAACCGAATATGAACAAATAAATACAAAAAAATAGTTTTCACCTGTTCCGAAAATAAAAAAACTTTTTGTTCTTTTTATAAAAAAAAATTAAATTTTTTTATTCCAGTTTAGCAGAATTAAGCTAATAAAATAATTTTGTTATAAAATGTTTGTTTATTGAAAATGTTTATTAGAGTAATTGTTATGTTACATGTTTATTTTCCACTTTAGCAGAATTAACCTAATAAAATAATTCTGTTTAAAAAATGTTTGTTTATTGAAAATGTTTATCAGAGTAATGTTAAATGATTATTTAAAATAGTTTGTCATAACTTTTTAATATCTTTTTTTACATAATTTAATCCATAAACCTTCTATCTTGCTATAATATATTTTAAGGCAAAATCATATTTTTAATAAAAATCTGTAAACCTTTTCTATATATAAACACAAAACCAATGTAAAAAGAACAAGTTAAAGAACTGTTCTTTTTAAAAGAACAGAAAAGAGAGCAACTGTTCTTTATTAAAAAACTAATTGGAAATTTGAAAAAAAAGGGTTGAGGCGTAAGGGAGATACACCTTCCCCAAAAAATTTGGGCTTCTGACATCAATATTTAATCATGTTATGGCCCCGGACACTTTAAAAGAGCTTACTTTTTTTAATATAGAGAGAAAATTGTTTTGAGGTGAATAAACACTATTTTAGCTACAAAATAAGAGTTAGCATTATTTTTGTTGTACAATTATTGTCGTATTTTTTTCATTCAAAAGTTTAATATTTTTTAAAAATTAATTTTGAATATTAAATAAAGCTTTTTTTTACTCTTTCAAGTTGTAATGAAGCATATCGCTCAAAAGAATGTTGTTAAATTTTTTGTTCAGTAATTTCAATGTAAGGTTGCTGTTAAAACAATTTTTTCAATTTCTAGAAAATTATAGTTCGTGAACTTCTGGGGGGTTTCTGGAAATAATTTATTCATGTGATGTATTGCTTCATAAACTAAGCTACTAGTTATCCCCCCCCCCTAATGGCTCATATCCAATATAATTTAAAAGCAACCCGATTCATAATACTTTATCGATTTAAAGTTACTAAAATTATATATTTTTTTCTTACATGCAAAAAGAAATCATTATATAAATGCATAAAAAATTTCGGCCCTCATTCATATGTCCCGATATCTACTTACTTTTTAAAATGAACTTTCGATATCCAATAATTATCAATAGGTCATAAATTTATTCAGAAAGCAAATGTAACTGCAACTTAGTTCTTTTAGCGGTAACGAATAATTTGGTTACTTGTCCGTTACTTCTCACGCCGCTCTTCGCTGATCTTTTCGGTAGCTCGGCTTTCATTTTAAACTTAACTATTTAAAATTTAACTTTTAATAACGTTAAATTTTCATTATTAGCTTTTTTTCCGGCTTGTATTTTTTTTAAAATCTTGGTTCTCTATGAAAAACCTAAAGATGGTTAAATTGCTGGTTTCTTATAACTTGAAATTTTTAAAAAGTAACTGTAATAGATTTACAGTTACTTTATTTTAGTTACAGTTATTTTTTAAATTACGTAACTGTAACGGAGTTACTTTTTAAAAGTAACTTTCCAATCCCTGGGTCATACATACTTAACTATACATCGTATCGAAATAAACTTCATAGCTCTCTTCCAACTTCTATTCTCCCCAATTTCCGTCGCACATTGTCCCACATTAACTCGACCCGCTATTAGTCGAGTTTTCGCTATCTGCTGTCGACGCAGAATTAGAGGGGCCGCAACTCATCAGGGCCCTCCGCTGACCCCTTCGGAAATAAAGGCCCAATCAAGCGGCAGCGGGGCCCAGTCGGCCGTAATGGCCCTGAAGTAGTTATAAATCACTTATGACACACTGCGTTCGCTTTTGTGGCTTTATCCGCCGTCTTTCTTTTCTTCAGAGACATCTGCTAAATGAGTCTTTGCTAAAACTATGGTGAGCTTTTTTTTTATACAAAAATATTGATTTTAGGATTATAGTTCTTCCGAATCTTTCTGATTTCGTATTTTTTTTTCACTGCATCTGTATTAATAACCACTAACAAGTTTGCAAGATTTATTCTCACAAACTTTTACGGACACAGGGCCCTTGCCTTGCATACCAAGGGGACGTACATAAATTACGTCACGCAAAATTTTGACTTTTTTGACCCCTCCCTCCCCCTATGTCACGCTGCGTCGCGTTTGATCGAACCCCTCCCCCTAAAATTATGTCACGTTGTTGCACCCTCCCCCCCCCCCCCCTTTAAAGTAAAATATAATTTTAATATTTCCCTTTGTTTCTGAAATTTGAAAAAAATGTAGGTCCTTTATATTTTAAAAAAAATTAACTTGGAAATAAATGTAAAACTTATCTTGGTTAAATAATTTATTCATAGGAATATACCAACATTGTATTTACATTTCCATTGTCCAAGGTCTAACTATCCATTCGCTGAAGTCTTCTAAAAGAGGGGATCTGAGAGTAATCGCAATTGTGTAATTCTGGGTCTCGTCCAGGTAGCTGCCAGTCCTCTAATTGGTACCGTTTCGAAAAGGTCTGTAAAATATAGGAGACTAATAATGCCGACGTTGTTGCGTATAATAATCTCCCCATCCTCTTTCTGAAATAAAGTGTTTCTCTCTATATTAAAAAAAGTAAGCTCTTTTAAAGTGTCATCATAACATCATGAAATATTGATGTTAGAAATCCAAATTTTTTTGGGAAGGTGTGTCTCCCTAATGCCTCGACCTAATTTTTTTTGTTTTTCAAATTTACAATTAGTTTTTTAATTAAAAATAAAAATTAATTTTTCTCTGTTAAAGTATAGGATTTGAAAGTGTCAGCAGCCATAACATGATGAAATATTGATGTCAGAAACCCAAATTCTTTTGGGCAGGTGTGTCTCCCTTCCTTGTGCCTCGATGCCCACTTATTTGTTTTTCAAATTTCCAATAAGTTTTTTAATTAAAAATTACAATAAGTCAGCCACAAAAAAAAAAATCTTATTCCTTTTCTGCAAAACGGCACGGTGAAATCCTCAGAAATGCGTGATTTTGTTACGTTCTTTTTAAAGGACAGTTGCTCTCTTTTCTGTTCTTTTAAAAAGAACAGTTCTTTAACTTGTTCTTTTTACATTGGTTTTGTGATATAGAAAAGGTTCACAGATTTTTTTAAAAATGATTTTGCCTTAAAATATAATATAGCAAGATAGAAGGTTTATAGATTAAAATTATGTAAAAAAAAAGATAGTAAAAAAATTATGACAAAACTATTTTAAATAAACATTTAACATAACAATTAGTCTGATAAACATTTTCAATAAACAAAATTATTTTATTAATTATTTTATTTAATTCTGCTAAAGTGAAATCACGAAATTTCCTTTTTTTTTATAAAACAAGATTTTTTTAAATTATAAAAATAATTTTGCCTTAAAATATATTATAGCAAGATAGAAGGTTTACAGATTAAATAAGTTATGTAAAAAAAGATAGTAAAAAAATTATGGCAAAACTAATTAAATAAACAATTAATTATTTTATTTAATTCTGCTAAAGTGAATAACAAAATTTCCCTTTTTTATAAAACAATTTTTTTTTTAATTTTCAGAACTGATGAAAAATATCGCGTTGTTCTTTAAACTTTTTTCTTCAGCTGGCTTGGCAGATGGCTTTCTTTTTTTTTTATTTAATCTCTCGTTTTTATTATTCGCATCACCACGGTAAAAGAGTTTTATTTTATTTTTTTATTACTTTGTACACTCGAATATGCGACGACAACATATTCCTTTTTGTTTTTTTAGAAAGTTTTTGAAGATGTTTTAACTCTTGTTAAACATTGTTTTATGATTTATTGTAAAGCCAACATATTAAGCGAAATGTTTTTTTAGCTTCCACACTACGTTTATAACGTAAAAAGTGGAAGGTATTATAATCGTTCAATCCATCTGTCTGTCACCCACTTTCACAGAACGAACCGCAAGTCACACAAACAAGTGGGATATATCATTTTGAAGCAAAAAAATCAGGCTAGGTTACATCCCAAATTTCATTAAAATATTTATGTGATATGATTCAGTTTGAAATGTTGTACTATCACAATAGAGTGAGATGAGAGTGAGTGAGAGTGATAATGAGTATCATTAATTTGCGAAAGAAGATTAATGAAAATAGTTAATTTTGGCGTTTAAAAGTTTGAATTAGAAATAAATTATAAGCTGAAGTCCCTGTTTGGCGAATTTCTTTCTGAGGTGTATAAATAGTGCGTTTTTTTGTTGAGCACAAATATTGTGTGGAAGCGGTTTAAGTGACAGATTCTGTAACAAACCTACTTTTTAGTTTTATTATTTTTCGTTGTGAGATGCGTTTTTGCAAGGATCTCCCTACGTGTTACGTTTCACCATTTTTTGTTTACGTAAATGATAGTGTTTTTGTCTTTATGTATCTGTCCATGGTCTACTCAACTTTAAGGTCACAGAAGCTCTTTGGACGTCACGCTATCCGACCGGTCCGGAATGTAAGCAATTTCAAAGAAAAATTACGAAACCTATTTGCGCATGGCCAATTATATAGACTTATCTGGTTGCGAATAGGTTTCGTTTCTCTCTTTCGGAACAGCCAACAACATGAACCTGAAAAAACTAAATTTGGCGAGCGATAGCGAGAAGGGGCGTAGCTAAAAAAGTCATACAACTTCTGAATATAACTATATTACCAAGGCTCGACATAATTTTGTCATAGATACAGACCTGGATGGCAAAATATGCATAGGCCTGTGCAAAGTTGGGTTGGAAAAGTTACGTTCACTAGCGAGCCGGCCGCGAAGCGGCTTATGGGAAACCGGGAGTTGGTAAGCGATAACGAGCAGGGGGCGAAGCCCCCTGCTGGCCGCGAAGCGGCCAATGGAATTGCGCAGCAATTCCGGGGGTTGTCGAGCGATAGCGACCAGGGGGCGGAGCCCCCTAGTCATATAAAAAAAAGATTAAAATTTTTTTTCAAAAACTTTATTTTATGTAAAACAGATTTTCCTTGCAAAATTGCAAATTTTCGAATCGTTACGTCACGCAAGCGATTACCCCTCCCCCCCTCCATGTCACGATTCGTCACGTTGGCGCATACCCCTCCCCTCCGAGCGTGACGTAATTTATGTACCTCCCTCAAGAGTCCCAGATTCGGGTCCGGGCATCGCCAAACTTACTGAAGACTTATAAACTGTCTGTGCAGCCAAAAAGTCCGACAAATAATTCCCTCTGCAGAAGGAGTGTACATTAAATATGCTCCCAAGTCCCGACGCGCTGCGTATGATGTCGTTCATAAAAAGTTCGTTGGGTCTATACTCATATATCGGCTCGTCGCTTGACTGTGATTCTAGATTATGTCGCCCATTGCTAATAGCCCTCGTGTAGCTCTAGTGCGTCGATAACTCAACTCTCATAAACTTTTCTCTTATGCAACAAGAAGTTCTTAAAGAACTAAAATAGCCTACTTTCCTGTTACTTAAATACTTACTGAAATTCTAATCGGGAAACAACTAGGTTCATAACAGTAAATATCATCAACAATCGTTTCTACACTTAGATTTACACACATTAGAAAAATATTCGCTAAACACAGAACCCAGCTATAATTTAAACTTCTAAAAGCGAAAATCAATTATTTTCCTTCATATTCTTTCAAAAATAACTTAATATTATTTATCGCCTGCTCGATTTATTTGTAGTTCGAAGAATAATTAAATATTTATTAAAAACAAAAAAATAATGAAACTACTCCAAACTGCATTTAAAAAATAAATGCAAATTAAAACTAAGCAGAATAGTATGCAAAAAATATGCCTTGCCGCTCTCTTGGTACACAATTAATGAACAATCAAAGAATCACATTGTGATAAATTTTATGACGTAATTCCAAAATGATTCATGAAAAAATTATTTTGCTTCAAATATTTTTAAATAAAGTTTCTCATGTCATTGTTGATATGGCAACAGTGATTTAAATGACTCAAAATTGAATTTCAATGCTAATTCAATGGGAAATTCGCCGACCGATAGTAGATTTATGTCCGTACAGACAGGCGGACAAAAAGTATGAAAGTTGGGTCTCTGAGGTCATAGCTTTCTAACAAAAAAAGAATTTTTAAGATCCGAATGATAAACCGATTTTGGAAGGGGGTACGGACAGACAGACAGACGGACATTGACCGCATGTCAATACCAACTTTTTCATTTTTTTAATTATTTCAAATTAAAAAAGAAAAGTAGGCTAAAAATGCTTTGAAAATTTTTTTCACGGGAAAATTTCTTAATCTTTTAAGGTATCTATGGGGTTCAATTATTACATTATTATTACCCGAGTAGTTTGGTAAAATCGGGCTAGCTGGCTTGTTTTGTAAGAAATTTACCTCCAATTTTAAAAACAATTGTTAGTTGCATTAACAGAAAGCTAATTCTTGATTATTATAAGGCATGGGCGGTAAAAGCTTTTCTGAAAGCCTTCAAAGGTTAGTGGTTTTACCCGACTAGGCTCTGTTAAGTTAAGGGGGAATGGGCGCGCTGGATCGCGGGTTACAAAACTCAAGTGCCTCAGTGTTAATCCAATGTGGAAAAAACTATTTTCTCTGCCACATTTCTCCGGCTGCATTGAATATTTTTACAAAAGTTTTTTTTTTTAATAACAAAAACGTAGATAACTTACAGGTCTCTATCTTCCCACTTTTTGAAATTGCTTCGAATATTTTGTGTACAATTATTTATTGAAAATTTAAAAAAATATTCGAACCAATTTCAAAAAGTGGGAAGGTCGGGACCTGTAAGTCAGCTACATTTATCACACAAAAAAATCCGCTTGCAAAAATATTCAATACAGCCGGAGAAATGTGGCAGAGAAAATAGTTTTCTCTCCATAGGATTAACACTGATGCACTTTGCTTTGGAGACCCCCGGTCCAGCGCGCCCATTCCCCCTTAATGCTTTTGCACCTTGCATGCGAAAAGTCCCAGGCTCTAGGACCAGGTATTGCCAAAATTATAAACGGTCTGTGCAGCCAAAAAGTGCGACGAGTAATACCCCGTGTAGATCCGGATTTCACGTTTAATATGCTCCAAAGTTAAGTACCGACGCTGCATATACATGGTCGTGTTTAAAGTTGCGTTGGGTGTCTACTCGGATATCGTCTCTCGTTATTCGACCGGGGTTCTAAATTACGTTATTGACCGTGGTCAATGCCCTCGTGTGTCGATAATTCAGCCAGGGCCGTGTGGTGCTATGATGCAGAGTGGCGACCGCATCAGGCCGCAATTGAGTAGAGGCGGCACTATCGGGTTTGATGAATCCTCCTATTTCTTAATTTAAAAAAATCAAATCAACTTTCAATGGTTGTGGTTTAAAAAGAAGAAAAATATCACTTCACATTAATTAAAATTGTTTAAAACAAATATTTCCAACTCTTCGAAAATATAAATAATTAAAAGATAAAAAGAGGGCCGATTCTGATAAACGCGTTTATGCGTTGTTGTTTTCATTTGTGTCGTGTTTTTTAATGAGTTGCTTTAATAAAACTTTGTACTACACAAAGGTTCTCAAAAGTTCTTCTATAAAGGTTAAAAAAAGTTCTCTATTTTGTATAATGTTCAAAGAAAATGTAAAAAAGTAAAGAGAAACAATAAATATAAACTACCCTCATCTGGTTGCATTATTATCTTGTATTTAAGTCAAAATTTTGAATTTGTGGGATTTAATTCTTGTAAAGGGCGGCAATTACGACTTTGCATCACATGGAAATATTTTACCACATGGCCCGGAGTTCAACTTAACCGTTTCCCCTTTACAAGCCGAATTAATAATTAACTATTAATAATTTTCTTAATTTTGTCCCTTTATTTTTACAGATAGCTCGTAACTGGGTGTGTAGCCAATTGCCACTTAATTCGTTTCTTTCTACTATGGATAGTTTTGAAGTGGAATGTTATTCAGCTGGTAAGTTCGTTCGATTCTTTGGTACATGATTTTGCAAGCTTTGTTCAGAAATTATATTAGGAAAGTGATTAAAGAATCATTTAAAAAAATTTTCTTAAATAAAGGCAATTTTGCTGGAGCGAACATATATTTGAATTGTTTCTTAAATTTTTTCTATTTGTTATGTGTGTAAAATTCACTTAAATTAACTTTCTTACCAATCGTAGATTAGGTACAGCTGTGGACAAAAAAAAGTAAACACTAGGATTATTTCGGACGTTAGTCATCCTATGGTATCGGACCTTTTTGACTTTGTGAACAAATAACATTCTGAGTTAAATTCATGACACAAAATTTGCATAAGGGGCCGTCCTCATATTAAAAATGTTACCAACTTCAAAATTTTGAATGGAAACACCCCTTTTTGAGTCCATATTTCAAATTTATGACATATTTTAACACGAAATACCAAGTTTTGTTAGTTTTTGAGAATTATTCGTGGAGTTAGAGACGTGCAAAGTTTAGGGGCTGTAATGTTAAATGAGTTGCACATAAAAAACTATCCCACTCTATAAATAATTAAGATAATGAAACGAATTTTTTACTGAATAATAATTATAATAACCCAAACAAAGTGCAAACACTATTGTGGTATTTAAAATAAATTTTATATTTTTAAATAATTATTATATTAATTTTTTTTAAAATTATGAATAGAAACCCTTTAATATTTTTACAGAAATGAATTTAGGACAAAGTTTAAGCGAAATCCCAATTTTTAAAATTTTTTATCCATAATTTGCTGAATAAATCACAAAATACTTTTTAATTACCCTTTAGGGGACTGTATATAAGATTACATATGTGAACTTGATAAACAAATACGGCCTAGCAAACGGAAGAAAACATTAAACCAACGACCTTGAAAATTCCGACCTGAAAAAACAGGCGCCTTTAAGGTGGATTAATGATAGTTCATTTGGTTTTGGCTTAAATAACGTCACTCGAGCTACACGAGGGCTATTAAATATTGATATATACAACTGCCGAAGTGCCAGAAAAGCTCTGAGTGAACATAAGTTAAATCTGTATTTGGAATAAGTAACGTTAACCAAAGTATTTATTATATTTTAAGAAAAATATAAACTATCGAATTATAAGCTTAATGTCTATAATTTTCATAGTCATCTCTAGAATAGCTACGTTTAAATTGATTACTTTTTAATAGTAGTAGGCCTTCTAATATTTCATCTATTATTATTATTATTCGCTCTTATTTATTCTTTTTACTCTTTACTCGTAAATATTGTTTTAAAATCGATGTTCAATAAAAATATTTGTTCATGTAGCTCTGCTTTATTCATCTTTTATTTAAACATGGAAGCGATGCGCGGTATTTTTAAGAAAAATCTACTGGACAACTTTTAGGAAATTGAATCCAAGTTTTACGAAATTAAATATTAAGATTTTTAGTTGTGTATTTACATTAGATTTTTGCTTCATTCAAATCATATACACACATGAACTATGTATTTGAGCTTGTATCCGAAAAAAAAGATATTCTATTCATCTTTTAAAATGTTTTTATTAAATTTCAATGCATGCCAATTTCAATGCATCTCCAATTAATTTTTTTTTCCAATGGGGCTGCAATATTGGCGGTCAAGCCTTTGAAGACTCGGCATGTTCCACAGAACAGAGAGCCATTTTTTAAAATATTTTTGTTCAGTGTCTTGTGTAAAAGTCAATTTATTTCGTATATTTAAACAAATAATGTTTATAATTTTTATTTAATTTTTAGTAATAAAGTATATTAGTTATTTAACGTCCCATAGGATTGCTTAAAAATGAACTCACAATAAATTTAATATTTTCTAAATAGCACGTGTATGCGCATGCGCTATTTTTTTTTCTTTTTTAAATCACTTATATATTTTCATCTTATCACTTATATAACTTCATCACCGAACATTTTTTAATGGAGGATTACGGTAAGACTCTTTGTAATTAACCCAACTTTAATAGGCGAACTCTTGAATATAATTATACGGGTGCAATGCTTTTTTTAAAAATAATAATCAACTATGGTAAGTGCTCAGAATATTTTTAAAAACATAACTATATGCTTGTGTTGCATTTCCATGCTTTATTTTTTTTTTAATTAAAAAAAATGAAATTTTTTATTTTACAGTAACAAACGATTTTTCGCATTTCAAACTATTATCGTCTGCTCGTCTATTTTAAACGCGCTGAAAGTGTTTAAAAATATTCCATCGTCATGAAAATATTATAAAATACTATGCAGTTAGATATAAAAATCTTTGAATCCTATTCATAAAATAAAATCTGTTAATAACTAGTAAAATAATTGAAAAATACGTACCAATAATAATTTATTTATTTTTTTAAAGATAATTTATAGTTCATTCTGTCATTCTTAATTCAAAAATTCAAATTAATATTTTTATTTTTGATTAGAATTAAATTCATTTAAATTTTTAATAAATTATGGATAAGAAAACATTCTTTAAGAAAACTAAATCACACGTCCGTCTCTCTCAAATATGTAAACTAAAACTTAACTACAACTTTCAGCATGCCAACGAATGATTAATATTCAATAATAAATAATTTTAAAAAAATAAAAAAAATTTATCTTTATAAACAAGTTTACCAACAAAACATATACCTAAACTTAAAACATATCGTGTCGCTCTCATAAAAAAGAAATATTGTTGTCTCGTTACTCAATGGCGCACAGTGGTCGGAAAAGTCTGAAAAACGGTCAAAATTCATTTATTTTTTTGTGGTTTGACAAAAATGTATAAAAATTCGGTTTTGTAGGTTTTTGACCCATCTGAGTCGATATAGGACACAATCAAGTTTGTAAAACCTATGTATTTTAAGTTACAGTCAATGCAAAAAATAGTATGTGAAGATGTAATGTGAAAATTGCGTATAAAGAATAACGTTTTAATCAACATGTATTGGGCAAGTGCATATGCGTAAGCTTAGGTCATGGTAATACGTAATCAGTCACAAAAAGCCAAAACACTAACAAAATCTTTTAAAAAATGAAACGCCAAACTAAAAATATGTACACTATTTTTAATATTTTCTGCTCTCAATTTAGATTATAAAATTAATTGAAACCAAAGTTTTTTTAATGTGAATATTTTTTTTACTAATTTTTGAACGCATGAATTATATAATATTAAACATTGAAGTTTGTGGAATAATTATTTAATATTAAACTTTTAAAGGTTGTGGAATAATATCAAATTTAATATCAAAATATCGTACAAAAATATGAATACACAGAACATATACTTTCAAATTAACCGTCAACAGTTTTTTAAGACCATATTAATTAACAGCATTTTATTATTGAAGATGTTAAGGCCAAATATGGTATTAATATTCATCTAAAGACTTTTTAATGAAATTTCGTTTAATTTTAATACGGCTTAGGAAATAAATAATTTATTAATAATATCGTATTTGATTTAAAAGTACTATATAATGATCTTAGAGTTAAAAGTATATTAACAAATCTGAAATACAAAAACTACACGTATTTTAGGAACTAAATAAAAGTCACTTTGATAGAACAGATTCATAAAAAGGATTTTAATCTTAAAATTGTTTTGAAGCACTAAAACATTTTGCTTTGAAAACATATAATAAATTTGTTTAACATCTTTTAAGATTACAATATTAATATAATAGTTTTTTTTTAGTCTTCGTGTAGCTCTAATTTTTTGTTGGTTTTAGGCTTTGCGCAAAAGTTGTAAGGGTCCGATGAAATAGTAAGAAAGTTAAACACATCTTCATTTGTACTTTTTCTTGAGTGTTCTCGTTTGTACCATCGAAAGTCTTTGTTTTTTGGCCTCTTGGGCTTCTTTGGTCAAACTTCCTATGGGTAACATATATGATGAAATCACTTTCCCCCCCATGAAACAATACCTTGTGAACAGAGTTTGGCATGTAACTCAACCCCCTCTTCCCAAGAGCCAATGGGCATCTTTTGAAAACATTCTTATTGTAAACAAGTCAAACCTTTTCTCTCCTACAAAGATAATACAAGTATTTAAGTTATATATTTATAATCAAACACTTTGTAAGTAAAGTGGTCGAAACACCTGTCGGTTTTGTTACTTTGTTTCTAGATTAACAGCTGCCGTGGAGCAACGCGCGGCAGCGTTGTGCTTTTCGACGATTTTTGAACAGCTAGATTTTGACACTTCTGTTTGTAATTATGGTTTCCGTACGTTTCCGCAGCTGAAATTTAGATTTATCTTTTATATAAGATTTGGAAAACTAGTTAATTTTAATGAGACTTTGGAGCACAGTGGAGCAAGAAAGTTGCACTCTTTCAAATATTTAAAAACATAGTATTTTTGAAACTAAAATCAAAAACTAATTTAAAAATTATTTTGTATTTTTTAATCATCTAAAATAAAATAAAACCTTTTATAAAACTCAAAAACATGCAAAAAAATTGTGTAATAAAAATTATAAATCGTGTATTTTGAATTCAATTGTATCGCCTCAAAACGGGCTATTTTTCATTTGTTGACTTTTCGTAACTATAAATACATCAAAAAATTATTTGTAATGATTTATATTTGGTAATCTTACTATTCAATTATCTATTAATTTAAATATCTATTCATTTTGCATCTTGCGAACACTTCGAAATTTGGCATTTTGGTCGCTCCCAGACCACTGTGTGGCGCCCAGTATAGAAATCTTTGACATACACAAAAAAATTTTTTAATATAAACTTTAATAAATAAACTTAAAATGTTAACTATACAGTTGAAATAAACTTGCAAAAAGGTGGAAAAAATTAGACTTCATCACCATTAACTTTTGAACCCTTGCAGGGCTCCTCAACATATTCTACCTTATATTTCAATATTTCGCTTTTCCCCTCGGACGAACCTATAGACTACGCTTGTTATTTCAGAGATGGTCCCCCAAAGGACATCAAGTGATTCGATTAAATAACTCGTCAAATATTCATCCAAATGTAACAAAAACTTAGATTTAGGGGTTTTCGAGGATGCTTAACATTTCTAAGTTATTAAAATTGGGTGTTGCTACAGTCCTGCACAAAAGTTTAGACACAGAAGCAATTCATGAAAATATCGATAGTATTCATTAATTCCCACTAAATTCTTTTTAATATATATTCTTAAACTCGTAAGAAAAAAGGGTAACAAAAAGAAATTCAGAAAAAATTAAATAAAATTGTCTAACATCAACAAGTCGAAATTTTGCAAAATTGCAATTCCTCAAAAGTATAGACACAAATGTAATGTTTATGCAAATTCTTGAGCGGAAGTGACTGTGTTATCAAAGGGGAGTGTCTCAAAGCTGCTATAAAGGGATTGGAATATTTTTTACTGCTTATAATGATGCCTAAGTCAAAGCAGTTTTCATTTGCCGAGATTATAAGAATTTGGAAATTAAAAAGCCGAGGTAAATCAGTTTCTGATATTTCACTTGAACTGAACCGATACAAAAGATGTATTTATATAGTTTTAGGCACGTGATGATGTATACCAGGCAAGAGCAAGGTCTGGAAGAACCAGGGCGACCAGCAAACGAGATGAAAGGCAAATTAGGAAACTAGCTTCAAACAGATATTGCTCTGCAAACCAGATTAAAACTGAAATTGCCAACAAGGTTTCCCGAGAAACTATACGTAGAAGAATTGTGGCATGTGGATTTAAAACAAAATCTAAACTTAAACATAAGCCGCGGTTGCAGTCTCATCACAAAGACGGAAGACTAAATGGGCTCGGAAGCACACGTCATATAGGGATAAATGGCTAGAGGTAATCATCAAAAAAATCTTTAATGATGAAAAAGAAAATGGAACCTGGATGGCTCCGACAGGTTTTCTTACTACTGGCATGATCTTCGTAAAGGTCCTGTGACTTAGTTTAGCCGAAGTCAAGGTGGAGGGTCAGTGATGGTTTGAGGAGGATTTTCGGTAAACGACCAGACTTCCTCAGCGTTTACAAAGGGGAAGCAAAACTCTGAAAAATACCAGGAAACCCTCGAGAGTAATTTGTAAATGTTGGGGGAGTTTTTATGTGGGCCTAACTGGAAATTTCAACAAGACAACGCCTCTATCCACACATCCAGCTTAACGAAAGATTGGTTTCGAGCCCAAAAAATCACGGTTCTTGATTGGCTTACATATGGCCCCAACTATTATTCTATAGAAATTGTATGGGGAATTCTTACAAAAGTTGTACATGCCAATGGAAAGCAGTATACCAAAGTTTCTAATCTTAAAGAAGCTATTGAAGCAGCGTGGTACGATGTCAAGCCTGCAACCCTGAAAAAGCTTTGTGCTTTCAATGAAAAAACGTGTTTTGGAATTGATAAAAAACGAAAAGAAGCTTTATCAGCTATTAAAACTTTTCATGTGTTTCCAAAAATTAAAAAAAATTATTTGTGCCTAAACTTATGTGCAACGGATTTTTGTCGTTTTTTTCTATCTTTGCGGCTACTTCGCCATATATTTCTTTTTTCATTTTCTAAATTTATATTTTTGAATATAGATGTGCATATGTTTAAGTGTAATAAATAATAATTCTCCTCTTTAAATACTAATTTGTAAAACATCATATTTGTGTTGTGTTTAAACTTTTGTGCAGGACTGTATTGGAAATTTTAAAGTTCGTAACATTTTTAATATGAAGACGGCCCCTTATGAAAATTTTGTGTCATGCAATTAACTCAAAATGTTATTTATTCACAAAGTCAAAAAGGTCCGATTCCTTATGATGACTAACAGCCGAAATAATCTTAGTGTTTACTTTTTTTTTGTCCACAACTGTACATCTGTACAATATTCCGCTAATATGAGTATTGAACTTATAGAAAATTATGGGAGTTTAGAATACTGACTGATAAAGCAGATTCATAAATATTTTAGATGCTGTACGCGATTTTAATTATAATACAACCAGAGACAATAAAAATTTATAACAATACTTATAAACGCCATAAAAAATATATTGTTAATCCGACCTTACGTCCCTAAAAAATAATATATGCACCATAAAAAAAAATCCCTCTAATTTACCAACACAGTGTAATGGTAAAAGTGGTGTCATCACCCTGTGCTGTGAATTTACATATGATGTAACATTTATTGTGTGGTACCGGCGAGTGAAAACGTTTGCTTTACTGTCAGTGATTGGATGCACCCATCTTCTCTGGTTGAAAGCTATTGAGATGTCCATGTGACCCTGTCCGTCAAAAAAATTAGTTTGCTGTAAAATGAACAAAAACACTCTGGTGTTAAAAATAACTGCAAAAAGTGCTGTAATTTTGCAGAAATTTTTTCTTTTGCATACAATCTCCCATACCTTTTTACTCCATTTCCAACGTCCTCTTCATGACACAAGAGATATATTATCATATTCCTCCGCCTGGCGATCCTAAATTACCCCTAGTGTGCAAGATGCCTTGCCGGTCAATCATAGAGTTTAGAAGAAGATGGGGATGCTTGGCGTGAAATAAAGTGAAGCCGTTAGAAAGTCGCCAAGTAATCGTAGAAGGCCCAAACAAACCCCTCACTCAACGTTAGTTCAATATTAAACTTAGAATTTATTCTTTAACCCTTTAACTTCTAAAACGGCCCGGACGGCCGTACTAGTAAAGATTCGATACTCTATTCGTAAAACAAGTTAAGCGGCAACAAAGTGCTTACGTAGCGAAAGTGTTAAAAAGTGTTGATTAAAAATTAAAAAAATGACTGTCTGCGCAGTTGTAGTCTGCAGCCCAGAGTCAGAAATCGCAGAAAGCCGATGCAAACTCCACTGTAGAATCGCGCCACATACTTCGCCGAGAGCGTTTGTTTGGGCTTACTACAGAGCAATCAGTGACTTCACTTGGCAAACCGGTTTGTGTATTGGTTTTCGCCCGGCAGCATCTCCATCTTCTTCTTAACTCTATACGGTCAATACACCAAAGAAGCAGCAAGCCAATATAAGCGCGCGAGAACAGCCGGCCAGCCACCGTGATACACTGGGGCGATAGCCAGTGGTCCGGAATCCTGCCTCTTGCAGGGCTGCTCGACCGTAAACCGCCGCCCCACTGATTGAATTTCTTCGCCCCCCACCCCCTCCCTCATCATCTGGCCGAAAGAGATGGTGATAGCCCCAGCAGTCGAGAGACATTCCTGGCAGCCCCTTTTTTTTTACTTTTTGTTGTATGGGTTGGCTGATTAGGTTTATGTCGACTCTATAGGATGATTTAGCCTGTATTCATACATAATTTTGCTTGGTTTTACCCTAATAATGATTACTTGTAGCTGCAACGGCTATGTGGTGAAACGTTTCACCTACTTTCAGTATTCGGATGGACCATTTTTTAACAAGTTTTGGAAACAAAAAACTAACAACGTTCCAACTAAATACCGAAAATTGGGTAAAACATTTCACTAAAAAGCCGTTGCAGCTACTGGGGACCATGTTTCTGGTAAAACCAATCGCCGAATTTTTAACAGTCTAGGGAAAAACCCAGGAATAAGGGTTCGTAATTATGAGAAACTGACAGTTGTCTTTGGTTCTTGGCGAGGACAACACTTGAGAAGGTAACCGGCGTAGCTTGTGTAAGCGCCTGGACATTTTAAACTCGTACTCCTATTGAGGAATATCTAAAGGTTTTTTTTCTCGTTGATTTAGGTGCCGGCGTGTATTAGTTCAATGTGTTAGGAATCGTAAATTCTGCAATCATATTCAGACATCTTTGGAGACAATCTCTTACTCTCCATTCTTTTGCAAAACGCAACCATAACTGTCAATTGCAAAAGTTAGAGTATTCTAATCCCAAGACAAGTGAAATTTACCTTATCCCCCGGCTTAGGTCAGCTGACGCCATACAAGATGTGGCAAATGTTTCTCTCATTCCCCGAATGTTTTTTCTAAAATTTCGAAGCATTGTTCCTACTGCCTAATTCTTGATACTACCGCCTTTCGCGCCAATTCTTTGGCAACAAGTTTTCCACTTGTTTTTCTAATTTGAGAAGAGCTTCATTAAGTTGTCAAATTTGGTGTAAACGTGTCGTAAGACTTTTAAACAATTAAATCCTGAGCTAACAGCAATGCTGATATAGAGCATTAGCACAACTTTTGTGTAACTATTCTTCTTCAAGAACACAATTGACATATTTACAACAAAGAACAATCCGTTACTGTAATGCTGAAACCCCAATAAATTTATTAAAAGCAAATAATACTTTTTCTTTAGCAACGAACATCTATATCTTTAGCGGAATAACAAATCAGAATACTTTTAGATTTATTTTGTCATAAATATGATTTTACGCAGGTCGAATGCCATGTTCCTCAACGACTCTACATAAAACCAACTTTTGAATCTTCCACCAGAAAGTGCTGCTCTTCTGAAGTGCTGAGTTGGCAATATCCTTGAAAAAGTGGTTTAATGTATTTTGTATAGGGATCTTCATGGTTTTCAGTTTGACATTCAGCACTTGACTGGATTTTGAGACTTTAAATTTACTGTCCTAGGCTTAAAAATTGCATTTTAATATTGTCAGGAAAAAAATTAAACATGTTAAAAAAAATACAATGCAATTTTGATGGTTTCAATCTATAACAATGACGTGCCTTTGGGAATAAAAAATTATAACGATCACTTTAAATACCGATAAACTTGGTTGAATGTATTGTTGGTATACACATCAGGCTGATTGAATATTATGCAATGCTCTTTCATAAAGACTCCTATTTTCTACACGGTTAAAAATTACGTGCTAGGTTTCACCAAAAAAAGGGATTCCTAGTAGCTGCAACGGCTGTGTGATGAAGTGTTTCATCTTATTTGTGGTAGTCGGTTGAAGCATTGTTTAGGTTTTGGTTTCCGAAATCTCAAAAAATATCCAACGTAAAACCGAAAAAATAGTGAAACGTTTCACCACTCGGCCGTTGCAGCTACTAGGAAACATTTTTTTAGTGAAACCAAGTACGAAATTTTAACAGTGTATTGTTTATTGCTTAGTAGACATTGTTTTATTAACCCTGCTACGTATCTTTAAAACTATAATAATCGTTGCATTAAAGCTTAAACGTTTCAGAGTATACCAACATCTGTACTTATGACATTTTCCCTCTAAGAGAAATAGACACTCTCGATGACTTCTTTTCCCTGCCATAGAACCGTGTTGGCCCATCCTATTTCGATGTCCAACAATTTCATCATCTGTATAAATCACGGGGTTCGAAATCACTGGTTTAGAGGGGCAGCCCGATTTAGAAAAAAAATGCTGGTTTTGTTCAATTTTTTATTATCCCTCCCTCATTCTTTGAAGCGAGTATTGGGGGAATGTTATTGGTTTAAGAGCAAAAAGAGATAAGTTTATAGGTTTATGAGGCATTAAACCTCAGGTCGTGTGCTCGATTGTGTCCCTCTTTGCTTGCTGGTGATGTGTTCTTTTTCCTACCGCTTACCTACCCTGAAATAAAAAGTTCCCTGTTGAATCGACTGTGATTGAAATTTATGCAGTGTTTTGTCCAGGAAGAAAGGTCTCTATCCATTCATCCTACTTGATTATTTAGCTTGAATTCTCCACCACCCTCTCAATTTCGCAATTTTTTTTTGTTCTGAAAAAATTTAATGACATTTTATTTTGACTTATTAATATTCTTTTAATTTATTTTAGCTGAGTTTGTAAAAGTACAAACATCTATTCCGAATTTAAATTTCGCGTAGAAAATATCAGAAACACACACGCTGGATTATGAAAGTAGCATTTCAAAATATATGTACCTGTCCACGCATACGATATTCTTTTCATTTCAGTACTTCTATACCTCAAGATTTCTGATCTTATGAAAGTAAAAGTGTCTCTCTAAATCTTGGAATAAGGCTGCAAGATTTCTCTCAGAACGTCTTAAGCACGTCTTAGAAGCGCAATTTGATTCAACATCCTCGTATGAAAAGCCCCGGCAAAGTTCAAAATTTTTAATCAACCACGTATTGGTGCCCCTTTTCTCACACATTATATTCCGGCCCTGTGTTTAAAATCCTTTCAACTTTCGCACTCCACTTGTGATTGCGGGAGCAAACAAATGGCCCGGGTTGGCGCTTTTCAGGGCGACCCTGTCTTTTATCTGTCCTTGCAGATTGACAGCCAGCCGGGAATTTAATAACGTAGGTCTTTAGAAAACTTGTGCACGCCCTTGTTTGTCGAGGGGGGAAAAGGGTTCCGGATAATTATCGGATTATGTTGCGAGCTTCTGCCGCCACTTTTGTGTGTCGTAACATTGGAAAGTAGTAAGATGGAGAAGTTTTTCTTTTTTTAAATCCGTCTTGGTACTTTGGCCTTTCTTCGCATTTGGTGAGGAAGCGACTGATGTCGAGTTATTTTTACACATTTCTCTCAAACGCAGCATGAATGAATAAGAATACTGCTTATACACTCTTAAAACAAAAGAGTGAAATTCACTCCTATAGGAGAAGTGCATTTTCGGCACCGGAAAGGAGTGGAAATTAACTCAGACTGAGTTAAAACCGCTCGTTTTAAGAGTGAAGGACGCAGATTGTTTTCTTTTATTTCTTTTACCCACTCCGAAAAAGAGTGAAATTCACTCCTATAGGAGAAGTGCATTTTCGGCACGGAAAGGAGTGGAAATTAACTCAGACTGAGTTAAAACCCCTCGTTTGTTTTAAGAGTGTACATTTATATTATCATATCTACTAATGAAATTTTGAATTATTCACTTCCTTACTTGTTGCATTATTTCGGTTTATTGTCTGTGGTAATTTCTACTTTCAATTACCTAATATGAAATGTAAAGTTTATGCAATAAACTTTTGGGAAAACGTCCATTTACTTTCTCATTTTTTTTCGAACTAGCGGATACGAAATAAATAATTTGTTTTCTCCGAAAAGTCTCTTTTCTTGTCGAGCCACAATAGATTAATGCAATCTTTCTTAGAATGTTTTATGTTCTTCCTTTGTTGTGTTTTAGCCTTTAACTGGTTCGTTTGAGAAATAAATCTAACCAAAATAAATCTCACGTTTTGAACTAAAATATAAACTTTAAGCCTTGTAGACAAGCAGAATAAACGGATTGCCTCTAAAAATAAGTATCCAGAATCTAAAAGAATTATCCCGACATATGTTGAAAACTAAATGGAACGTTCCAGCTTTCTTGGAACTCTTTATTTCCACAGTTGCCAGATATTGATGATGGCTGCCGATAAAGTACAGTATTATTATTCATGATAGAGGTTTCCACCCTTTATTGAGTGCTTACCTCTTTTTTATTATTGGATTTCTTTCCTTTTTTTGACGTTCTGTAGTTCACCGTTTTTTACCCCCTCTCTCCCCCTTTGCTTCCGGGCCGAATGACTGCAAAATTACCTTTCAAAAACATCGTTCGTTTTAAAAACATTGTTAATCTTTTCGAGAAAATACTTGCTCGAATGAATGTTTTCATGCAAATAAGTTTGGTTCGTCGTGCCTACAAGAAAAGAAAAGAAAGAAGAAAAAATTTAAACGAATTTTCTTCTTGATTTCTTTTTAATGGCGATTTTTTTATGCACGTTTTGTTTTGGCCGAAGTGCATTGAAGAACCCTTTATTTTTGTTCAATCTTATTTTTAAAAATTGGCGTTTTGTTTTTGAATTTTTCCCATTATTGCTGTTACATCATGTGGAATTCAAAGTTAATAAGTTTTAGATTAAGTTTGCGAACATTTTTTTTTTCTCTCTTTTTCTTTCTATGCTAGGTTTTTAAAAAAAAAATCCTCGGGACTAAGCTATTCTTCTCGTAGTCTGTTTTGCTGAAACCACATACTTTCTCACATATTTTCTTCCTTCGATATAAATCTTTTATTATGAATATATCCCCAATTTATAAATATTTTTTTATTTTCTTTATGTTGTTATATTAAAGCTGAAATGTTTTAATCCCAAGTTTTTGACATCTAATAAACTGTCTTACATAGCAATACAAGTTTTTTGAAAAGTTACTTTGTAAAATTTATGACAAACTTAAATTAGGCACGCCAAGTTAAGATTTTTTACAAATTTAAATTACATAAAGGAAGGAATGTGTGTTTTTGGGCAGTATTTATTCTCATTGATTGAATAAAATAATTGAAATAAATGCCACTTAAACTGAAACTTAGTGTTAACTTAGTTACTTTAAAAACAATTATATCAGAGACGGGAACAAATTCTGTTACCATATAACTACTTTTTTTTAAATCATGAGTACAAGTTTTTGCAATTCCTGGATTACGTTAGGACTAATTTTGTAAACTTGCGAAACATTTTTATTACTACTTGAATTTGTAGATACATCTGATCAAGCTATAAAATTACTAGTTTTTCTGCCTGTCCGTAGGTAAGATTGTACGTCGATGAAAGATGCATTGAAAGAATATTTTTGATATTTTTTTATGGCTTCAGTGCGACCTTAAATGTCGAAAAACATTGTTTTTTCCGTCTAAAACTGAATTAATGGTAAAACTGTTTAAAAATTAGAGATAAAAGAGTTGCCATAATTATTTATTAATATCTTTATTACACATGCAGCATGCATCATTTTTACAGTATGAAAATTATGACCGCACAGTGGCTCCACCTACAAACTACATGCCAATTTGAGCCATTTCTTCCTATTTCTTTGTGTTTTGGGTAGCTTATAACAAGCATATAAATCAAAGAGTCAGCAAGATTCCGAAAATGATGAGCGAAGCAAATTATTATTCGGTGCTATAGTAACCAATTAACTTTGAACAACTGTTGGCAGGTTGCTGGTTCTCTACTTTAATGCTATTATGATTTTGGTTTCTCATCTCATTTTGCGTTAAAACCTTCAGCTTTCCGTTAAAGATATTATTAAGGCCGTACTAAAGTACATAAACTATTTGTGTTTGACTGTTTGTTTTGTTTTCTTTTCTGAACAGGTACCAATAGACACGACTACACTTCTTGGATGAGTTTCCCATGCATATATGAATTCATCGATGAACAATACAGGAAAGCGCTTATGCAAACTGAACTCTGAAATCTGTGCTAATGCCTGCATACCGTCCACGAAACTGAATGCTCATTCAATGATTAGGTTAAAACCATATCCGCAATTTTTATTATCGAAACTAAATTTAAGAATATCATTTTTTCTTATAAGCATCTTACCCCTCATAAGTTTATTTGGTGATTCTAACGTCATTTCTTTAGAAAAGTACTTCTATTAATGTAAGATTTTTCGGCTAACCTAATGAATTTAGCCGTTGGGAAATCTTAGTTTTTATTTTAACTTACTCAAATTATTGTCATTTGTCTTACATGTTTCAAGGTTTTGATCATCATTTCGTTTTAATAGTGTGATTCTTCTGATTTCTTTCCACTAACATTCCTACCAATAGATGGCGACAGATACATTAGAAATACAGTGAAAACTCACTAATGTGACATTCGCATAAATGTGTAAATAAAATTATATTTATAGTTCTTTGAAATTTATTTGCTTTTTAACAAAACTAATAATTAATGTATATAATTAACTAGAATACATAGTGATATCTACAAAATTTTAACTTAATAAATTAAAAAGTAGTAAAACAAATCCTATTCTATTGACAAACCTTTTCTGATAGCTGAAAAACTGAGTCATGTGAGTTTTTACTGTGTGAATTTGTATTATTAAAAACGACAATTGTTAGTTACAAAAAGTATTATAAATACTATTTGTAAAAATATAATGAAATAAAATATTTGTAAACAAGCAATTTTACATGAAGTCTTATTAAATGTAAATCAGCAATTAATGTGGTCAAATTGTAAGCCTGTTTAAAATGTATATATGCTGCATATTTTAATTTTTATATTATTATTTTTTAGTTTAATATCCCACCAAGAAAAATGTAAAAACATTTTATCTTATGATTGAAACATTGTATTCATTCGAGAAATAAAATGAGTAATTTTTAAAAAATAAATTTTATTCTTTCTTTTAAAGGACTTAAGTACTGAAAAAGAAAGAATTGCTTGTTTTAGTTTCAAAAATTAACTCGCTAGTGAAATGCTTCTGAATTTTAAAAAACATATTACCAATATACTTTCTAAATTATCCAGGTAAGTTTGGGTTTGACCTTGCAAAATATCGTGTAAAGCTGGAAATTGCCATACCTGTTCTATTTGATGGGCTGAAAAATATGTAAAAAAACCCCTGAAATTCCCACTTGTGACTTTTTAGTTACAGTTTTTAAGGGGCGAACTGTGTGTTTTAAATTTAAAAAACATGTCATCTAGCTTAAAAGTGATATTCACATGTTTCTCGATGTCCTAAATATAATTGTAAAAATTGCAAAAAATTTTAACTCAAAGTTGCCCTGTGAAAGGGGTTTAAAAGGGGAAAGTGTATCAGAAAAGGTGATCAGATGTTTTAAATAGGTAATGCAGTTCAGAACTTTGCAGTTGCGTGAAAAAAAAATCTCTTTAAAAGGTTTAAGTTTAATAATAAGTATATATCGTCGGTCTAATAAAAAAACCATAAATGTGCCAAATTCTATGGATCAGGCGTTTTTGAAAATGTTGGGTTTGAACTCTTTCTGGTTTTCCAAAAGTTTTTTAATGAAAATTTCTAATTATATATTTCGAATTCTTTTTCATTGTTTGCTTAAATATAATTTATTTTAATAAAATTTACCAGTTTTATATTTTTAATAAAATTATAGTTTTACTGTACAAGATACCAATTTTCAGTTGAACTTTTTTAATGAGTTGGTTGTAAATCTTGCTCGACCTGAACTGGCTTTTCAGTTGAATTGCACTTTTATCTCCATACCAACCTTTTTATTGAACTTTTTACTTTACAATAAGTCAACAAATGTTGATAAATTCTTTTACCATTGTTACATTTGCTTTCATCCATAAAAGTCCATTTAGTTATATAACACCAGACTGCGTGTCAAACCCATCAAACTCAAAAATCAAACCACTCCGAGAATACAAAACATGAAATTCAGCGCCACGTGCCAGAGAACCCCCCGCTACATGAACATAAAATGTGTTCACTCAAATTAAGCAAACAGTTGTTCTCAGATTTTGTTTTTTCGTTTTTGATTGAGACCAACTAACCGTAAGAAAATTTGCTTTCCTGAGATCTTATTTGTCGAAAAGTTGTTTCTGCCACATCTATTCCTCTTAATGACCACCTTAGTTTTGTCGAAAGGTCAGTTTTCACTACAAAACTTAGTGGTTCCGAAACAGAAAAGCTGAACATGGAAGATATCTAACCGCTTTGCCTTAGTAATTCGTCGAAATTTCTAGATATGTATTTTACTACTTAAATTTTTTCAGCTTTCATAAAAACGGTGACCATAGGCGCATAAGTGGGGGACGTCGCCCAGTTCTTGTCACTTGTCCATAGCTTTCAGCATCTATGACTATTTTTATAATATTAATATATATCACTATTAATTACCCTAATTTCGCCCAATTAATCAAAGCCAAAATTCGGTGCCCATGACGGTTACAAACAAAACTAAGTGTTCGGTTGTCTGATAGGGTCTAAGAGTCGTCGTGAGTGTCTGAAGTGTCGTCGACCTTCAGCAACGACTCAAGTTGCCTCTTGACTTGGTGAACTGGTCGTTCTTTCGCCAAAAATTGGTCACTGTGGCATATCAACATGGAGCAGTGTGGGCAAACCACAAAGATCATTATGGGCTACCCATCTATTGCTATCCATCTCGAAAAGAGTATTCTAGGACAAGTATTAGTAATTATTTGGATAAAGTAATCATATTTTAAGCGTAAAATTATGTACCATTGTTATTTTGATATTTTCTGCCACAATAGTTTAGGAGTTTGTTATAAATAGTTTAGGAGTTTGTTTATTTATAGTGATTATGCATATGCATTATATCCAGCTGAAGCATAAAGGCAATGGACAAAGTCGGACTTCTTCCCTCTGCCGTCCAACAGAAACCGCATCTTTCTCCTTTACCATATGAACCGATCGCTCACAGTATTGCATACTGCATCGTCTGTCGTGCAGGATAATCAAGAACAAGTAAAAAAATAACCCGCCCCTCATTTCTTCCCGATCCAACCCTAACCATTGAAATCCATTCCCTTTTAATACATCACCCCGGAGTCAGACACGCTGAAACCTCCATCAAGTGCAAGAGTGGGGGAATGCTAAATGGAGGGCCAAAGTAATGAAAAGGGCCCCTCAGAGGGGGAGGGCCCCATTCATTAGGATCCGCCGACAGGGCCATTATAAATGACCCGGCGAGAAATAACTAATTAGCCACCTGTCAGGCCATATGCACCCCCGCCTAAAACAATGTTTAAAGAGAGAGGATTTTGAATGATGGGCCTGTGATTCTGGCCTCGCCACAGAACTTGTTTCGTCCAATTTGCCAGAGAGCTTACTCTTGTTAAGCGCTTTAATTAGAAACGTTTTCTCGGCGAAAAAGGGGAAGCAATTTTTACTCCATGTTAGTGACGGGACATGGAGTATATATCAACGGTTCGTTGTAGCCTTGTTCGTTGAGGACTGCTCTTTGGTGTATAGGAATTCATTTGCATGCGTCTGTCGTGGTGAGGTGAATGGTGAAGCGTATAAATGAAAATGCAATGAGGTTAATGCTAGTGCATATAAGTGATAATGAACGTTATTATTTGAAATTTGTAATAGTTCATTTATGTTAACATTTCAGTCTTCATCAAACTATCAGTGCTATATCATGTCATGAAACAGAGGTTCGAAGCTACTATGTTGTATCCTTATATTTCTTTTGCGATCCACTACCAACCTTTTCTTCCCCAAAAACCTATGATAAATCTGTCGAATAATAATTTTTTAAGTGCTGCTTCATTCCCTTAAAATTAACATAAACTTTATTTGTTAAGTTATTTACAAAAAAAAAAAAAAAAACACGTTGTGACATTACAATAATGTTATTGCAGAACGGCTTTATGAAAAATACTCCAGTTTATTATGCCAAGTTCCTTTTTTCCAAAGTAATGAGCTTTCGTATGAAGAGATGAGTATGACGCGATGCAAACCCTTCTTGTGTACACCAAAAAATATCTCTTAATTCTTCAGGCGTTCGACATTAAGGGATCATTTCAATGGGTGTAAGTGAAGTGCTGGTGTGATTGGCGAAGGTAAGAAACCCGTTAGAATATTCTTGAGCCTACTTTCTGTGACGTCATGAACAGGGCTCCCTCATGTCCTAAAGAGGGTGTAGTGTAAATGAAGCTCGATGGGTCATGATAGCAAACACCCGTTCCTTCGCTCGAGTATAGTGCTACCGATCGCACGTGCAAATGAAGGTTCTGTGTGTGTCATGTTCTTTTCATAGAGTCATTGGTCTTTGTTTCTGTTGTTCTTTCTTCTGTCTATATTTCTATGCTATAGTTTTCATTTTTATGCCCACTACTCTGCACAATTTAATCTGTTAAGCACATTTTACTATATATGTTACCAAAGAAACAAATATATAAAATAGTTATATAAATGTATCAATAAAATTAAATTTTTAGTGCACAACAGAATTCGAGAAGGAGCAAGTTTTGACAACGGACGACTTATAAGGCCAGAGAAGCGCTACTTGGCGTCAAACTTTCCGTCCAGTTTAGATAGTCGGCTGTTCCGAAGAAGAAGAAAGAAACACGTTCGGAACCTGAAAAGCATGGTGAGCCGTGTCTGAACTGGTTTCGTTCTTTTGCTTCGGAACGGTCAGCACTGCGAACCGGACGGAAAGTGTGAAGTCACGGAGAGCTTCTGGTTCTTAAAGTTGAGTAATCCATACTTTGTTCATAGTTCGTCCTCTTTCTTATTTGATCAATTAAGTTAAAATGAATTTTATAAAAAAATTACTTTTACACGATAGAAGTCTACAAAACTTTCTGAGTACGAACTATTAATCAGACTTTTTTTTAATGTATTAAACAAAAAAAATGCCTCCCATACCAGATGGCCTTCGTATTTTTCAATCATTACAAAAATATGCCGTGAAACATATGAAATTCTAGACCATGAATTCAAAATTAAATAACAATATGTTCCTTTTTATTTGCAAGAAAAGATGTTAAATAAAAATAAAATATCTTTTTAGGGTCCCTTGAACAAGAAATGACCCCCACAGCAAAAACCCGTGAAGAGGTTTGTCAGTCACCGCACGGAGAGGGGGTGTGAGAGGGTGTTCACATTTGAATGATGAGACTAGTTTTGTAGTGTTTGAAGTGGCCCGTCTTTATTTCCATAGGGACTTGACATTCAAATTTCCTATTTCTAGTTCCTTTTGCATGAAAATATTTGACACTACTTTTAAACCTTCAGTACGCTGAGGCTTTAAAAGGATATGAAAGTTGTTCCAATAAGAATTTTTTTAATGTCATAAGTTTAATATTGTATCTTGAATACTTATTTTACATTGCGTGGAGGTTGTTAGCTGTACCATCAAATATTTGGGAGTGCAATTGCTTTTTTATTGGTAAAATTCTGGAAGATTTCTTAGGAAATAATTTTAAGAAATTAAAAATAATCTAACTTTTTACGCTACGAAGAAAGTGAAGAAAGGTAAGTTTAAAATATTTCTTTTAAATATTTTGTTTGTATCATATATTTTTTAGTCGTGGACATAAAACAAGCCTTAGAAACTCATTTACAAATGCTTGATTTCTTCAATGCTGAACATATACTCCAAGAAAAACCTATTGAATTTTACCGTATAAATCTGGTAGATGGGTGCTCAGTTTAAAACCATTAAGTATCACCAGTACCTGTTGGACGTCATAATAAGGTTTTTAAGAAAGCAGTGCATGCGCAAAAGCTGCCATCGAACCGTTTTGGTTTAAGAGGTATTGCTGTAAAATAAAAAGAAACATAGACTTCCAGAAAGAAATAAGACTTCTTAGATTTTTCTAGGTTTCAAAGGTTTTGCTGGAAAGCAAAACAATTATTACATAAATCTTTAACCGAATTCTAACAAATCATTTATCTATTATTGAGCGGTTATAGGAAGTCGTGTAGTGTTACACACCCCACGTTTATATTACGACAGTTAACGTGTAAAAGCATCGACAGTATATCCTCTATTAACCTATCTAATTAGGACCGAAGGTACGTCGTATACGTATAATCGAAAATGCCGTATAATAGAGAATTTTAAACTAAATTGTAATCCACTATGGATTTGCAGTTGTTAACATTTGATATTAGTGCTAAGTTAACTCGGAAATAGTGGCTTGATGGCAAACAAATAAAGTGTTTAAAATTGTTTTTGATTTATATTCTTTTTTTAATTTCCGAACACTGTTCTGGGAAAATAGCTTATTTTTCGTTTTATAGCAGATAGCACTTAGAATTTCACGATTTTAGAAGTTTCCCAAAAATTTAAGATTATTAACAGAAGTAAGCTTTTAACTTGAAGAGTTACCGAAGTTTTTCCCTAAAATCACCAGAGTTTCCCGATTTTCAAAATCGGTTTTGGAATTTCCTTTTTACAATTGAGAATGACCTTGTGCGATTTTTTTTTTTACTCATCACGGATGGTCAGTTAACAGAGAGTTCCGGATAAAAGAGAGACGGATAATCGAGGTTCAACTGTACTTCAATCCACCTTACATACTGAAACCAAATTAAATCCTCAATATGCAGCCCACCCCTATCCACCCATCAAAAGCATTATTCCCCGACCACACAGCGCAACAGTGACTCTCCACAGAAGCATGTCATCACCCCATCCATTCAACCCCTTGTGTGGAAGAGGAGAGGATTCAAAAGATCCCAACCACTTCCTGCTCTTCCGCATCCCCATCCCACCTCGTATTTCCCTTTTAAGAGCGAGAAAATGTTCCAGTCTGTTTCTTTTCTCTTTTTGTATGAGCTGCGGCTTTGTTCGTGGATGTGCCTCTGGGATGTTCTTGTTTGTTAATGTTTGAGTGAGTGATTTGGGTGGTTCTTGGGTGTTTTGAATGAGAGTGTCGAGCTGCTATAATGAGAGATTTTTATTTCTTCTTCAGGGTTGATGTCGTTGAATTTTTGTTGAATTGAAAATAATATACGCCATTTTATATTAAGAAATAAGGTTTTAAGCAACTATAGCCTTTTAATAAAAATACTTTTAATAAACTAATAACTTTTGTATAAACAGGACTCAGGGAAAACTTTAACAAACTAATTTACAATTATTCAGCTTTTCGGACTTTTTCTTTAACTATTTTGAATATCCTTTGAACAATGGCTATGTTTTAAGTGTTGAGTAGCAACAGAAATGGTGAACGAAAACAAATTGCTTCGATTGATGCATCAATATCACATGGAAGCAGAACTAAAATTGAAAGAAATTTCTGTTTCTTTTCTCTTTTTGTATGAGCTGACTTGCTTGGCGGCTTTGTTCGTGGATGTGCCTCTGGGATGTTCTTGTTTGTTAATGTTTGAGTGAGTGATTTGGATGGTGACTGAGTAGTTGTTGTTGGGTGTATTAGATGAGTGTGTCGGGCTGCTATAATGATAGATTTTTTATTTCTTCTTCAGGGCTGATGTCGTTGAATTTTGGTTGAATTTGAACGTAAAATGTGCAATTTCCCATTGAGAAATCAGGTTAAAAGTAACTATTAACAGACATTTAGTATATTTTAATTAACAATAGCATTTTAATAAAAATTCCTTTTACTAATAAGCAGGATTTAAGGAATACTTAATAAACAAATTTGCGATTGTTTAGCTTTTCGAATGTTTTCTTTAACTATTTGGAGTATCATTTAAGCAATGGTTATGTTTTAGTTCTTGAGTAGCAACAGAAATGGTGAACGACAACAAATTGCCTCGATTGATGAATCAATGTTACATGGAAGCAGAGCACCAATCGAAGGAAGTGCTAAAAGGACACCTGGAAAAAAACTACTAAAACAAACCAATTAATATTTGATCATGGATATGCAGCCTCCTTTTACATACTTTTTCTCCATATTTAATACTCACTGAGCCTTTTTTCCCCCTCTTATTTCAAATTTATAACTCCTGTGTATTTTCATTTCTCCTCCACGAGGAGGAGAATATAGAAATATTCTCCTACACTCTTAAAACAAAAGAGTGAAATCCACTCCTATAGGAGAAGTGCATTTTCGGCACGGTAAGGAGTGGAAATTAACTCAGACTGAGTTAAAACCGCTCGTTTGTTTTAAGAGTGTACACTAGTGCCTCTTCTCACTAACGTATTTCCCGGCATGTTAAATCAAGAAAAATGCAAAATTTTAAAATTTCTTCTTTAATTACCTTGCCTTTGGTTTTGGAATCAATAGTCGCAAATTTTATTACGATCCTTCAAATTAAAAAAAAGAGAAGTTGTTTCCATCTTGTGTTTTTCAGCGTTTCTTCTTTTTCTGTGATTTACATTTTCTTGTATGAGTGTCTTTCACAATAAGAAATGTCATATCTTTCCTCCTTTTTTGTGTTTTTTTTTCGATGTTTTGCCTTCGTCTTTGAAATAAATAGTGAAATTTCTTATTATTGTCCATTTAATAATAAGAAGAAATTCCACTACATGATCTCTGTATTTTCGTTCTTTCTTGGTTCTTGCTGTGTTTTGCCTTCGTTTCTGAAATTGTGGAATTTCTTTTTAATTCCATTTCATAATTAGAATTTTCACTGCATCTTATGTATTTCTGTTCTTCTTTTGCGTTTTGCTTTCGTCTCTGGGATATACAGAGAAAGTTGTTATTATGTGCCTGTTCACAATACGAAATTTCACTATACACCATCTCTTTTTCTCCGTTTTTTCGGTATATTACCTTCGACTCCGGTATAAATAGTGGAATTTTTGTTTACGTTCTTCTTCATAATTTGAAATTTTACTACATTCTTGTCGGTTCTTCCCTATTATATTTTGCCATCATGTTCGAAATATATAGTGAAATTTCTAATTATGTTTAAATTCATAATTAGAAATTTCACTACAAGTTCTTTTCTTTTTCTTGTATTTCTTTTTTTCTTTCCTTGTGTTGCTTTCGTCCCTTGAATGAATAGTGAAACTTCTTATTATGTTCCAATTCATAATTAGATATTTCACTAGATCTTCTTTTCTTTTCCTGTATTTCTTTTTCTTTCCTTGTGTTGCTTTCGTCCCTGGAATGAACAGTTAAATTTATTTTTTGTTACCATTCATAATTAGAAATTTCACTGCATCTTCCTTTGTAGTTATGATATTCTGCTTCTTTTATGTGTTTTGCCTTCATGTATGAAATATATAGAGAAATTTTTTATTACATATTACTTCATAAGTAGTTTTTCTTTCTTTTTTGTCTTCGTCTCTGGAATAAATACTGAAATTTCTATGTATGTTCCACTTTGCAACAAAATCCCACTACACCATCTTAATTTCTGTTCTTCTTCTCCTAGGTTTTATGCCTTTTCTCTTGAATAAATAATAAAAAAGGAAAATTTTCTATCTAAATGTTAACTGGATGGAGATATAATTTTTTTTTTACTTTTTCAGTAACTATATAAAAAAACTTAAATTCAAGACGATAAGAACTCATGTCCCCAATCGTAAATATTGTTTACTCGCTTCTCTTTTAAATGGGCTAAAACTCATTGAAATTGTGAGTATTAAAAAAAAATAGAATACAAACAAACTTTTTTGCTTTACAGTTTACTAGTTATACTTCTGTGCAGACGTTTCCCCTTTTACTGAGAGAACGTTTAGTTTCATATTATTTTTAAGCATCAGTTGTCGAAATTAATCTTTGTTTAAATTGATTATAAGTTGAAGCGCCTATATTAATTTCCTAAATTCCTAAGTATTCTCATAATTTTGAATTTCAAAATTACTTTCCTCTATTAATTGTGAATGTTTTTGAACTTGTAGGGACTTTACTGACAGATTTTGACTGCTACTAAGTGTCATTTGAATATTTAGAGACAATATAACTTTAAAATTATTGTTAACCCATTTATTTTTAACCGTACACCGAAAATAATTTGTCTTGTGATTAGTTAGTTGAATAAATGTCAAAGATAAAGACTTTTTTAACCACAATTAATGGCAAACAACTTACACAATTGTTTTCTCGTAATGAATATAAGTTAACATTTCGCCTTAGGCCAATCCAGTTCTTTATGGTTCCAACAAAGTAGTTCCTTCCAGACAAGTTGCACTTTTGAAAAGATTCCCAAATGCCACGCTCTGAAAAGTTTCTATTCGTAAATTTGAAATGATCACAATTTGTTAATTGTGATCATTTTTATTTTATGTATAGAAAAACCACAATAAAAAAATCTACTCTAAAATCCGTCGCATTTCAGGGGATAACCGACCAAAGGACTAAATAAAAATTGCTTTTATTGTAAGAATACTAATAAACATTGTTCAAATTTAAATTGTTATAAAATTATTAAGTTCATTAAATTGTATTGTTTGATATTAATTGTTGAATCGGCTTGTCACTAAGAGTCAAATATTATTTAATTGTTATGTAACGTTTTTTGTTGCATTCGTTAAAAAATTATGTTTTTACATTGTTTGAGACGCACGAAGTCACTGTTGTAGCAATAAAGGTATATTAGTATCAATAATAATTTTTTTTTAAAGTAATGCAAATCTAAAATATCAAGCAATTACCAGTTTATGAATAGCATTTGTTTGTTATTCCACTTTGCTAAAAGTCCCTAAACTTCGTAGCATCATCATGGTATAAAATATTTTAGAATATATATACGTTTAAGTAATTTTTTTAGCTGATTGTCTCGATTATTTTGAAAACTCTAACTGATTAGGTACTCTATCACTCTTGTTTTTAGCCTTAATTCGGAGATATTTTGGCTTGTAAATTTTGTCTTGGTCAGAGTAACGAGATTTTCCTCTTAAAAACAAATGTATCAGAAAAGTTTATTAAATTTTGAAACAAACAATATTTTTTTTGAGGAATCTCTAAAAGTAAAAAGGAGTCATGTCCACAGAAAGATTTTTTATACACACTTTTCCTTACACCAAAAAGTTTTAGGGAAGCGGAAATTCTTAAATGATTCAGATTTCTTTTTTACTTTTAGCTATTCCTTAAATACAGACTGATGTTATAGTTTCAAAATTCAATAATGGGTCATGTCCAGAGAGAGAGATTTCCATACACGCTTTTTCCTTCACCAAAGTATTGAATGAGAACAGCGTGATGGGAAATTTTCCAATGAGCATGACTTCTTTTTTACTTTTAGCGATTCATAAAACATAATTATGTTTGTTTAAAAATTTAATAATAGGGTCATCTCCATAGAAATATATCCATACACGTTTTTTCTTACACCAAAATTGTGAAGAGTAGAAGCGTGGTCGGAAGATCTCCAATGAACTTCAGCACTCTTAGAATTTAGCGATTCAAATGATTTCATTATTTTCTTTTATGAATGTAAATTCTTTTCATACATCTCTACTTTAAAAAAAAGAATTCGAAACATATGCTGATATAGGATTTTGCCATCAGATGAGATAGCTAGATTAAAAAAAATCCTATTCTTCATCCAGCAAGAGGCATATCGTATTAATACACCCAAAAAATCCCCCTCAAAATCCGCCTCCTAAGATCTGATAAAGAAACTTGATTTTCTCCCTTCTACGATACAATATCCCTTCGATATGTATCACCCCTTATTGCTCGGCGGTTCATATTCATTGGATTTTACCCTTTCTCTCCAACATCTAAATTGCAACGTTCGATTCTCTACTGCCAAAGGGGTAACTTCTGTGTCAAATGACGTCGTATCGACGTTTTTAACAAACCACTTGGCTTTATTTCAATCAAGGACCACACCTCAAACTTGCTGATTGTAGCCTACCTTTGGGGTTCGAAGTTTTTCTTCTATATTTCATTGGTATTGTCGATGAGTTTTGCATAAAATATATAGAATTCTAAGGATTGGTTTTTGTCTACGTTAATTATGCGATGGGAATGCTACTTCTGTGTTCTATGAAGTTTTCTTTTTCGGATATGAAGTTTGTATTTGTATTAAAAAAATATCTAACATTAGGTTTCAACCTTCATCTTTGATTCACTTTGTACGTAATAATTTTTTTTCGCATAAATCTACCCTGAGGGAAAATCTACTTGAACCATAGTTTCAATGGCACTACTGCAACTTTCTCTATGAAATATTAGTTTTATTCTGTGTTTGTAACGCTGAATTCTTTAACTATCTCGAGAATTTTAATTTTAAACTTTGAAAAAGAAAATTTTACTTAAAAAACTGATTAGATATCTATATATTCTGGTTTATCATGTGTGTTTAGAAATAAAATTAAAATTTTAATGTTTTCCTTAAGTAAAATCCATTGTTCATACAGATTTATCATTTTGCTTTTCATGTTTATAGTTCTTTTTTCGATTGTAGGCCATGGTAATGTAAGAAGCCTGTTACTTATTTTTAACGAAGTTATTTAAAAAAAAAATTAAAAATTAAAAATTGATAAAAATTTATTACTTTTAAAAAATAACTCACAAATTAAAACGTAAGGAAAAAATGTGTGAATTCGTTTGGTTTAATTAGAATAGCATTAGAACGACTCTATGGTTATTTAAACTTGCGAATGAAATATAATATCTTAAGCTCATACCAACCAACCATTTTCTCATATTGACGTTACACGAGAACTTTCTCTAGAGCCAGGGATTTGAAAGTTATTTATAAAAAAGTTATTATTAAAAAGTAACTCTGTTACGGTTACTTAATTAAATAAAAGTAACTCCGTTACAGTTACTTAATTAAATAAAAGTAACTCTGTTACAGTTACTTAATATGAAAAGTAACTAGTTACAATTACTTTTAGAAATCTCAAATTAAAAGAAAAATTTGAATTTAACTATTTTACCATTTTTCAAACAAGAATCAAAATTAAAGAAATAGTAACTATAGGAAAAAAAACTTTAAAACGAAAATTCAACGTTGTTAAAAGTTAAATTTTAAATAATTAAATTTAAATCGAACGCCGAATTGCCGAAAACATCAGTGAAGAGCGGCTTGAGAAGTAACGGAAAAGTAACAAAAAAATTCGTTACTTGGTTACCGGTTAAAGTAACTAAGTTACAGTTACTTTCTGAAAAATCTAACGGCGTTACCTAAAAAAAATAACTGTTTTAAGTAACGCCGTCGTATGGAACGCTTTACTTCAATCCCTGTCTAGGGCTATTAAAACTTATGTATTAAGTGGGAATGGGCACGCTGAACCGGGGGTCTCCAAAGCAAAGTGCATCAGTGTTAACCCTATGGAGAAAAAAATATTTTCTCTGCCACATTTCTCAGGCTGTATTGAATATTTTTACAAGCGGATTTTTTATGTGATAAATGTAGCTGACTTACAGGTCCCAACCTTCCCACTTTTTGAAATTGGTTCGAATATTTTTTTTAATTTTCAATAAATAATTTTACACAAAATATTCGAAGCAATTTCAAAAAGTGGGAAGATAGAGACCTGTAAGTTATCTACATTTATTATTTAAAAAACCGCTTGTAAAAATATTCAATACAGCCGGAGAAATGTGGCGGAGAAAATAGTTTTTTTTTGCCATTGGATTAACACTGAGGCACTTGAGTTTGGAGACCCGCGGTCCAGCGCGCCCATTCCCCCTTAAGTATAATATCTTAAGCTTATACCAACCCCAACCATTTTCTCATACTGATACACCAAAAAGAAGATAAACTGAAAAGTAACATAAAAGCTCCCGTTGTTCGTGAACATGACAAATGAGTTTTTGGGAGAACTGTTATTAGGAGCATCTGATAAGAGAACTTTGCTCGTTTGCAGAGGAAATGGAAAAGATGGCCCCGGAAGATGAACTTGTTATTAATCGAGGAATGAACCAATTTTCCATAGAACATTTGTTGCCAACGAAAGAGATCTGACACAAAGAATTTTGATTGTTTTTCCCAATCTATACAGAAGCAGAATTGAAGTAACGCGTTACTTGAAACAGTTACTTTTTTTAAGGTAATGCCGAGTAACGCAGTTGGATTTTTTAGAAACTAACTTTAAATGTAACTTAGTTACTTTTATTAGCAACGAATTAACGAAAAATTGCTTTTCCGTTACTTTTCAAAGGCTTTCGGATGTCAATTTTGAAAGGCAACTCTTTTAAAATTAAAAAAAAAAAGAAATTATAATGAATTCAATTGGCATTGTTTTGTTTGTGCTTATGTTTGTTTATTCTTGATACTTTAAGGAAATTGTTAAATTGCAATTTTTCTTATAACTCAATATTTGTAAAAGTAACTGTAATTTATATCTTTTCGTATTAAGTAACTGTAACTTGTTACTTTTCGTATTAAGTAACTGTTACTTGTTACTTTTAATATTAAGTAACTGTAAATGTGACAGAGTTTCATTTTTAATGAAGTAGCTGTAACTGTAACAGAGCTATACAAGTAAGTTTTCAATCCCTGAGTATGGATAGCTTAACTGATTTGGTTTGATTCAATTTGTGGAAAGGATGTTATATATGTTTCTTTAACTAATTTTTTTTTAAAATTAGAAATCAAGAATTACAGAATTAGAAACAAAAAATATATATATAGTTGTAATTTTATCCAATGGGACCTGAATAAGTGTTGGAGCCGGGGTGTAAACGGTTACCGACTGCATAACTATTATACTATTTTGTAATTTTCATTTATTGTTTAAAATATTTTAATAACCTTAACTAATTTCTAATCTGATTCAGAGAGAACATTCTTTATCAGAAACAAAAATGTTTATTGTGTTTAAATTGTTTTTAAAATGTTTTACGAATAATTTTAGTTACTTTTTACAATTTTAAGAATAATATTTCTTGTTACAGCTACAATAAATGGGTATAGCTTAATTATGATACTTCATTATATTTGTAGTTTGTCTTGCCACATTAAATGACTTTTTAAAAGAAATATTTTTGGGAAAAGAATCGTAATTTCTTTTCATGGTATGAATTTTTTTACATATTTTTTTGTGAAAAAGTTTTTATTTATTTTGATTTTACCTATTTTATACCCTAGGTAGCATCTTCAGTTCGCGAGCTCGTTTGTGCTTATGTTTTTCATAATTTAGAATAAGAACTAACTTGTAACAAGACGCTGTATAAACAATGTGCACATTCCAAATATTGAGTGGCAACAGAAATGCTTAGATTGTGAAAATTTATTATTTCTCGAGCCTCGATTGATGAATGAATGTCAAAATTAGATGGATCCACTTATGTGTGTGTGTTGTCTGTTGTGTCTGTCTTACTTGACGAAGGTTTATAAGCGGGTCGCTGACCAAGCACACAAACCTGAATATATATGTCTACCAACCAAATGAATGTCACGTGTCATGCACCAATCGGAGCAACGATCGAATGAAAGCTGAAAGAATTAGCTACACTACCTCCATGAAATCAAAAATATTCGAATTTGTTCCTGGACTTCTTGGACATTTGGTTTCATGAAGGTGGTGAAGCTGAGCTAAACCACCTGGGATTAGTAACAACAACAACATAAATTACGTCATATGAAACAAGCCAATTAAATATTTATATAAATAATGTATTTTTCTAATTTAATTTATAAGCAGTTATAGCTCTTTTTTTGAAAAGATATACTTCAAGTGATACATTGTATGATGATGATTTGTAATTAGTATAAACTTCAAGTGAAAATCGCTTCATTGCTACACCCTTGTCTTCTTTTTCCCCTGCTACTGAGCTGAGGCGCTCTGTAAAACCCTTTTCACTGCTAGTGGATACTTAGCGTGGAAGAAACAACATATTCGAAATATTGGGTTTTACATATTCTTTTTTGTAATTGGTAATTTAATCGTTTACGGCTGTTTAATTCTAGTCTCCAAGGAGCTTTAACACAGAAAAATTACGTATTGTAATTTATAACCGCGGTTAAGTGACGTTCCTTTTTGAAGTGGTTGGTTGGTACATATATATATTTTCCGGCTTGTGTGCTTGATCAGACACCCGCTTATAAACCATAGAGGTAAGAAGGAGGGGTAGAGGGGCCCTCCAGTTGAGATGATTTGAAGCAGTGTTAGGTTTATCGAGCTACTGCGCATAACATACTGACACCGAGGTATCCCAAGATGCACCGCTCTAGCCTGCTTCATTTGTGCGCTACTGCGCATATACAAGAACCTCTCTATTCTCCTTCCAACCTCTATGCTATAAACCTTCATCAAGTAAGACAGACACATCCCGGTAAGGCATGGATGTTTGTTTTTGTCGAGCGAGTATATGCGGAGTACGTGCTCGTTAAATCTGTTGGGTCCGAAAGTCCTGTGGGCGGTCATTGCGCAGTTTCCCACGGGTACAGGTCCCTGGAGACTATTTCCCTCCCTTTCAGGGACATGTCTAAATTGTGGAGGTGGCGATAGATGGCAGCATCTGTCTTATATGTGTGTGTATGTCGTGTCCGTCCTTCTTGACGATGGTTTATAAGCGGGTCTTTGTGACCAAGCACACAAGCCTGAAAATATATGTGTACCAACCAAGACAGACACAGACAGAAATTTTACTGACACAGAGAGAGAAAGTACACCCCCGGCGAAGCCGGGAATCGAACCTGCACCCGGTACAATGAGCAGACTGTTAGCGTAATGGGCTGCGATGAAACCCACTAGACCACCCAGGTCCCCAAAGGTAGGTAGGTTGGGTTTGTTAGCTGGTTATTGATACGCTCGAGGCTTGCTTATATCAGACAACATCCGTTGTATTTTTGAGTATGCATCTTACTTATATTGACTCTACACACCCAATATACGCCTCGTAATTTAGAACCCTGATCACGTGCCGAGATGGACACCTGAGCGGACATCCAACGGAACTTCGAGCGACATCTTACGCTAACGCCATCGAGACTTTGGACTCCACAGATTTAACGAGCATGTCTATCCTAGTATACTCGAGTATTTTAGTTGAATTTTTGCCTCACCCGTCTATAGAAAAGCAGTGACCGGCCTAAATCTTGTCATCCGATCTGAGCTAATAGCGGGTCCAATGCTTTACCAAATGGGCTACCAACCCTCTTCGTTTAGATGTTACAACCTAATATCGCATAAGTGCACGTATCGCCATCAACTACGTTTGGAACTTAATTGCTAAATTAGAGCGATTCTTTGCACAAGGCTGAAGTTGGGTGTAAGCGTACGATGTCACTCGAAGTTCCGTTGGGTCCCTCGACCTCGGTTTTAAAATACTAGGCGTATTTAGCAATGTTATATATCCTCACAGGAGCAAGAAATGGACAGCCGGGAATGTTAAAACAGACTAACAAGGGTTGCAGTTGTAAGGCTGTGTCATGACTACGACATCAAATGCCACAAATGCAACAAAACTTGGCGACCGCCAAGGACGCCAAGCGATGCAATAGCATGTGGCTGACTCTGCCAAGTCGCCAAGTTTTGTTGCATTTGTGGCATTTGATGTCGTAGTCAGGACAGCCTAATATCAACAGCACATGCTCTGGTTTCTCTTTATACCTCGTGCTAATCGTTCACCAATATCAGTTGAAGTCTTTTTGTGTTTTTTTTTTGTTATTCAGTTTATACCTTAGTTATTTAAGTGTTTGAAGTAATTATTAGCATCACCATACTGATACACCCACTAACAATGACAAGTGGTGATCGTACGACGGGAGTTTTGTCAAGATCTATCTGATTAAGACTAACATGCGAGTGCTGCAACTTAAATCCCATTAAACAGTGTGCCATCAGACAGTTCTAGTAATTTCATGAACATTGCCTTCAAATTAAGTGGTTTGGTGTACCTAAGAAGTATGTATCACAACACAGCATTCGGTGAGTGGAACAATTCATATTTTTCTAGAGAAGGTACGCTAGAACTATTTTGCATTTAAGTTGAATGAACTATCAGACTGACCACGCCTACGATGTTGTCACAGTTACGCCAAACGTTGTCAAATTTCCACTTGGTAAAATAGAAACTTATTTTCAATTAGCGTTTTGTTTCATAATAATAATCTTAGTTTTAAATATTATGTATAAAAAATCCTTTCAAATCTTTTCTTTCTCCCTCTAATTTTTTTCCAAAATAACGTAAAAAAGTAAAATACAAAATAAAAGAATTTTAAATATTAATTTAACGTTGTTATATACATTTTTTCTGATTGTTATACAAAGAATCGCTTTATAAAGATCCAAATAAAATAACTTCTACCAGAGGTATTTAATAAATTTACGAGATTCGGGATTGATCAACCGACCAGTGGGAGCTTTCCTTTCTGGCATGACGTCACTGAAGGCGTGAAAGTCTCTGAGGATCTTTAGGGGGATAAAAGCTTTTTGTTCCATTTCTGACCTTTGCCACAGCCCCAATTCTGACCAATGGCTAAGCAGCTGACGATTCTCGTGGGGGGTCAGCCAATGGCAGATCTTTTGTTTCCCTTTTCATAATTAAAGGGGACAGTGGCAAAGTGAATGTGTTTATGATGTTTCGTGTGATAAATCTAAAAATAGGTGAAAAATAATTACTATGATTAATATTGAGAAGTTAGTTATGAATCTTTTATTTGGATGTTAGAGACACTGTGGAAAATGAACTTTTTTTAATGGCTATAAATGTGTTTGTTCTTAAATAATCGATCTCATGGATGATGTTTAATGGGCCAATTTTATTGAATCAATTACAATTCAAGTCTGGTTTAAGAAAAAATAATTTACGTCAGAAAACTATTCAATGAGTTAAAATTACAGACTAATTGTTCTGCATTTGATAAAGGAAATTATAATCGCCATAGTGCACATTTCATCCATACTGTGAAAATTATGTGCTTAACACGGTTTTATTTTGAATTTATAAAATGTTTTTTTTTAATTAAGTCTACTCATGACCAGTTAGAAATCAACGCAAATTGAAAATTCAAATAATCTAAAATTACCTTGGATAAACTGAACAAGTCTCTGTCCGTTCAAGAAATATTTAGAGTCTACCGTTGTTTTCTGGTTAAGAAATTTACAAGTATAAGAAATTATTTTTCGAAACCTTTTAATTTCAATTACCTAATTTGAAATATAAGGTAATGAAAGTATATCGATGGGTTCGAACATCCGAAATGAAAGTTTTGTGTTTTTTACATGTTTAGGAGGATGCTGATTTAAAAAAAAAGTGGTTTTGGGAGATTGGACCATCTGCCATGCTGTCTGAAACTAAATTTGGTACACCGGTTCCTAATACCTTTTGAACGTCATAATAAGGTCAAATAATGATGATAAAAAATAACAATATACATAGATGATGTGTATGGCTGACTGTACTACAAGTGAAAAATGTAATTTTAGGTTTATAACAGCTAAAATGTTAATAGAAGAGCTTAGTGGAAGAACGTGCTAAGTGACATTTTTGAAAAAATTTAGATTTTTGTGTCAATTAACATATTATTCCACCCTTTAAAGATAAAAAGTTTCCCCGTTTTCATAAACTTAAAATTTAGTATATTTTTTTCTGTTTGCTAGTACCGTTTTTGACAGATCGGAGTGCAAACTAAAAACTTTAAAAGCTCATTTTCTCGTTTTCACTTTTTTGTCACTTGGCACGTTCTGCCACTAAGCTATTCAATTGTTTTAATAAACTTCTTTCACCATTCTTAAAACTTTCTTAAAAATATTTCAAAACAACTGTAGCATTCATATCAAGAAATACCTTCTTCACTCTTCCGCCCCGTCCCCCTATAAATTCACCTGAGGCCGTCCGCTGAAAGGTAAAAGCGGGGGCTAAAAGAGTCCCGCCACCAAATCAGATTAAATAGGGAGCGAAGTGCTTTTCGTGGTCTTTCCCATTTGCCGCCTAATAGCCGGGGCTTTTCGCCGGCGCTAAAAGCCAACCTTTGCCACGATTTATGGGCTCGGGACCAGGAGGCACTTCTCCAAATCTTAGGACCTAGTTGAATTTCGAAGCAAAAATGTACAGTAGGACTCAAGCAATTGGGACTAATAAGATTTGTATAGTTATAGAAATTTGGATAGTTGGGAGTGTTTCGAAAATAAAGGTTTTGTTGCAATTAACACTTTCGCTACGTAAGCACTTTGTTGCCGCGTAACTTGTTATAGGAATAGCATTATCGAATACTTACTAGTACGCCCGTCTAGGCCGTTTTAGAAGTTACAAGGGTTAAATACTTAATATATTGTTGGACTGGGAAAGAGTATAGAGTTTTAGTCATCATCAACTAAAACCAAAGTATAAGGTGCCGTTTGGCAGTATGAGCTATAGCTTTTGTAATATTTTTATTATACACCTTATATTGGTATTAGGATTATGAATTCTATAAAATAGATGACACGCTTACTGATATATGATACTGTATCTTCATTTAGAAGCCATAGTGAATGATGAAAGCTTACTGCACTATATATTCAAAAGATAAATTACGTAAATAAAAGATGAGTACATAAATAAAAACGGTTCTGAGTTAATACAAATATTTATATGCGACACGTTAACATTTATAAAAGGCCGATCTGTTACTGTTCGTTTTTGTTGGATGCCATGCATAGTAATTTTTTGGTCAGTCCAAACAAAATTGCTCTGCATGACATCCGAATAACTCGAACGTAGGCCAAGTAGAATTTTCTTCTGAAATTCGGACAATCAGCAACGGTTCGAACAATTGGAGTTTTACTTTACCATTATATCTTCCTTGGACTGCAAGTGCGGTTTAATTGAATTAGGGTCACTTTATAGCTTCATCTGTGCAAGTGATAATGGGTCTCGTAATTTTAAATTCGACGTCTGATATACAATACAATGACATTTAAAGTTATATGCATACATTGTTTCCTTCGAACAGACATCAACGTTGTTTACTTCGTGTATCTTCTTCATGCAATTCATGAATTTGATGCATTATTTCTAAAACCATTAAACATCACTTGATTGTGGTTCTAAAATACGACGCCCGTCGCCAATAGCCCTCGTGTAGCTCTAGTGCGACGATAATTCAAACCTAACCTAACCTAAAACCATTAAAATAATAACATTTGACGGGGACTAGTACACGCTAAAGCCGTTGTGTCCAAACACTTAAATTAGATTACGTTTAAATTGGAAGGATATTTTGATTGATTTAATAGATCTTAAAACTGTTCTCAATAATTCCTTGATTATCTCTACTTCGACTTCCCTTCAAATAAATTAACCACTACTTTATAAAACATATTAATCAATACCTTAGACATTTCCATATCGTCCTATTCCAATACCACAATTACTGAATCTCTGGTTACATAATCTTCAATGGATCGGGTCCATTTCCAACCAGCGCAATACGAAACAGCACCGTCATACAGAGAAAGACTAATTGCCCATATTTCCCCCCTCAGTCTTTCATGCGATGGCCAAGATAATAAGAGGGGTGGAAGGTTCTGTGGCCGATGTTCGGTTTTCAAACCATCCGCTTCGAATGACGGTTTTGTTAAAGGGGGTGGGGTGGTACATTGTGGTGAGGGGGGTACATTGTGTTGCGTGTGGTGTGGGGGAGTTAGAAGAAGGGAGTCACCACTTTTCTGATTGTGGGGTGAACATTGATATTGATGTGGACCGGATGCACTAGCAAGGGATGGGGGAGGGTTGGGCCATTATGGATATTATGACGAAAAATCGGGATGCTAGATTGAGTTGGTTCGTGATTAAAGGATATGTGTGGTATATTGGGGAAGTATTGAAGATTAGTTTAAAAATAATGAATGGATTTTATAAGGCAAGTTTTAAATAAACAAAACTTTTTAGATCAATTCTAGAGTAAGATCGTATTATATTTTTGCTGCAAAAAAGGTATGGCATTTAGTTTTAAATTGAATTAGGTCAAAAATAAAATGTCAATTCGTGATTTTAGCAAACTCCAAAAAATCTCCTTTTTTCTTTGCTAAAGTTATCAGTAAAAAGATGGTGTCAAACTAGTTGGCAGGCCCTCGAACTCGCTAAAGAAAAAACTTGTGTTCAATAACAGCACAAATGGAACACAAGCATTGGGTAAAAACGGCAACAATACGATATTCTGTTGTTTCAATACGACAATTGGGTTGATGACATACGAACACTGATTTATGTTTTTCCAACACAAACGACGATATCCAGAGATAATGGTTATTACATCCATGGTCCGTAAAAAAAATCTTGAAACTATTTTAATTTGCTACTTGTTTTAACTCATTTCCGCATTTTCTCGTCGGGCTCAGTTTTGAAACGAACACTTTACTGATATAAACAATTTAAACTTATTTAATAAATTCATAAATATGCCCCAAATTTTAAATATTTAAAAATATATACACCAAGCAATTGTTAACTAATTGATGATCTTTGACGCTAACCATACAGCACAATACAATGACACACAAGCAAGTCAAGAAAATATCATTTTCATTTGCATGCGAAAGAGCACCCGTCCAAATTACGATTTTTTCCATGGTGACAAAGATTTCAGCATAATGAGTTCAACCTGAAAAAAGGAATTCGACGGAATTTGCTGAACTTCTAATGAAACAGGCAAGACCCTCCCAATCAAGTAGAACGAGAATGCCACTAACTAAGTAATAGACCCTACAAACGGGGTAAGAAAAAGAACGCCGAAGAGGACGAAAAAAAAATAATCAAAATAACTTGGAATCCACACCCCTTTCTGCGTTCCCTTAACTCTTGTGTGAGGAATACAGCAACTGCTTTACAAGTGCCAGAAGCAGGGAGAGAAGAAGATGGAGATGCTGACGTGCAAAAACCAATACAAAACCCGGTTTACCAAGTGAATCCATCGATTGCTTTGTAGTAGGCCTAAACAAATGCACTCGTTGAATTAATTGGCGATATTCTAAAGTGGAGTTTGAAATGGCTTACTACATCGACTTGGCTATTTCTGAATCTCTAATGAAAACTATAACTATAACTACAACGCATTTTGCGTAAATTCAGATCTCATGCTACATCCTACAACTGCGTAAACATTCTTTTTTTTTAGTTTTTGATCAACGTCTTTTAAAGAAAAGAAATGACACGTTTTACATTGAAATAACGTTGAGTGAATGGTTTTTTTTAGGCTTGCTAGGTTTACTTGGCGACTTTCTAAGGGCTTCACTTTTTTCCCACCAAGCATCTTCATCTTCTTCTTAACTCTGTGGGAGCGGCCATTGAAATTGGTGCCTTTATCACCGATTTCTCATAAATTACTTTTCCCAAGTTTAATGAGTCGAACATCCGACTTGACAAAAGTCCCGTTTAATAGCGGTCACACTCTCGATGTGTGTTCTTCAAAAGAATTTTTCATTTCGGGCCACTTTTTTTCTCGAAAAGGAACAAAAGGAGGATCTTCGAGGGGGAAAGAGGGAACTCATTTCGAAGAAATTTGTTAATTTCGATGAACAGATGCTCTTGGTATAGATTAAATGGTCAGGTAATTTGGTAAATTGTACTTGTTGTTGTGTGACTAGTGCAAAAAAATAAAAGAAATATATAATTAGAGATAGGTGGGGTGGCACAGTTAAATAGTTCCAAGCGCGTGGAGCACTGCACAGGCCGCATCCACAACTTTGTCCTTATAGAGGGTCTCCCGGGAAAAGTTTAAGTCAATTTTGAAAAGTGCTGCAGTGATGGAAGGGCAATTGAAAAGTTGCTTGGGATTTAGCTGCGTGCCCGGACAGTGAATACATTCTGGGTATATTCTTGATCCGTCTGGCAAGATCTTCATGCCTCTGAGGTGCATCGTTCTCAGTCTGGAGATCGTTATTGTGACTTCTCTGTTGCAGTTAAGCTCGGAAGTTTCTCTTTGAGCTCTAGTGCAGATCTTTTGTTTTGCGACGGCATTGGCGTCGGAAGATGTAGTAGTCATTGGCTGGTTCGATGTTCAACGCCTCCTTGGCCTGAGTAAATTGTACTCAAAGCGCTTTATAGAAATACTTTTAAAGTTACATCAACTAGTGTGACTTACTTGTAAAAGATTCTTATGCGTTTTTAGGGAAGACCGTATTGTGATACCTTTAAAGTTTTGTACATATTAAACTATTGCTAGTAAATAAAAACAAGGTTTTGATGTAGGAAATTAAAAGATTTACGTTCATCAGACAAATTGCATTAATTCAATCGATCAATATTCACCTATTTTATGTACAACGATTTCTGTCAATCTGTCGGTAAATTAATGCATGATTAAAATGTGTCGAGATAAGAATATTCGAACAGCGTATTCGCAAAAGTTTGATTAATTAATTTACAAGTTGTCAATAAATGACGTAAAAGAAAACATCCCAACTGAAATATTTTTCCAGTATCTACAGGGTGTCCCAAAAGGTCGTTTACAAACTTAACATGCTGGTCTGTCATATCATGATGAACAAGATTTACATAGGAACTTGGGTCCGAAAATTAAAACTGCATTGGTCCATCGGTAGAGGTGGACCAGTCCAATGGCCGCGGCGATCCCCCAACCTGACTCCCCTGGATTTTTACCTGTGGGGACACATGAAGTCCATAGTGTACGAAACACCCGTAATATCGGGCATGGATCTTTATCGCCGGGATCGTGGCAGCACGTGTCCGTGACACTCCTGGCCAATTTGAACGGGTTCGTGAATCCATGAGCCGACGCTGTGAAACGTGCATTGTGGCGAATGGAAGGAATTTTGAACATTTGCTGTGATGTAATGATGTTTTGTAATAAAAATCATATTAACACCGCTGTCGATATCATTTTTTTCTCCTCATCCAAACCTGCACTTATCGCCCTCTAGCGGTCTCAGTTTGAATTTTCAGACACAAGTTCCTATGTAAAAATCTTGTTCATCATGATATGACAGACCAGCATGTTAAGTTTGTAAACGAACTTTTGGGACACCCTGCATAGAAGAAAAGATATAAATCTAGTATGTAATAGAAGATATAGGTATCAAGTATGTATAGATATTTTCCTATGGATGTGTAACACTACACGCTTTTCAATTGCCGCTCTATTAATTAATACACACATTTAATTATTTAAAGGTAATTATATACCTTATAAAGTAATTTCAATAGCTTCAAAATCTAAAAATTTCTATGATATAAAAGTTCCAGATACCCCTTTCTCATGCATAATTTTCTCGAAAACTTTCTTATGGCGTCTGGCGGGCACTGGAAACTTGTGTGCCAAATTTGAAGCCCGTGGCTCTTTTTCTTCGAGCTGTAGAATGGTTTCAGACAGGCAGACGAACCAATGTTCAAAAACCTCTTTTTAAGAATCAGCAACCTCCCAAACGTGTTAAAAATCAAAATATTTATTTCGAATTTTCGACCCCATTGCAATGCTTTCATTACATTATGTTTCATATTAGGTAATTGAAAGTAAAAAAACAGGTGTTTTAGAGAAAGATTTTCTATTCTTTCACATAGTATGACATGGGGGTGCTGTAGTGTGAAGTGAAGTGCTTTTTAAGTCCCGTCTAGTGCTGGACTGGGAATTTGAATATCCGATCCCCCCCCTCCCCTCTTCATTTTCATCAGAGAGGGTTTTATTTTATATTGAGAAGGAAGATTCTCTCTTATTTTCTTTTCTTCGCGGTTTTTAATTTTGACTTCGACGGAAGAGGCAGTAATTGGTGAGATTCCGACGTTTCATTTACACGGGTGCCCGGAAGGAATATGATTTCCTTATTTATTGTTTAGAGGGAGTGGAGTTGTATATTGGACCTTGAAGAAGAACTTAACTTCTATTAAGTTTTCGTTGTCTGTTTTGTAAAAATTCATTTTTGGCCGGATTTTTCTAGATTCAGACAGAATATCAAGCAGGGATATGTAGAGAACTGAAAAATTGAATGTAGTAATTGTGTTGTGCTTATTTTTGTAAAATTCAAATTTCGATTATTTAATGGCGTTTTGGATAAGTATTTTTAGAATGGTCCTTCAATGGGTATATTTAGAATAAAATAATTATTAGTATTTCTAATTTTTCGCGGTGAAAATTTATAACAGTTTAACTTGATCTTCACTTGTATAGCCATTGTAGCCTTGCCATTCTTATATATAAGTTTTTTTTATCTTAACATAATAGGGACTAATATTATACTCAGATAACTTTGTATTACAAAGCCCCTGGATCAAATATATATTTTATTGTTGGAAATTTAAGAAGAAATTCATTGTCCCTCATTCATTGCCCTTACTTATTTATTGTTTAGAGGGAGTGGAGTTGTGTATTGGAACTTGAAGAAGAACTTAACTTCTCTTAAGTTTTCGTTGTCTGTTTTGTAAAAATTCATTTTTGGCCGGATTTTTCTAGATTCAGACAGAATATCAAGGAGAGATCTGTAGAGAACTGAAAAATTGAATGTATTAATTGTGAATACACGCAGCAGCAATTTCCGTTAAATTTTTATCATTAAACATTTCATCCTTAACCGAAGTGTGTTTTAACCTCTTCACTCCTAAACAAAATTCTACACATATATTTGTATGCATACATATTTTTCGAAAAAATATGAATATTTATAAGTATGTTCTGAAAATATTTTTTGAGAGAATTCAGGTTTACTAATTTTTGTTAATTTCATGAAATTTATTGAGGTCTTAAGCACTAAAAATACTTTTTTTGGTGACATCAAATAGACTTTCAAATTGTGCTTGATCCTCGTTCTACATCCTTTTTTTACTGAATAAACGACAGATTCCTGCAACTAAAGGGTGAAAAGTGAAATTTTAAACACTCTAGTTCATGATGTGAAAGTTAGTGTCAAGGAATACTGTAAAATACAGTTAATTCTACACAAGTCTACACGTCTGTGGACCTCTGGAGTGAAGAGGTTAAGATAAATAACTCATTTCCATTCAATTAAATAAAAACACAACAACAAAGCTGCACCGTATTTCGAATTAGATTTTTTGTAGTTGTACGCATTGCATGAGTATAAGGGGTAGTAATGAAAAACTATTCTGTTCATTTATCGTACAATGAATCCTCACCGCCCGGGTCGCCGGCAGATGACAGGGTCCAATGATTCTCATGTTTCATTAAAAATCCCCGCCAAATTGCGCCAAAAGGTCATTTATCACGCCAATCCCAGAACATCTCGAATGTATTTAAAACTGCTATTTCATCACAGTTCCTTTCATTAATACTAACGTGCAGTCAAAATGTGGGTGAGGGTTTCCAAAAATGGGGCACATTAGACGATGGTTCATTTTCTGCCCCCCATCCCCTTCTATTTTAATTCCGCCATTTTGTTTCGAGCCAGAATGGAATAAGGTGGTCGGCCATTTTTAAAAATATCATATCTGTCGTATTTAAATTATTTTTGTGTTATTCGGTCGCTGAAGGATTTTATTTTATAAATACTAATTATTTATTAGTTGATGTTGGTCTTAGACAACTGACGTTTTCAACTTAAAAGTAACTTGATCTTATGATCTGGGCTAGAGATTTTCTTAGTCAACAAATTCTGTTAGAAAATATTTTAGCTAAAAGCCCTACATATGATTTATTGCATTTAATTTTGTACTAAACAAAGTTTTATTAACTATTAACTACAGTTTAATAAAAGGTTTTTTGAAAAAAATATTTTTCAAAGTTTAACCAAAACTTTCGATGCATTGAGAATTGTTAAAACTCTGACCAACTCATCATTTTTTCGAATGCTGCACTTTGGTTATCAGAGCTGTTTTTCGAAATTTAAAATTTTAATTGATCGAAATATTCAAACGGAAAAGTAATACACATTTAAAAATTAATATATTTTTTAAATTATATCCACCGACTTTTTTTAAATAAAGAAAGAGGCTAGGTAAAAATTATTAGTCGTCAATCATTAGTATAAATTCTAAAAAACATGAACCACCCCAATCTTGATGAAAACAACGGATGCCTGAGCCAAAAATTTACAAGCCTTAGGATTTCCTTAGGATGTTACGTAACGGATTGTGAATATTTAAATATCTTTTACAAACATTCCATAACATTTTCAAAAATTCAGCATGTATAAACATTCATTTTTGGGATGAATAAATTTGTAATGCCCCCAAAAAAATATTGATATTGCCTCCTTTCTACAAATATTTTTCTGAAAATCCAATGCTTTCAATGTCTTTGCTGACTTTTTATCAATATTTCATTAAAAACTAAACAATAATGGTTTACATAATTCTTTTTTAATTACTACAATGCAATTAATAATCAATCAACAACTATAATTCAATTAACAATGGAGAGAAACTTCGATGAATGATCCGACCAAATAATTTCCCGGTCGGCACATCATGCCATGTCTTATTTACTAGGCAAATAACGAAACCTTGGCAATCTTAAAAATTGAAAACACTAATATTTTGTAAACCGTATTTTTTTTCAAATTATGAAATTAATCTATATAGTTTATAGCAGAAAAATAGCGGCAATCGCAAATTTCAGAAACTAAAATGTCTGCTAAGGGGAAAAGAGCACTCTCTGTGTCGCTGTTAAAAATTTCGTGATAGGTTTCATCAAAAAATGGTTCCAAGTAGCAGCAACAGCTGAATTTTTGGAATTAGGTTGAACCATTTTTTAAATTTCGGAAACAATCACCTGTAAAAACCTGTGGTTAATCCGAATTTCGAAAACATGGTGAAGGCTACTACTACACACGGCTACTAGAGACAATTTATTTTGGTTAAACAGAGTACGAAATAATCCATGGATACCATTTTATATGTCCTCGGCATGTCGGTCAATAGATATCTCTAATTGGCTTGCAAAATTTTTGTTATGTCTAGAAAGGCTTGCTTCGCGACCTCGAAACAATTAAATCTTCAAGTTATTCTATTTTCTATCGGCTGCCCCACTGCCGGCCATCATCGAGTGCACATCTGTTATAAAGATTTTTTTTACATTTATTTTTTTCATCAATTTTTTTTATATTTTTTTATCAATGGTCACCTTAGATAGTGACCTTAGTTTGACTTTTTTTCCGGCTTGAGTTCTCCCTTTATGGGCTGTTTTCGATGAAGTAGGAATGACGCTTCGATGACACACGTCAATGAGGAAGCTCAATATTTTAAAATTTTTAGGTTTTGTGCTGGGAGGGGAGGGGATATTTTAGAACAAAAAGTTCATCGAAAATTCAATTCGCAAACGAAATTACTAAAAAAAATATAAAATTATATAGTAAACAAAAACTTTAAGAAATGACACAATCACCAACGCTTCCCTTGGCCTCATGTCACTGCTTTCGTCCCTCGTGCCAACGTTCAGTTCTATTGCTATATATGATTGGATTCCTGAACATATATTAATAGTAATTTAGAGAATTAAAAACCTCTTAAACCGCAATAAACTCTTTAGCGGGTAGGCACCAATAGCCCTCGTGTAGCTCTAGTGTGGCGATAATTCAAACTGAACTGAACTTTAGCGGGTAGGTAAAAAAACACAGGGCTGCGGAATAACTTGGGCATGTGCTACATCAGAGCTTTCATCGTTTTTCGGCATTTGAAAACGCTGACTTTGAGTGGCTGTATTTAAGTAAATGTTGCTCATAATAAAGAAATGTTTCGGATTTAGGAGTTGCTTTTTATTCTATTAGATTTGAAAAGTAAAAAAAAATGCTGAGCTTCCTCATTGGGTAAGATTTCAGATTTCTTCTTTGATGGACCGAATTCATTTTTTGCATGTGCATCTTTTGACATACAAGGGAATACGCGGGAACTTTATTCAGAAACTTAGTCTTGCTTTTTGGACACGTTTCTGTACCATCTTCAGCACCTCACGCCACTGGTCCCCTTCCCCGAATACCGCGGCTCTGCTTAATTTACGGCGGTAAAGGAAAGGAGGCAGCAGCCAGCAAAGGCCACCATCATCAATTAAATTTTCCCCTTTTCCGATCTCTCGTAATTAGAAGGAGTGTTTAAGTAATGTTCGCCAGACACGTGATGCCCGGGCAACCAGATACCAGCTCGGGAAAAATCTAAAATCTATATAAAAGGAATGTTAATGGCCGCGTCGGGGAATGGCTTGGGCCTGATCTCGAATAACATTTTAAAAAGGGGGCGGGAATCTTGGAGATTCTAAGGAGTTGGCGTTATTCGGGTTGTTTATTAACGTTGGTGTTCGGGAAAAGTAGTCTTATTTTGGATATAATTTGGCGTATTTAGATCGAATTTTATTTAATGATGGATGAGTCATAGAAGTATGTGTTGCTCATAAAGTGTGTTGTTATAATGGATCAAATGAGGTTGAAGGAGTAAAGAACGGGCCGGTTTTGAAACTGGAACCTCTTGCTTGCTAGCCTAAAATTGCACCGTCAATGGCAAAGCAATTATAACTCGGTCGCGAGAGTTAGTATTGGGTAATTGTGCTGACCCCACTAGGTACCTAGTAAGTTTCTTTAAAGCTATATCAACATAAAATTTTAACGTAGTTTATTTCTTTTAACTTCTATTAATAACAATCAGTTAGTAGATGTGCCTTTATCACCAGCCGCCAACTATCTTTTTTTTCAAGGCTATATGCATGTCATCGGGAGGTCAATGTTGTCAACCTTAACAATTGACAATACTTATTACTACCAGCCATGAATAAATGTTAGTGATTGCGCATTAAAACTAATACATGCAGTGCGATGCAAAAGTTTATACAATGACTTTGACTTCATTAAGCTGTAAAATTTAGAATTGTAATAGTAGAATTACAAAAAAACCCTAAAAATATTAAAAAAATATTTTGAAATGCTATAATAGAAACATAATTGTTTGATTTGCTATAGCAATAATTTTTTTCATAAAATAAAAAATTTGTATGATGCAAAAGTTTAGACACAAATATGACATTATGCTGATTTAAAGTAGGTAATGGCCTAATTTCGCATTTTTATTGATGAATTATATTTTTTTTTATGATAAATTAAAAAAAACACGATATCTGGTGAACTAAACAGATTTAATAACAATATTGGTTTAATTTTACACCAAACAGACAATATAGCCACTTTAAATCTTTATTCAATTCACGATTAAGACGAATTAAAATTAAGATTAAGATTTTATCACGAATTTCAATTATAGCATTTCAAAATATTTTTTTTAATATGTTTAGGTTTTTTTTGTAATTCTACTGTCACAATTCTAACTTTTACAGCTAAATGAAGTCATTGTCTAAACTTTTGCATCGCAGTGTATTCTGGAAGAGTTTTAATACGTATCTTGTGGAAATTATTGTACTTACAACACTCAAATACGACCAACTCTCCTGATTTAACCCGGAAATACCGGGTTTTTAACAAGGTCCTGAATGTCCGTGGCGTGTGTACCAATTGTCGGATTTTCAAAAGGGGGAAACAATTAACTTTCTCTTAGTGCCTGGAATTCGGAAAATGTTTATTATCGAGTTAAATCCGGAAAGTTGAAAGTTTGGTCTGTTGAATTAACGTCGCACTAGATCCACAGTTGGCAGGTCTGCTTACTAAAATTTAACATCCATCTGGGGTGTATGCTAATATCAGGCCTTCAAGACCTTTATATGCTTTAATTTTTCATTTCCTTTGTATACAAAAATCAATATTAATCCCACACAGTTCAAACAAGACAGCTTTTGAAATGACGAATATAAGCTATATATACACGAAAGAATAGAAAAGAGGAGAACCTGATCCCAAGAGGGTCCTACATCAATGGTAGTTGCCTTTCTCCATACTTCATCCTGAGGGTTTCCCCGAAACGTTTCGATTTTTTTTTTGCAAAGTTTATTTTTAAAAAAAAAAAGTAGGGGCAGCGATCTTTTGGAGACCTTGGGGGCAACAGGGGGTCGGCCAACCCCCCAACACGCTGCTTATGGCAGGTTGGGGGTGGTGGGAAGTTCAATCGCATATTCCAAAAGCCTGCGGTTTCAACTAACAAACCACTAGGGGGTGTAATAGGGGCTGTCAAAAAGAATTATGAGAGGGGAGAATGGGCGGCCTAACCCCTCCGGGTATTCTGCATTGAAATGATATTAAAAAAACGGGGTGTTCAGTTATTTTCAACGCGTTCGTTGTTTGAACTAAATATGGAAAAATCTGTTCTTACTGTAAAAAATTCTGCAAAATTGCAGCACATTTTGTTTATATATATTTACATTGCAGTGCTGTAATGTTTGGTTTGCAGCAAATCAATGTTTTCTTGTCGCACAGGGTGACATGAACAACTTGCTCCAATGGCGGTTAATCAGAGAAGATGGGTGTACAAGATCACCGCCAGTGAAGCAAACGTTTTCGCAGGTACCGCATAATAAAAGTGACATCATATGTAAATTCACAGCACAGGGTGATGGCTCCACTTGTACCATCACACTGTGATGGTAAATTAGAGGGATTATTTTTACAGTGTCGATGTAGTGTTTGATGTAAAAAAAATATGTTCTTATTAGATCTATTACGTTACGACATAAAGCGACTGATTGAAGATGTTTCCCCTATTTAAAATTTAAACTTTAAAAAAAGGCTAAAGTTTCTAGCAGATTTTACTTTGTACTTCATTAATTGGATAATTGCACTATTAAAAATTTGGCGCTTATTTTCAGCAAAAGTATGGTAGCTAGCAATTAACAGATACACCCCGTTTTTTTTAATTAGTATATTGTTTGGGGTGAAGGCATTGTCATCCCTTGTTTTTTTTTTAGAGACATTCAAAAGTTCTAGTTTGCAAGAATAACACGCTTAAAAATGAACAAGGAGAGCGACGAAATACTCTCTAATTTACCTTTGTACTTCATTAATTGGATAATTGCACTATTAAAAATGTGGCGCTTATTTTCAGCAAAAGTATGGTAGCTAGCAATTAACAAATACACCCCGTTTTTTTTAATTAGTATATTGTTTGGGGTGAAGGCATTGTCATCCCTTGTTTTTTTTTTAGAGACATTCAAAAGTTCTAGTTTGCAAGAATAACACGCTTAAAAATGAACAAGGAGAGCGACGAAATACTCTCCAAAAATCCCGGCTTGCACCCCCCTGCTTCGTTTTGTGTTTCTGCGATCCTCCACTTTTTGATCATTACCCTTAAAAATGGTGAGGTGTTGCAGTGACACCGGAAACGTGGCTGTCATTCTGAATTGATGTCGTCGAGGTTTTTGCTTTCTGGGAATCGCATTTGGGCCCTGGTGGGTGCGGGTTGATTTGCCGTGGTTTTTGTTTCTGCTCGTTATCCTTTTTATGGATATGGGGAGTTGTAAGTGTTATGGTCAAAGCGCAAGTTCAGTCAATATCTGATGTGGCTTGTTTGTCAAAATATAAGTCATACCGCTAAAGTAAACACTGGTGCATTATAAAATAGAATTGGTATAAGTTGCGACATCGGGAAACTCATTCAGGACACTTAAATTTGAGTTTTTAAATTTTTAAGGGGAAACGAGCCAGCTCGACCGCGGATCTCCACACCAAAGTGCATTAGCGGTTGCCAAAGTGCAAACCAAAGTCCTCACCAAAGTGCTACAAATAGTTTTTTTATGTGATAAATGTAGCTGACTTACAAGTACCGACAATCCCACTTTTTGAAATTCGTTTGAATATATATATTTTTTGAATTTTCAATAAATAATTTTCTATAAAATATTCGAAGCATTTAAAAAAAAAGTGGGATTATAGAGACCAGTAAGTTATCAACATTTATCATTTAAGAATCCGTTTGTAAAATTATTTAATGCAGCCGGAGAAATGTGGCTTAGAAAATTATTTTTTTCACATTGGACTAACACTGAGGCACTTTGGTTCTTTATTGAGGTTTAAGTTTAATTTAAGATAAAATGGCTTTTCAGATGCTTTTTTAAAAAATTCATTTTTAACGTAATGCAATAAAAATTCCAAAAGTAAACACGAAAGCCATTTTGATTAACCTAAGTCTAAATTAATGCTTTATATATCCACAATGAGAAAATAAACCAAAAAATGCTTCCATACACAAAAAAGGTTGTTTTTAGGTATGTGCACATGATTGCTTCATTTGTATTGCTTGAAGAAAAGGTCTGATGGTCAGGCAAGTCAGCAAAATATTGACGGAATCTTCGTCCTCTTTTATGTCCAAAGAAAAAAGAGAGAAACACGCATCAGTGCAATTGTTATCGTGCCCATTTATGTGATTGGTCATTTTCGGGCATTGTAGCAGATGGTGAAGATCATATTCAGCAGGACAAGTGATCATCGGTATTATGCCAAAACTGTACAAAAGCTAATCCTGAATTGAAATCGAACATAAAAAAACTAGGATTGTGTAACATTACACAACTTACAATAACCACTCAATAAATCGATAAATATTTGAAGGTAATTATATATCCTATAAGTTTTTCAAAAACTTTAAAATCTAGTAAGTTTTGTTGCATTTACCATTTGCGCATCGGCAATTCTCTCAAAAACATTATTATGGTATTCCTCCATGCGCTTAACAGGTACTTGGAGCTCGTGTCCCAAAGTTGAAGTCGGTATCTCTTTTCAATTTTTAGAAATACCTTTTAAAACAATAAATTCTACGTTCTACCAGCTAACCTTTACGCATACGCAATTTTTTTTTGAAAACTTTTTTTTATGACATCCGACATTACTCATATGCCATGTTTGAAGTCCGTAGTTATTTTTGTGTGAGTTGTTTTAGTTTTAGTTTGAATTATCGTCGCACTAGAGCCACACGAGGGCTATTGGCGACGGGCGTCGTATTTTAGAACCACAGTCAAGTGACGTTAGTCAAGCGTTAGGACTTTGAAGGATATTTAACGTGCACTCCCTCTACACGGGGTATTATTCGTCGGACATTTTTGGCTGCACGGGCCATTTATAGGTCGGCAGTTATTTTTGGCAATGCCCGGACCCGAACCTGGGACCTTTCGCATGCTAGGCGAATGCCTAACCGACTGGGCTCCCCAGCCCCGTTTGTGTGAGTTGTAAAGTGGTTTCAGACAGACAGTCGACCAATGTTTGAAAACCACTTTTTTTTAGAATAAACACTCTCCAAAATGGGTATTCAGCAATACTTTCATTACCTTACATTTCATATTAGGTAATTAAAAGTGATACTTGCAACTCTTAACTTAGTGCTAACATTAAAAAGTAAACCTTAACATAAAACATGACTTATGGTTTTTTGTCAATCAATTTAAACTACTGATATCTAGAAAAGGTTAAAAACATATTTCAATAAAATTGAGCATAACGGTCGACGCTGATATTTAACTTTAGTGGAAGAGCTGGTAAGCGAAAATAATCACATAAAATGCACATTTTAATTTTTAACTTTTGCACAAAGAAAAAGTTTACATCAAACTGAAACTTTTTCTTCCTCTGAAATAAATATTTCTATATAGTGCAAGTTCAACCATTTAAATATAATTTGTAAAATCAGTATCATTAAAGCTGAGGAATGAACGTTTCTCTTTATTTTTTGAACTATTTGACTGATTGAACTATAAATTGTTTTAAAGCAAGTTTATTCTTCTAGTTCTTAAACTGTTAGTAAAATAAAACTCTTTATATTTTTACTTTGCGGTAATTTGTTAAAATGGAAAATGCATTCTACAATAGAAGAATCCAAATCCCAGACGCAATTCACTAACAGAATACGTGTTACCGGATACTAGACTTTTAATATAACACAAATAAAATATTTGGGGAAACAGATAAAAAAAATCTCCATTCCAAACATTTGAAAGTCTAAAGTGAATCTTAGAAATCAAAATACTATAAAATAACCCTATACACTTCTCAAAATTGCTCTGTAACATTCAACTTTAACATCAACCAAACCCTCATACATTTTGTAAAATGTTTCAATGACTTGGTTTGGTTCTCGCCAAGATGTCGCCAACTGTTTTTATCGCCATCTTTTATTGGTTTGAATAGAAACATTGCCGAATCGGTTTGAAGAAATTCTAACTCATATGGTAAACTAAAATTTTTTTTATAGTTACCATTAACTTTAGTAAAAACAATTGAAAAAAATGGAGTTTCAGTGACGTTCTCAATTTTCTTACACCTCGAAAATGTAAAATATGGAAGTTAAGTCCACTTTACAAACTGGTATATAAAACCTCACAGAATCGGATTTAGTATGGGGACATTAATTTGGATAAAGTTTTTGTTCGTTTTATGAGTTCTAGTTTGGACTTTTATCGGAAACCTGTTCTTACTGTCAGACATACTAAGATCCTTACCTGTGAGTTATACTTAGGAGAATGTGGGTTTTTCAACTAGACCGTTCAATTGTGCATGTTCTATCTTTATCAAACCAACAAGTGTATGGCGACTTGATTAAGAAAACTCAAAGGATTTTAAAGCAGAGTGGGTGAAAAATGGCAAGTTATTAACTTTATTTTACTGCTTCTGGTGCAATAATCCAAACGGAGTGCTGCGTTTTTTTTTATCTATTGTTAATGTAAGATTTTCACTTATAAAAGTATCAAAATCATTTTTAAAATTGTAAGGCTTAGTACATAACGTCATTTATTTCCAAAACGGGGTTAAGTTATTCTTGAGAAAATGTGGCTTTTATTTGATGAAATAAAATATTGATGCAAGTTTAGGATTCAAACACTAAATATTTGTTACTATATTTTTTCTTAATAACTGAAGTCTAAAATATGTTCACACTTATTTAAATTCAAGTAAAAAACATTCAACAAAAGGAAACTTTTATTTTATGTTTATATTTCAGTTTTTGTTTCATGCGAATCCAAAATTTAAAAGACAATGAGATGAGAAAAAATCACGACAAACGAAAAGTGACCCAACTGATTTTCAAAACTTAAAATGTTTACACTAACTACATTAAATTTTTAAAAAAAGTATATCAAATGTGGCGAAATCTTTCCCAATACGGCAACCCTTCAAAAAACTCACATTGTGAGAGATTGAACCTGGGATCGTGATCTCTGCCTCTAATGATCCCTCATGCTCCTGCCGCATCACTTCGCTGGCCATGTCTCTCTCTCATCCAACCTTTCATTTTAAAATAGTGCACACAACGTTATTTATTTACTTTTTTTTAAATCGCTTTCTGCCTATAGGTTCAGACCGATTTCGTAGGGCCATGACACGATCAACTGACCCCTGAGATGTTCTATTTTTATTTGTTTTTGAGCTTTAAAGTTAGGTTAATGCATAAGTTATTTCTAGTACTTGAGTTTTGGTTTTTGTTTGGGGGTTGATCTCGATAATATTTATGAAGGATACTATTCCACTGTTAAGAGTTTGGAGCTTGGTTTTACCAAAACATAGTAGTTGAAAAGGCTGTGGTGAAATGTTTAACCATATTTTCGATATTCGGTTGAACCATTTTTCAGGTTTGGAAATTCGTTAGGCCTAACCTACCATATTGTGATAATGCGTCAAAAACAGCGTCGGCCCACAATCCTTTTTAATTATTTCATTAGATTTTAATTAATTTTTTAATATGTGGATTCTTTGGAGAGTGGAATACTATTCAATGCGAATTTGCGACAATTCTATCCTATTCCTCGACAGGGATTGACAAAGAGGCATAGAATATCGACTTCCTTGATCAGTACACTCCGATTTCAAATGATTCATTAGTAACCTCTGATTCCGAATAATTCTTTAGTAACCTCTGATTCCTTATGATTCCGAAAAAAGATACGTCCGTATCGTTTTTCGGAATCATTTTGGAGTACGCATGTAACACTATCCCCTTTTAATCACTATGGTAAAACTACCCTCTTCCTCCTTCTAATGACCACTAGAATTGCCTTTTTATGTAACTTCTAATAAATGACTTGCAAATATGAATATATTGGTATAGCCCAGTTGCATTTAAAAAAACGCACCCTTATAGTTAAAAGCCTTCGATTAAAATTTAAACGAAACTTTCACATTAAAGCACACATATCATTCACGAATAATTAAATAATTATCCCCCCACCCTTAAGAGGTCGTTTTAAAAATAAAAATCTTTTAAACTCGAATTCCTCTCTAACGAAGATAACTCTTCGAGCGACCCCATTAAGCCCCTGCATTCTCTGCAGCATTAAGCAAACAAAGAGGGGCATAAAAGTGAGAATTAAATCGTCTTTTAGTGCCCGGAAGAAGACAGGTCATGTTATTAAATCACGATTTTTTAAAAACAAGGCGGCTGGGGCAATTTATTCCCATATTTATGTGAGTCCTCTCTCTTCCCTTGTAGATTGTGCGGTCATTTTCCGTAACTCACGATTAAGACTACGGACATTACAGCTTCTGCGGGAAGCTTAAGTAACAATCCAACCCTAAAAATCAATATGCTGAGGTTTTCGGAGACATGGATACAAATTTCTACGCTGTTTCCATCAATTTTCCATAATTTAGAAAATCCAGCCTTGCTAAAGATAATGTGTTTAACCTGCATGTACCTCTGAAGCATATACCTTTTTAACTTTGGTTTTTTTAAAAACTTTTTAATGGATTCTGTAATCAGAGTAAAATTGTGTTAATAATTTTGCTTGTTTTAAACGTATTTTCAATGCTTTTTTTGTTAATTTTTCTATTTTACGCAGATGTATTGTATTAGGCTGCATTTTAAACAAATAGAAACTATATAATTTGAATGGCAATTCACTGTCATAAGGTTTGGACATTATCATATTTCCATTTTTGACTGTTATTTTACCATTCCAAAATACATGATAATCCTTATCAATTTAGCTTAGCATAACAAAATAAAGTAAGATAACACAAATAGTACTTCCTAACTAAATAACTTAATAAGTTATATGAAACTTTTTGAAATGTTAAAAATGTGGGTACTTTTCCGTTCCGCCATGCAAGTGATAAAGTCGCAAAAAATGTACAACCGCCGCAAAACTGAATACTTTAATGGTAACCTTTAACCGTATACACTGTATTACTTTAACTGTGTATACTGTATTTTAGTCACCAAAAACTTCCGTTTGTTGGCAAAGATTCTGTTCGACAAGATTTGCGCCCGCGAAATGGAAAAGTATCAAAAATAATATTCTGGTAACTTTAGGAAAAAATTAAAAATTCAAAAATCTGTACTCAACCTAATAATACTGCGTTATATTGTTCTGAACTTTTATAAAATAGCTTTCGTTTATTCATAAAAGAAAACATTTACATTCAAAACATAACCTAACCAGTGTTATTCAATTTATTTTTCAAAAATAGTTAAGATTAGTTAAGACTTGTGGCAAAGTCTGTTTAGAGAGCTGATGCTTTCCTTTTGTGAAAAGCCTTTCGAATCCTGCAACAAGGAAAAGTGCAGTTCATCTTTACTTTATTAAGACATTCAACTATTTTGTTAATTCAGAATAATAGAATATCAGATCAGAAGATAATTCAGAAATAATATACTGCTATGTTTGCTAAGTTTGTCATAAAAAGTATTGTCAGGTATTTCTTCGTCATTTCATTTATCAACACTATATTATCTCTTATAGTGGAGTTAGTATTCAAATCTCCACAAACCTCTTCTGGCATAGCAGTCTATACGTCGACGGGGGAAGAGAGAAGTAATGTTCATTTTAAAACGCCACTGAAACGCGATGAAAAAAGTTTGCCTTGTGTTTTAAAACGTGTTCCATGGGCAGGAAAAAGCCTCTATTATTTATACCTGAGGTAGGTAAGGGGGAAATATTTGACAAGGGTCACGGTTTGGGTTTGAATTCGTTTCTCTTTGTGCTGTTTGTGTTTTAAAGTTTCATTTTTATAGAGGGTTTTTGAGAAGGGAACGAATGACTATGGGTTTTATTACGGTGTTGCTTGTTTCTGAGGTCAGAAATGAAGACCATTGTATTTTTTAGAGTTAAAATTAACGGCTAGTATTACAAAGTATGCAGGCTAGAATTCTGCTTCGAAAAAAAAGCTTAATTCTTCTGTTTCATAAAAGAGTTAACTCTTGCGACGATGCATAAGAAATGAAAAACCAGCGATTAAAAAGGTCAAATTTGATTTTAAAATATTTTAAAGGGCTAATTATATAGTGGAACTCCAATTGTCCGAAGCAATTTAGACCTACCGCATTCAAATAATCAGAAATGTGGAGTGTTTCTCTTAAAAGGGGCACATTTTGTTTATTTACTTAAAGTATACTATTGATCACGTAGTCCAAGAAAAAAATAACTACATGTTATAAAACAAAGACGAATAGTAACAGATAGGACGAGTTCAATATTTGTCTTAAATTCCGGTAATCAGCAACGCTTCGGATAAATGGAATTCTACTGTAGTTTTATCAGGTACTTTGAAGCCGGAAGAATCATTAAACATTAAGTTCATAACATTTAATCTTATGTTTACAAAAAAAGTGTTTCAATACATACTTTAGAAAAAGTTTTGGAAAAAGTTTTTCTTAAGTTATTACACCTCTAAAAAAATTTCGATTTTTAAATTTTTTTTTGAAAAAAAGGGTTTAAGTTGTCTACTGAATATATATTTTCTTGTAAGTCTATTGCGCTTTGGTTAGTTTCTTGGAAATAATTAAAAATGCTTAATTTTAACACTATTGGTGCTAGAGCTTCATGAATTTCATTGTTATTCCTAATAAGAAATAAAATTTATCATTGAGTATAATATGCTGAATATTTTGCATAAAAGAAATATACTAAATATTTTTTTGTTAACAAAAAATCAGTTTTTCCTTTAAAAGTAATAAAACTATCATTAGGTAGTTTGTTTTAATAATAACATTAAGAACATCATAACTTTATCTTGTAATCCCCACCCTCTGGTGTTATATTTTAATATTTCTTTACTTTTCCGCGGGTTCTTAGAAAAAAAAAATCTTTAAAAAAAATGCCACCCAAGACTATAGATAAATCGAAAGAAAAAAATATTCTTGCCAAGACGTGCCTTTAAAATTTTTAACTTCAGTGCACTCTACTATATTTGAAGAGGAAGACATAAAAAAAGGTTTTTTTTTTACCCTTGTAAAAGAAAATATAAAGTTTTTTTTTTATTAATCCTGTTTACGTTATTTAATATTGTAACGGTGTTTATTCAATATATTTGATTGTGTAAAGTTTCTAGTTCTATAATACCTAAAATATTGCGATATATTATAAATATTTATTTAAAACTATGATATGTAATTTATAGCATTTTAAGTTATTTAATGACAAGTTTCCGAAATATGTCAAACTAGAAAACAATCCCAAGCTCTTGTAATAGTAGACACCCTAGATCAGTGGTTCCCAACCTGGGGGCGATCGCCCCCAAGTGGGCGATATGTGTTATCAAGGGGGCAATAAATAGTTTGGGGGAGATAGGGGGGCGATGAGTATTCGAAGGTGGAAAATTAAAATAATATACTGTACCGTAGTACAGTAAAACCGTTCTAATTTTTATTGATCACCTTGACAAGTTAAAAACTGACATGCTTACAAGATTTGAAGATTTGACCAAGTTAGAAATTCTTGATTCTATTGTAGATCCATTCTCGTTTGAAGCTGTGGGTTGTGGATAACCTTGATAACTCTTTGCACTTTGCAGACGGAGTTTGTAGATCTATGAGTTAGCATGCGTGAAACTTATTTACACTTATCCACAACTGTAGTAAAAAGCCAAACTACTTCTCATCTCGTTCCCGTCAACATATTTAGATGAAAAAGGATTTGGTTCTGTTATCACCCAGCTCCTTACTAAACAAAGAAATCAGTTGGACATTTGCGCATGAACTTGACAAAAGATAAAATAATAAAAAAGTTTTCAACATTCAATTTTTTATTTAATTTTTATTGTCAACTCTCTTAAATTTTGCAGTATCCAGTTTAAAGATCTAGTTAATTATTTCACTTTTGTTCTTTAAAAAAATCTGTTAAATATAAACATTTTATTTCTTTCTATTGTATTTAAGTGACCGGATACAGCTGCTTTGGTTGTTTTTATATGGTAGTTAGTGTTTAAAATGATAAAATTGCTTTATTAGTTACACTTTAACTCAAATTATAATTGGACAAAACATGAAAATTAAAAGGGGGCGATAGGTATTAGTCAACCTAATAAAGGGGCGATAGTCCAGAAAAGGTTGGGAACCACTGCCCTAGATCATTAATTTTGAAATCCCAACTTCTGTGAAAGTACTGAAGTTGCCTTGTTAGCCTTTTTTCATCAGGCATGAGATTCAACATAAGAGCCAAATGAAACAAATTTAAAATGAAAATAATAATCGCCCTCTGTAGAACATTTTGGGTCACTTCAAACTTCAATTAATAATTAAATAACCAGATAATTTCCCTTCAAATTTATGCAATTTTGCTTATATAACGAGTCTCATACCTGTTGAAAAGAGCTAAGATGGCAAAGCATTACTTTGCACAAGTTGGGATTTCAAAATTTATGCATTAGCTTAATGGAACCGACCAGCTCTCTCAAAATCTTATATATGAAAAATGACATAAGATGAAATTTTTATAAAATATGCATAACTACATCGATAGAGCTTACTGCCAATAATAAAATTAAAGAAATAGGTCTTAAACGTGTAAACTTACCATGATATTTTTTGCTGACATAAATTGCCCCCAAAACACATCTATTAGCAATTTATGTATATTTGAAACTCTAAAAACATACTGTAGGTATGGACAAAAATTTAGTTAAAAAGGTGTTCGATTATTAAGTAGTACCAAAATGCATTTTGTATTTAATGATTACATATTTTTTAGTTAAATTTATTTAAACGTTATTTTTTTTTTAATAACTACACAAATTCCTTCTGGTACGTTGTCCCAGATGTCTCGAATACCAGCTGCCCATTTTCGCTCAATTCTAAACTCACGCAAAAGTACACGAAAATCCCTATTCCCTCCACCTATGCATATTTCAACACTCGGTGAATGTAAATCTCGCATTGCATCCCAAGAAATGGAAAATAAATTCCCTCGTCCAGCCCACCAACCACTCAACTCGGGAAATGATGATGATGATGATCGCCTGTGACGTCACGAAAGTGAGTCCGTATTTACATGAGGTACGCCTAAGCGATCCAGTGTAAAACGGATGAACTGTCTTTAATCACGACAATTTAGGAAATGTGATTTTAAGTTAGGTTGCCCACACCCATTTGAGTTTGATACAAGTACGGAAAAAAGATCGTAGAATGGAGAGTTCTGCGTCGTGTGGGGGATACATAAGTGTTTTATTTCGAAGTTTAATTCACTTCTTCTAGAGAGGTAAAGATAGCCTTTTTTAAAACTATGAGCTTGATTCTAATACACTTTTATGGTGTATCGTGCAGAGGACAATTTTTTTTTTAATAATACATACTAATAAAATTCATCGCATTAGTTTTTATTTTTACATTGTGAATTTGTATAAAAAATTGTTCAATATCACTTTTTTTATGCATTAGTTTGCTAAAACAGAAATTTTTGCGAAATGGGAGGAATCTAATTTTTCACCAGGCATGAAAATGGTAATAATAACAAAGTAAAACAAATTTTAAGAGGAAATATCTTGCTATTTAATTGTCATCCTGTTATTTAATTATCAATTAATATTTTTTTTAAAAAAATGCCGCCATCTTTCAATTTTTATACATCATTTAAAGACTTCAATAAATTAAACAATAAGATACTACTTGCGCCAGTTATCGCTCGTTCATATATAAATTCTATTCTAAGTCTTGCTTTTAAGAGGAAATGATCCCACTGTACCGCGAGTCTCCAAAACTAAATAGCCCCAGTGTTAATCCAATGGCAAAAAAAATATTTTGTAAGCCACATTTCTCCGGCTGTATTGAATATTTTTATAAACGTAGTTTTTTATGTGATAAATGTTAAGACAGGTCTCGACAACCCCGCTTTTCGAAATTGGTTCGAATATATATATTTTTAATTTTCAATAAATAATCTTACACAGAATATTCGAAGCAATTTCAAAAAGTGGAATTGTCGGAACCTGTAAGTCAGCTACATTTTTCATTAAAAAAAAACCCCGTTTGTAAAAATACTTAATGCAGCCGAAGAAATGTGGCTTAGAAAATAATTTTTTTCTCCCATTGGATTAACAATGAGGAACTTTGGTTTTTAGACCCGCCGTCGATCGGGCTCATTTGCCCTTAAGATACTTCTACAAAAAAAATATCCGATTTCTAGTTCGGACTCCAGCAACGTTTAAGCTTAATGCTGCAACATAATGAAACTAGTTTCTTATCCTTCAACAATTTTTCTTGACTGTTGATGTGGTTCTAAATTATGAAGCTTGTCGCCAATTACCCTCGTGCTCTATTGCGACGATAATTCAACTCAACCCGACAAATTTTCCGGTTTAAAATAAAACCTATTGAGATGCGTTCTACCTTTGTTTTATTTCCAATTTCTTAGATTGTTGTGTATATGTGTTATAAAAATCTACTGGTCGCTGACTGAAAAGATGCCAGATTTTGCAATTTGTCGCAGGAACCCAAAAGAAAAGTCCCAGAGTATTCATGACACTTTGGTACCAAAAAAATGTTTTTCCTTTGCGATTATCACAAAGTGAGAATTTTTAAAATCTGCGCGTCTCGGCATTGTCGACCATATTTTCAGCATTTGGTCAAAGCATTCATTTACCACAACCTTCAACTTCGAAAGGAAGAACTGGATTTCCAAAATTCTGAGGATAGGGTTTCCGCTAGGCTGGCAGTCAGTTTTTCTGACTGGACCGTGGAAAGTATGCAATCGTAGTCGAAAATTAAGAAGAAATATGGATTTGGTTAAAAACCTCTGCTATTTACTCGTGGTAGCATATCATGCTATCGCTATCACACCCTGTCTCGCAATTTGATGAGTTAATAAAATAGAAATTAATATTCCGTCGCGAACTTGTTTATTTATAATTAGAGGAGAGAGAGGAACACTGGAACACTTTTTTGTATTTTTAAATTATTTTTAATCCCCTTCTACACTTCCTGTAAAATACTCAGCTAAGGTTTTTTTTAAGACACTACACTATCTCAAACAAAACAAAACTGAAGCGAGAAGAAATGAAGTTAATTAATGTGATTAACGTTTCTACTTCAGTATGTTCTTTCAAGAACGGTTTTTATAAAAAAAAACAAGTTTAATATAACTCGTTGTTCTTGTTTACAACATAATTTAATCGTTTTCTTTCATTTAGTAGCAATAGTAGTTTGTATTTTTATATTCACTTTTTTAAAACTTTTATGCCTAATATTGTGTTTTGGATAACTGTATGCATATTTTTTTTAGATATGTACATGTACAGGGGGAAAACCCCTTCATTGACTGGATATGCCCCTGTATCAGGCTTCTTAGGAAACCATAGCGAGTCAACACCTAACCTATGGTGTAAGGGAACTGGTTTCTCACTTGATTATTCTCTTGCGGCAACCCTGAAACTTTAGTACCGACAGAAGAACCAAGAGAGAAATCGGTTTCCTATCGCCAATGTCCGCAAAGCAGACCAGAATGCGGGAAGATTACTAGTCAATCAAGGGTGTTGTCGTTATTTTTCCAAGAAGGGCTTTTCTTATCAACTGAACACATAGGAAAACAGAAATAAAGAAACATACGTGTTTTATATCAATAATACTTTTTATTTTTTTTTTCAATTTCGCGTGATTAGTATTCACAATATGATCTCTCGCGTAATCCGGCAAAAAGAAATTTTTAACAACATTTTTCCGAGAAATATTTCCGAACAAATAACACCATCTGCTTAGCTTATTTACAAAAAAGTAATATTTAAAAAAAACTCAGAACTGTACACTAAAAACAGAGCATTGAGTGTTGAACAAACATTTGTAAAATTACTCATATTTTAAACTGAAGATAATTAAAAAAACTTTACTTGAATAGTTATAAACAACAGATATAAAGCCGACCAAAGTCCAATATTTTAAAAATAATTTTAATAGGAAACGACAACTAAAATGTAAAAGGTATTTTTTTTCAATTGAAAATTTTAAATAATTATAAAAGTAATTTTTCCATAGCACCATGTTGAAATCGTAATACATAAGGACATACAAGTACACAAGCATTTACGTAACAAATACTGATACAAAACTTCAATATGTTCGCCACACATTTTTATCCAGCGTAAAAGAAATAATTACACAGCTAAGAGAAAAATTATATTATGTAATATCTTACATTACAAACAATACATATTAATAACGATGCAATAGAATTTTATTTAAAGCTTAAATTCATAGGGATCTTTAAAAGTGTTAACCTTTTTTTTCATACGGTGGTATTGATGTAATGTTTCCTTAGAGTACATCTTGTTTTCCGACTATTGATATATTTATTATAACTATTATTTGAATTTTCATATGGTAATAAACAAATTTTATCACTAAAATAACACAATTTGCAATTAAGTCAACTTACTTTAATACTGTACAGTAGGATCTAACCGCAGACTTTTGTAGTGCAAGTCACAAGTTCAAAAAATCTTTCCATATTTGAAAAAATAAATTAAATAAAACAGATTACATAAATTTAGCTGCAGTAAGTGTCAATCAATTATTCCGCTAAATATTTTCATTTAATGATAAAAGTTGTAGTGATAATCACTTTTTGACACATGACTTACACTACAGAAAGGTTAATTCTGCAGGGAATAGTAGTACTAAGTACACTTAAAGATGCTTTTTAAAAGCCAATACATTAATTTTTGACAGTGACAGAAAAATGATTAAACGAAGAGATAACTGGTTGAAGATATAAACATACACAGCAAAGAAATGTCTCGTAGTGAATGTGTTGCAAAATAACAAAACATTTTCTCAATATTTGGATAAAAATGTTTGCAGAACCAAGCGAGATGAGATCATAGCAAACGAAATCACGTGGTGTGGTATTTCACGCGACGTGACGTCACGTGACTGAACACAATAATACAATGGCGATAATGAGTTTTGTACAAGACGATGGTAAACAGTCATTCGCAAATAGGCTTTCAGTTTCAAATGGGTTTCCTTATGTTTCTTTAAAGCAAGAAAGAACAAAACACCAATTTACGTCCATAACGTTATTAGTGTGTTTCTTGTCGTTTTATCACTTAACAACTTAAATTGTACCTAGACATTTATAATGAGAGAGAGAGAAATTTAATTAAGGAAGTTGTAAAGCAAAAAAAATATTTTATGTACATATATCTCTGTCAGTGCACAGTCAACAAGTGATAAAAATTGAAAATAAATTTCTAAAATCTACATTTTATTGCAGTTCAGGCTTTTTTAATACTGTTTAAATTATTAATAAAGACCTATTTGTGAATGAATGTTATTAATTCGATTTGATGATTTCAATGATTTATTTATATAATGCACATTTGAAAGTTATGTGTGAATGAAATGCATATAAAGTCTATTTATATTCAAGTACCGACGCAAATATGAGAACATAATGAAAAAAAAAGGATGTATTTATATTTACAAGAATGTGGTGCTTTAATTTATTGTTTAACAGTACAACCATATATAGCAACAATATATAACAAACATAAATCTTGCAACTCTAACAAACTTTTTCCAACTAAGAAAACTGAGAAATATTTAAATAATCTACCAATAGATGGCGGGGTGTGGAAGAAGTTCTCCCCAAATCGTAGATAAGTTTTATGGCATTTTCTTACGTTTTTAAATAAAAAGTTACCTTTTTACTTTTACAGTAAGAAGCGCTGAACTATGAATTTAGGTAAAAATTTTAATGAAATCGAGCAACTATATATATTATAATGGTGTAGATCGAGGTTGCCAGATGGAATTTTCAAAACATAGCCAAGTTGGCGCTCAAAATGTTCAAATTTACCTATTAGTAACTTTTTATTACAGTACTAAAAACCACACATCTTACAGTACAAAATGCAAAAAAATACTGAACCATGAATAAAAAAATAATTATTCAAGCAGTCTGCTCAAAGTTAGTCAAATTAATAAGCCAAACTGTTTTGGCTTATGTTTTTAATTTTTATAAGCCAAGCGAATAAAAAATTATCCAAAGTGGCTAATATTAGCTAAGTCTGGCAACCATGCTACAGATTGAATATTTGAGCAGAATGCATAAAACAAATATCCAACAACGGTTTAATGGTTATTAGCTTTTGTTTAATTAATGACAAATCGGAAAATTTAAAAAACAAAACAAGAACTAAAAACTTCTTTCCAACAAAATCCGTATATATTATAACCTGTAGGTATATCTCTAAAAACAACGTTGCAAGTTTAAATGCAAAATTTAAAATAGATGTATGTACCCTTCTGGCACTCGGGTACAGAACTATATTTTAAGTATTTACTTTACCTTATTTTAAAAGAAAACTGAGCTAGCTCATCGCATAAGAGCGTTGGTACTTTGAAATACTAATATAACTACTTTTTTTTACTTATTTACAGATACGTACAAAAATCGGCTCTTTCGAACCGATTAGAGAGAAATTCAAGTCTTTGGATTACTCCCAACGAACAGATCTGTTCAGTTACGGTTATCATCCACCAACGAATTCAGAGAAAGTTACTTTGCATATTATTTGAAATAATCGCGTTCTTTTCAATTTCTCAAAACCATAAAATATGGTAATTTATATTAATAAATATTAAAGGTCGTGTATATTATTCTCTATGTAATCACACATTATGATTTAAAATTATTAGAAAAGATTGTATTTGAAACAGAAAACGTAAGTTTAAATAGTGCACATAAATATCACAGTAAATCTCTCTTCACGATGATCATTAGATATAGTTATTATAACAATATATTAAATATAATATATCAGATATAATAACTATATATTAGATATAGTTATCAGCTGTAATAAAACTTAATGTCGACATACGCTGTTATTGCAGCCTTAGAGTTTAAAATAATAGTACGAATAAAAAAAAGTACAAAACGATAAATAATCTCAGTATGGTTTGAACAAAACATCTGATAATTCATCTTTCTAAATTACAATTGAGAATCCTAGAAGGCAAGGGGTACAAGTGACTACACATTGATAATGGAAAAATAAGGTTAGTACGGTCTCCTCGAAGTAGCTTACATTGGAGGTTGTACTCTTACTATATTATTCGCAAACATAGTAGCATCATACAGTGATTCACTTGTACCTCTTAACCATAACAATAATTGATTCCACAGCAATTATAGTTCAATTGACTCCAATACTAAATGAACTACACCTGTACCCCTTGGCTTCTAGGCTCCTTATTTAATTCGTAAGCACCTATAAAGAATATTTGACATTTTTCCTGGCTAACCAAGGCTAAAAAGCAATGCCAGAAGTTAAAATAAATTTAAACTTAACCAACTTTTGGTAAACTTTTGAACCAACTTTGCTGGGCCTTTGGCCTGTTGTTGGTCGACAATTTTTGTGTTTGTAGCATTAGAGTGGGCATTCGGCATAAAAGTATCATAAGGTGAGAATCGTTTTAGTAACGAGAGTTTCATCGTTTTTGAAATGAATGCGTCGGAGCAACGAAGACCAAAGTCAAATTAGTATCTGTTATAATTTTGAAGAATTCAGCAAAGGCATTTCAGAAACAAAGGCGGTTCTAATTTCAAAAGCCACAATCGCCAGGTTTAAGAACAGCTGTGATATAAGATTTTGTTTTCATTCGGCAATTACTGTTAGGTTTATAAGCAATGGCAAAGCCTTAATCTAATAACGAATTCAGTTTAACTTTAATACAACTTGTTAAGTTAGCATACATGGAGGTATATCACCAGAGACAGAACATGTGAACTTTCACTAACAACGTCATTACTTCGGCCAAGACGTTACCAAAAGCATTTTCATTCGTCAGTGATAGGTTTGGCATGTCATGTGGGCACACAAACCCAATCACTGACGAGTGAAAATAATTTCGGTAACGTATTGGGGGAAGAGTGGCAATGTTTGGCAACAGTTCACATGTCCTGTCTTTCTGTGTGGGCCCAGCTAAGGTATGGCAACTCTCAGTTGAATTTTTTAGGATCGTCAAAATTCACCAAATGAACGGATCGGCCTTTATCATAGCTGTTGCCTCGAGCTAAATTTGGAGATTGTGGCTTTTGCAGTTATTACCATCGCTTATGCTTCGGCAAACCCAACCGATCACACACTTCAAACGGAATAACAGGAAGGATGCACCTGACGTCATACACCAAACAGTCTGAACGTAAATTCAGTAGGAGGTTGACATCCACCCAAGAGGACTTGACGTCTTCAGCAAAAGAGTCTTTTTCATTTGTTCACAAGAGAGGACAGCCAGTGGCGGTCCACGCCACTGGCAGCAACTGCAGGGGTCACTGCAGCGGCATGTAGGGCCAGTTGAAAGAGCTGCCGCTCAGCAGCATGTCCCTGATGAGAGTCTCGATAGGGGTCTTGCCTACCAGCCGCACGAAGAAGAGCTGCTCGATGACTTGCGACGAGACGGTTCGGAGGGAGGGCAGCCTCAGGAGCAGCTTGCCGAACCTGGTGGGCTGGTTCGGGTACTGGGTGCGACAGTACTCTTCCAGGGCACACTGGGACTTTTCTTGAAGGCCCTCGATGTGAGCCACGTCGGACAGTCCGCAGGCATCTGGGGAAAAAAAGGGAGAAACGTGAGGGAAATGCAAAACTAAAGAATCCAACAATTACAGGCTTATCATTTGAATTACACGAGAATTGAAAATGATTTCATTAGTTAAAATGACTATATGTAATGATCGTCGTGAAGAGAGATTTACTGTGATATTTATGAGCACTAATTGAACTTGCGTTCTCTGTTTTAAATGCAATCTTTTCTAATAACTTTTAAATCATAATGTGTGATAACAACGAGAATAATATACACCACCTTTTAATATCCAATAATATATATTACCATACTTTATAGTTTTGACAAATTGAAAAGAACGCGATTAATTCAAACAATACGCAAAGTATCTTTCTCTGTATTTTTTGGTGGATGATAACCGAAACTTAACAGATATGTTCGTTGGGAGTAATCCAAAAAGCCCAAGAAGTTAGAAGAAGCCCCTCCCCCTGTCTTTAGCCCCCCCCACCCCCACCTAACTGTACAAAATCGCCTTAATGTCGTCTACATTAGCAACGGCTACATCTTCTTTCAAATTCGAGACCATGTCACTATAAAATAGAAAGTGTTTTAGCTACTCTTGATCGAAACGTGCTTTTTGTCTCTAGTCGGAATAAAAACAATTCAACGAGTGTCCAATAACGTGTGTTGAGTGATTTGACGTGTATCAGGATAATACAAAACTAGAGAAACCAACAGTTATAGGCTTATTATTTGAATTGGTCTCGAAGCATAATGATATTGGTTAACAACTGTCTTTAGTAATTCGGCTACACTCCGAAAACTTTCTTCAAACTGCAGTATCTAGACTAATGACTTGAACCATTGTTGTTAGAATTCAATAACTTAAACCTACAAGAAAGTATACTGAATGGCTGACTATTTCACGTATCATGCAACTTACCTATCACTATAAAAGAAAAGCGTTTTTTTTTTAGGTTAAGGTCTTTAAACATTTGTATTCCCTGGAAAATGGAGAACAAGAGGTGATTTAATTTAGTTATTCAAATTCATCAAACAGGGAGATATGGAGGACTTAAGCTTGAACTAAAATGGCCGAACCAGAGGACATAGTTAGAAATTAAAAAAGTTAAGCTTTAAAAGAGAGGTAAGAAAACATTATCTTTACAATACAGTTATCAATGAGTGGAATACTTTAAAAGATTACTTATACATTCTAAAAGAGTAGAGGAATTAAAAAAAGAATCTTAATAGTTATTGATGGAGAAATGGCAGTTCATTTTTGCTGAGTATCTGGCCTGTTGTTGGGAGTCTGTTTGTATTTTTATTAACATTTAACTGCACTACAGAAAAAATATTTTATCTCTACTAACTGCTAAGTCTTATAACTTGTATCAAGGAGATATTAGAAGTTTTTTCATTTCCATCAGTTCTATTCCACATACAGGAAGTAGCCGTTTCCCTATAATTTAGCGAGCATTCATTCAAAGACTGACGGCGATGTATTTTTTTTCGCAGTAAACCATCAAAAGCATTCGTACAAGGTCTTCTAGGCACAGAAAAAAAAAATTCAGCATTTAAAAACGAAGCTTATTTATAAAACAGGTTCCCTTTCAATGGCACACGTCAATCAAACGCGGGGCATCCACAGAAGAAAGCAAGGCTTAAAATAATACAATTACCCTGTGTGTCAAAAACGTGGCATCCTGATTGGTTTAAGTATATTTATTCTGATTGGCTTCAGGCATATTTCGCGTAATGACGCTAGTTATTCCTTTTTTTAATTCAATGGCCCACACAATAGAATTTTTGTTTCTATATTCGCAATATTATTTCATTTCTTAGCTTGAACAGAGTTATTTTGCTGTTTTGTTACTAATTATTGATTTTTTTTGTTGGTAGGAAAGCATTTTTATTCTTTTTTGGAGATATCATGTGGCAAGCTTCTTTGTTAATTAGGGTCTTAATTGCTAATCACGGAGGGAAGTTTTCTTTTGTAAATAGATTTGTCAGAAAAACATTGAGACTAAGAGCAGGATCCAAACGAAATGACTAATGAACGATTATGGAAAAATAATAATTAGACCGGATTGAAACCGAACTGTAGCTCTTATTGTAATAACTTGTCGATAATACGTCGTAATTAAGAACTTTATACTAATTATTCATTAGGGCAAATTAAACCTCTTACATAAAAAAAAATTACAAAATACATGAGAAGGATAATGACTGATACGGTTACAGCTCTTAGAAAGACATTATATTTATATACATTACTCTTAATTAGACTTGCATACAATAGATTTTGGTTTAACTTTTTTAAGTACAAACAAAAACATCTTCAATTAAATATAAACATGCATATTAAAAATGAGATGTACTTATTTTTTACGTAATTGATACCATAAATGCAGCTTATTTGCAAGAAATATTATCTAAAGTTAGAAAGCTAAAAAAGCAAACAAAACAATTAACATGCGAAATGATTGCAATAAGAAATCTAGAAGTTTTAGCTACCCTATCAAAATGAATAATTAAAATTCAAATATGTATTAGAATATAAATTAAGTTTAATTAAATTAAAAATGTACTTATTATTGAATATATTGTAAACCTAAGCATATTATCATGAAAATGACAATTTCTGAAAGTTTAATTATCCAACGTATTTATCCTATCATGTCTGCAGATAAAATTTAATTACTAACTCTTATAAAAGAATCTGATAAATTCTATGCTATAATAATGATTGCATCAACAACAAAATTTACTTATCTGTAAATAGCTATTTCGACTTTAGATAGAAATCTCAATATATACAATACAGAATTGCTGCTATTTAGAAGGATTAAAAACTCAAGAAAATTCATGTAACTTCATAAATATCAAACAAGAGGATGTAAAAAACGTTTGGACAGGTTGACCCCACTCTATCAATATCATTAACTCAAAAGAACGGTATTTCCCGATTCCATCAATGTTCTATCGGACAATAAAAATCCAAATACGAGATCTAACTCGACATTTAGCCATTCGAAGCAGGTCCATCAAATGAATCAAACGAGGCGTTATATTTTTGTTGCGTGTTGGTTGGAAATATTAAAGCAATAAATCCCATTACATATAAAAATCATTTAAAAATTCTTCCTTACACTTACCACGCGTCACAAACAACACTTGTCCATATCATCTTCCAAAAATCAGATATTAAAGAGATAATGTGCTACATGAAGATAGATTTCATCACTAGTGAAAAGAAACATGATGTTCCTGAAGTTTGAAAATTTGATAAAAAATTTTTAAACATTGTTTTACATATTAATAATTGTTTTCGAAAAATTCATGTTTAATTTCATCTTTACAGTTTGGTTTGTTCCAATTAACGTCGCCCTAAAATTTGGGAATTTAATATATTTTTATTTTTAGTTTTATAATTTAGATTTTATTTCCACTTATTTTCAAAATTTTCCTGCAATACAATACAGGCGAGCCCAGTCGATAAAGCGCTCTCCTTGCATGCGAAAGGTCCCACGTTCGAGTTCGGACATTACCAAAATAATTTCGTCGCACCGTTGTGGTTCTAAATTATGACGCCCGTTGCCAATAGCCCTCGTGCGACGATAACTCAACCTACCCTACCCTTAATACTCAAAAATAACACCATCATTCTTTTAAAAAAAATATTGTACAGAACACTTCGAATAAAAAAATTCAGAAACAATCACAAACAGTGCAAAACTCTATCCATACAAAACCCAAATATTGCCCTAAGACCTTCAAGGAGTGCTAAACGGCCCATACCACTAATAAACGTGCGCTCACGTTCGTCCAAGTATCGGACGCACAAGGAATTTTAATTCATTTTTTTCTTCGTTCCTATCATCTATATGGTAATTTTAACGCACTCCAGAGAGTAAAAAGAACACGGCTTCGACCCCCCCCCCCTCCCCCACACACACATACACCTGACAAGCCGCATCCCAGGTGTACGATCCTTGGTGAAAAAAATAATAAATATCCTCACTTAAATTATAGATTCCATTTCAAAAACAATAACTAAATAAACGGATAGAGCGTCTGGAGAGGTAATTGAATTTAACAATGCTTTTTTTTTTCGTTCGCCCTCCACCTTCTTTGCCTTGTTCCATAAGTGGATTTGACATACATGTAACACGATATCAATTTTATATTTTATTGGTTGATTCTTTTGCGAAATTATAACTGTTTTCTTATTCTACATTTGTGTTGATTAAGTACCATGATATTTGGACCTCACGAGTTGCATTACTAACAAAGATTCCCGGAAAAGAAGATTAAGTTCGAATGCTTCGTTTTAATTCGGAGAATTAATTTGGGGTAAAGGGTAGACTTCGAAAATAAGGACTACAATTAAGAGGGACTGTCAGTCCCATAGAGCTAATGCATTAGTTTTGAAATCACAACTTTTGCAAAAGAATTACTTTGCCATCTTATCCCTTTTTAACCAGGAATGGGAATCATCATAACATCCATTTAAAACAAAATTGAAAAGAAAATAACATCCGGTTATTTTATTATTAATTGATAAAGTTTTAAAATAGTGTCGCCATCTGCAGTAATTTTTGGCATTTTAAAACTTCAAAAATATATAATTAAACTACTAGATAAAATTTTCGTTTCAAATTCATTTCATTTCGATGTTATGTTGATTCCCAAACCTATAAAAAAAGGGCTAACATGGTAAAGCAATACGTCTGCGGGAGCTGTGATTGGAAAACTAATGCATTAGCTCTATGGGACTGACAGTTCCTCTTAACCAGGGTAGTGAAAAAAGAGAGACGGACATAGCAAAATGAAAGTTAACTGGCTCATTTTTTGTTATTTACATACTTATAAGTATCTGTAAGAGTTAAATTCAAAGCATATGTATAGAAAGTATTGACGCAAACTAATCCGAACGAAGCACGAAACTAATAATTACATCTTCGTCAAGCCAGTCGTTCAAAGTTGTTGGTCATAGGATGAAACAGGTTCTTTTTTGTTACAAGGTCGGGGCATAAAATATTGCACCTTTTTTATTATTATATTACTCAGTATGTTATTATACAGAGTAAAGTGTTACTAGTTTAATGGGTGCGGAAAAGATTTATACATTAGATTGGACCTGTGCTTGTGCGACCGATGTATTGTTTAACATCTAACCGACGTCATTGTACGATGAAGAGATAGCCATCTCCCGAAAAGTCTTCTTGTTTAAATTGTAATTGAGAATGGTATCAGAGTATTCATTTTTTTTTCCGAATCGACTTGTGGAAGCCTATTTATTATTGTGTTATAATCGCACTCACAGAGAATAGCAATGATTTCGCATCACATACAACAGATACGTTTATGCAAACTTAACATGAGAGTTTTTGATGAAAACAATGAAACAAAGATGTTCTTTTACAATTTTAATTAATTCATTGGATAGTTAAAAATAAATAAAAATAATCTACAGAAATAAAGTGTTTTGATAACTCGAAAATTTGAAAATCTAAACAAGGAAGGATTCCAAGGTTAAAATTAGATTTCGAAGTATGTCCTCATTTAAAAGGTTCATTGTATTAATGTGAAATGTATGAATGATAAATAATTTAATTAAAACATTTTACGACGTAAGAAGTATATTATGGCCAGCAATTTCTTTTAGCCTCTCAGTGACCGTCATTATCATTCACAATTATCAAATCATGATGTGTACAATTTAAACTTAACTATCATTACATTTTTTTTGTTGGAAAATGCACAATTTTTTTTTAATTCCTAAATAACGAAAAAACTTTATGGCATTACTTGCTGTCTCATTTCGTCCTTTCAAAAATGATATTCAATTAAGTTGGTCCGATACATCGAAATTGGTAAAATCGCACTTTTTCGTTTTATTGTATGAAAATATATAATCATTATTCAACAATTCATACACAAAAAAATTCATAAAAAAAACTTTATAACCAAAGCAGTTAATGAGAAATTTTATTCAATAACTTCGTACTCCCGTAAGGTAACTTTAGAAGCCAATAATATTCTGACAAGATTTGATATTTGAGCTTGTTTAAAATGCTAAGGCTAAGACTATTTAAACTATGGCACTGCAAACTGATTTCTTTACTTTTTGAAATACAAAATTATATTTGCAATAAAACGTTTAACCTTTTGTTTTTTCAAAAAATAAAAATTACCCTCGATTTTTTTAAAATATATTTTAACTAAAATTGCATTGCATACTTCTATTAGGACATTAATAAAGATTCTCTAAAATATTTTGGATTTAAAAACCGAGGAGTAAGAATTTGAAAATAGTTATTAATTTAATGAAAATTTAAAAATTATGCGCATGTTTTTTAAATGTCCTTGGCGGAGAAGTTGTTTCAATAGGTATTTCTTATATGTATATTTAAAATTTGTATAATTTAGGTATAAAAATAAAGAAAAATTTATGCTAAGTATCCTTACCAAATAAGGAATTCCATTACATTTCGACTAACAACATAAATTTCAAACCTGATTCAATCATTTCAAAATTTAAAATTCCACCTTACATTCCAAAAACACATATATCATTTTAAACCAGATATATGACCCTCTTCCCTTACACCCACACCGGTTCCAGAACCCTCATTTGTCAACTACTCAATGTCGACTAATTTTTTTTCTCTCTCCTTCCAAGCAATCCCGAAGTTACCCTTAACAACGGTCCTTAACGAACCCAACAACTCTGGCCGGTCATAAATTACCAGGAAGCCGACACCGATTCCCTATTTTCCTAATTACTCCCAGACGAATGAGTCGGGAGAAGATCATCAGTCCTGTCCCCCTGATGTGACACCTGAATTTCTAATGTCTTGTACAGCGAAGAGGCGTACTCAGCGGCGCAATCCATGTCCGAAAGGCAGGGGTCCTCAAAAGGTTCAAGTAAAGAGATGGATATAAAGGTTTCGACGTGGACATTTGAAGGGGGCCTTAACCTGATAAGTAATCTTATTATGATTCCTTTTGAAGATAAATAGTTAATTCGATCTTGATTATAAATCGAAAAAAATACCTGCTAGGAATTCAAAAACAGACATTTATATATAAGATAACGTCATGTGGTCCAAAATGTTATCATCAATTCTTAGTAATAAAATTTATATTTGATCGGGCCAAGAGAAGAGATCATCAGTCCTGTCCTCGATGTGTGAAAGCTGAATTCCTTATGTCTCGTAAGAGGCGTACTCAGCGTCCATGTCCGAATGGTATAAATTCAAGGGTTGTCCGAATGGGTCCTCAAAGGGTTAACAAAATTTTATCATCAATTTTACAATTACAATTTTACATAGACCATATACATAGTTATTTATTCATAGACAATTTTATCACCAATTCTTGTCATAAAATTTATATTACATTAGCTATTGCCCAAATATTTATTTACTCGAATACAGCAAAGAGGCGTACTCAGTGACGCAATCTATGTCCGAAAGGCAGGTCTTCAAATAGTTAAAAATTCGTCACAATTTGTCTGTTAAAAAAAAGCTTTTGCGTTTATTTGAGTTGAATTATCGTCGCACTAGAGCTACACGAGGGCTATTATTTGACGGGCGTCGTAACTTAGAACCTCAGGCAAGTGACGACCTGATTTTGTATAAAAATTACAAAATTTTCGTACAAATAATTTTCGCTTTAAATTATACGGTATATTTCTTGCATGCCGAGTTTGTTTTCTGTAAAAACAACGAATTTTTTACAGAGTACTCAGGGGCGCATCAGGGCATGTTCTCAAGGGGCTAGAGTAAATCGTCTATAGCTATAATTAGCCAATTCCCTTTTTTAAATTTGTATTGCACAAAATGAGAGCTCCAAGTCATGATCTGGGTCAACAAGAGTGAACTATCATAAAGCTGGAAGCAGTTTTATGGATTAGCTTTACACAACGCATTTTTTAAATGCTTAGTTGCATGGTTTCCAAAATCAAAAAATAATTGTTAATATATAAACTTACAAATATTCTAAAACCTATGTCAATATAGCAATGCTCTCTATATAAAACAAGATTAATGGAAATGTGGCACATGACAACCAACTTCATGTCAAAGAAATCGTGAAATTCCCCAATCTTTTCCCAACAACTGCCCCATTATTAATCCCTCAACCAGCATGATATCTCATTTCTCGAACCACGCTCCACGTCTACAAAGTATTCATCCACTGCATTGTGTAATTGAGAACTGTGATTAATTCCTCAGCCGTAGGGAGAAGGATGCTTTCAAGACAAAAACTGCGACTGACCCCGCTGAACTGTTCATTTGTCAAGCCTTAAGAAACTTGAAGCGACGTTCATCAAGTGGAGGATGAAATAAGTCACATCTTGCTGTTGTAGGGGGCGATGCTGGATGTAGAATGAAAAGTATGTAGTTGAAGTATGATATGGGTATAAATGTAAACTGTTAGGCAACAGTTGTTTTTAACTAAAGCGTTTTTAATTCTTCATATAATTATGATTTGATCTGCTTGAACTTTACTGATTATAATGGTTGCCGAAGATATTACAACAATCTGTGTCCACCAAAAGGTACCTCATGGTTAAGACCAGCTTGCTTTGGCTTAAACACTACAGAATTTGTTATAATCTAGATGACGGGTAGTAACGCAGTAGTAAATAAACGCCATCTATCAATGGATGTAATTTGATGTTACACGTGCGGCGAACCGCTACACACACCGATAATTTTTAAAACTAAATTTGCATTTGATATAAGTAAAAATAATTGAATAATATCAAATAAATTGTTTAATGTAGCATATATTATTAGTTCGTAAATGTTGCAAGTTACAGAGAAATTTTTAAAATATTACTTGCGTTGCAGTGATATCGTGTTTAAGACGAAACAAGAAAGAATTTTCAAACTTTCAAAAGTAAGTTTCTTTCAGAAAACTGATGACAACTAAGACATATTTACTCAGTCGCTGTCCTCAATTATAGCATGACCTCAGCTCAACCTTCAGGTGGCAGTTTGAAGCATCGCCTGCTACAAGTTTTGTTAGTCCGAGGCACGCGAAATAGCACGATATAATTTTAAAAACAGGCACGCTGGAGACATTAAAGAAGACGGGGAATGAAAAACTATTGGAATTATTTGTAGGTTCCATTTGGTGCTTTAATGGATTGGTCATGTTTTGAGTTGGTAAGTCTTCTTTTAGGGGAGAATAAAGTACTTGAAAGAACTTTTGTGGTATGGGCAATGAATGAGCTTTAAATTTTGTCAGAGGTAGTTGGCAGACTAGTTTGTCACCACTTCTAGAATATGCTGTTCAGTTCAGGTTGCCCTTTCCCAGAAAAGATATCATTTTGCTCAAAAAAGTTCAACATATTGCTGAAAAAAAGATTTAGGGTTTATCAGGTATCTATTATGATAACAGATAAAGATCTTTAAAAATGTATTCCCTGGAAAATAGAACAAGACGTGATTAAATTCAGTTATGCAAAGATATGATAGATATATATTAAGCAGAGACATGGGAGGGTGGGGAGGCTTAGGTTTTAACTTGAATAGTCAAACCAGAGGACAAAGTCGGAAATGACGAAATATTATGCTGCTTTAAAAGCGAGGTAAGAAAACGTTAATTTTACAATGAAGTTATCAATGAGTGGAATGCTTTACCAGATCAGATTATGTTGCATATTCGAAGAGAGTAGAAGAACTCAAGAAAAATCTCAATAGTTATTGGAGACTGGTAAAAAAAATGAGTAAACTTATGGACCAACTTTGCCGGGATTATGGTCTGTTGTGGTCAACAATTCTTGTATTTGTAAATATAAACAATGGCTTTATATACATAAAAAATAATTGACATTAAGCATCACAAGAGAATAAAGTTTTTTACTTTACTTCTACGGAATATATTTACTAAAATTTAAAAACCATTTTAAGCCTTTACTATAAGTTCATGACACAATTCTGGATTGTAAAATTTTACAAAAATTCTCCTAGTGTTTACGTTACTAAATAATAAATACTGCCAGAAAGAGATTTTTTTAATGCCATAAAGACGCAAAAAAATGTATTTGACACCCGAACATCTTTATAAAAGAAAAAGTCAATCGCCTAATGCGGTCAGAACCATCATTAAAGCCAAAAAGTTCGACTCCGAAAAATAAAAAAATGAAAGGAAAAGTCACGGAAAAGCTCAGAGATTCTTGATACAATCCATCACATTTGTTCCCGGGTATCATCAGGGCTTTGCGAAGGAGTGACAAACAGAGGCAGAAAGAAATCCATCTAGACAATATAAAGCATCTAAACTTCCCCCCTTCCCAAAGAAAAAAAATCAACTTACAAACAGCGAAGCTTCACCAACGCATTAGATCTTCTAGAGGCAGAAAAAAAAGTATCGAAAATACATCTTCCACCTATATATCTTACACACAGAACGACATCTAGGCAGCAAAAAATAGCAGAAGTGTTGCCGGACATATCTAGTGCTGATCCGAGTGGTTTAGGGGGCGATTTAGCGGCAGTGGCAAACAAATGGTCCGTTTATGCGATAGATCTGGTTTGAGGTAGGGATTGAGGGCGGTTCAGTCCGGTTCCGTTTGCCGTTCATCAAGACCAGAGATCAGTCGACCTGGAGATGGAAAACTTAATCTGGGTTTAGCATTGCATACGTAATTCAATGATAAAACTTTTTGTGAGGTTTCCGATCAAGAAAACAAACTGTATATTTAATTCTTTACTTTAATAAGTATTAGGTAATTTGTAATTAGTTTTGATGGCTATCATTAAATTAATTACACTCAGGGCATGACCATGACAGGTTGGGGCCCAAGGCCCGGATACAATTGGGGGCTCTTGTCGAAGTGATATTTTAATACAAAATACATAGTTGAAAAAAATTATCTTTTAAAGTAAGGTCAATAATCAAATTTAATAATATTAATTTATCATCGTGCTTAATTTTTTAGAAAGCAAAAATAATACTTTTAATTACTTTGGCCGTGAAATGGTACTAAATTGTAAGGTGTTAGGGAAATTTATAGGTTTAAAGACAATTTTGGGGCCCCCAAAAATAATGGCCCAAGGCTCGGGTCTTGTAGGCCTAGGCGATGATCAGGGCCTGACTATACATGCTCGGAAACATAACATTAGCAATCCCGTAATTCTCGAGTCTCATTTAGTTATTTTTCGACTGTCTTTTCGTTTCGGAATAACAATTCGACGAGGTCAAAGCTTTACAAATTTTATAAAACCTTTTGGAAAACTAAATCTGGGTTTGGCATAATTGCATGCGAAATTCAACGATATAACTTTTTGTGAGGTGCTGCCGATCAAGATCATAAGCTGTAAGACTTTGCTATGCTATTTAAGTATTAGGTAGTTTGTAATTAAATTAGTTTTAGGGAAGTACTCGTTTAATCAATTACGCTCTCGGAAATCTAACTTTTGTAATTAGCGATCTACTAATTCTTGTGAATCATTTCGTTACTTTTGACTGTCTTTTCGTTTCGCAATAACAATTCGACAAAACCGAAGCTTTCAATTTTAATAAAAAAATAAATAAACTTTTATTTTCTCAATAGGTATTTGCAAACGGTTAAAAATATACTTAACTTAAAGTTTATGAAAAAGGGAAAACTCGTTATCTTTAAAGAAGGGAATTGACGCAAAAATCTCATTTTTTTAAAAAAAAATTTCACGCAGCATGTTCTTCCACTAAGCTCTTCGTTTAGTTAACGTGAATCAATTTAGAAAATTTTTAATTGAACTTTGAGACCCAACCCTAAGAGAATGAATTCTCGTTCAATCACATCAGTTTTTCGTTAAACAAAAACTCAACATATTTCAAGGCCAGAATAACAAAAAAAAAAAAAGCAGTCACCTCGGAAAATTAATTACAGTAACTGTCATATCTTCATGGGGGGATTTCACCGCAGTCGATTATTGGGTGATGACATCGAATTAGAACATCATAATAAATCACATCAATCGTCTGGATTTGTCATTTAATGTATGCAGTACTAATTAAAACTTAAGGCATAGAAAAATTATTTACACATTGTTTGAGTGATGAATTTTATGAGGGGAAGGTACAAATTATAAAATAAATGATCAATTTTATTGTGGATTGATCAATTTTATTGTGGATTGGTTGCCAACAAGCCTTACTTTACGTATATCTCGGATTAACCAAAGTACTATATATTATATATATAACCCTGACGACTTCTAACGTTTCATAATTTCCAGATAACTTTGTAAGTAATTATAACAAAATACATTTTAATCTGAGATCCCTATCCAATAAAGTTTTTTTTGTCTTAGTTTTTAAATTGAACATAATTTAAAAAATGTAATAATAGATTCTACAAATATATATCTAAATTTATAAATTCGAATTACCGTAAAACTGCTCAAGTTAAACTACTCATAAATAACATGATATAAACAAATACTTTTTAAATTTGAATTGATTTTGTAATATTTATTTTTAATTTGCATTTATTAAGACACTTAAATTTATTTATTTCAGCAATAAAAACTTAGCGATTTATTATCTTGCAATTACTTGCCATTAAAAATCCAGGTTCATGTTTACCTCCCAAAACACGTCTATATGATAAGCCCTAAATTTCCTAGAGTAAAAGAAAACTTGAAACCCCTCATAATATAAATTAAATAGCTTAATTACATAGTATACAAAATTCTTAAAAGGTAACTTCTTTTACTAAAAGAAGCAATTTCAAGTGGCTTTTTTTTTCTTACGCAATTCACATGTATCTATAAAAAAAAAGTATTTTTCTAAAACCAATGTATTTTTCCATACAACGCTTGAGAAACTATACCTTTTAAAATTACATACCAACCAAACAGGGTCATAAAAGAAAACCTAAACTTGTCCTATTAGGTATTAACAGCGAGAAAAAAAAATCGGTAGACCTCGAAAAATCGGGAAGCATTAACCCACATTGAAAATATGCAACACATTCTCATATATGTAATCCTTTTATGACCACTGGGATTTTTTAATAGCTTCCTTCTTTTCATTAGCGCGTTATTTATTCCCAGCTCACCTTTACAATAACTGGTGGAATTAACGGAATTGGAAAGTATGGGTTATTTTTCACGAACAGCTACTTCAGGGTTGCCACACTTTTTAGCAACAAAAAAATCAAGTACTACTTAAGGACTTTTCAAGGATATATTTCTCCATTTTCAAGAACTGTTTTTTCAACCATGCAACACCTAAATTTCACGAAGTTTTTAAAAATTCATTTAGAAAACGAATAAGCTTGTAACTTTCAAATGAACTTAAATATGTGTTATAAAATAACCATTAAGTTATTAAACTTCTAATATTCTACTTCTAAATTTCCCATTATTTTTTTAAAAAGTTGTTTGACAAATATAAAGAATAAAAGAATAAATAATTTAATTTATCACCATTTTATTTTAATATTCATTCATTTTATGTTTAAAAACATTTTTATTATTGAAAATTTTAGACCTGATATTTTGCTAAACCAAAATGAATGCAAAATCTCGAGTTTTTAAAAAATTGGATGACTACAAATCCACAGAAAACTATTTTCTAGTAGACAATTTTCAGGAGTTATAAGGGCCTTCATATAAAAAAAAAATTCAAGAGGATTTCAGGGGGAGTACGAACTCAGAACTTACAAACTATTTTTAAAATACCGCATACAATTGTTACCCTTTGATTAAAAAAAAATTACAATAAACTGTTTTATAAACTAATAAATTATAAAAGTTCTAGTACGTAAAAACAGATTTTTTGGAACTTTTATGTTTATCAAAGAGTCTTTTTAAAATAAAAATGTGAATAGATAAAACTATCACTCATAGTCAATCTAAAAATATTAATCGTATGAATATATATTATTTTTATCTGCTATTTTATTGACTGGTGGAGAACATTAGAAGCAACAACAAAATGGTATTTGTATTCAAAAATTTTCCGATTTAAAAGTATAAAAAAGGTTACTCAAAATAACGCATTTGGGTAACTTACACTCTTAAAACAAAAGAGTGAAATCCACTCCTATAGGGGAAGTGCTTTTTCGGCACCGGAAAGGAGTGGAAATTAACTCAGACTGAGTTAAAACCGCTCGTTTTAAGAGTGTAGGACGTAGATTGTTTTCTTTTATTTCTTTTACCCACTCCGCAAAATGAGTGAAATCCACTCCTATAGGGGAAGTGCATTTTCGGCACCGGAAAGGAGTGGAAATTAACTCAGACTGAGTTAAAACCGCTCGTTTGTTTTAAGAGTCTAACGACGTCTAACTTGAAATATATGGTTTTTTTAGATAGTTTAAATAATGATTAAATATTAAAACCATACATTGCAACCTTTTACAATAATATTTTTTAAATTGTTAAAGAAATGCGTTTTTGAAAAAAAAACCCCAAATATATTCGAAAAAATAATCTCTAGAAGAGCTCTTGTATTCTATAATGTCAGACAAATCTGTTTACTTTCTTGGAGAAAAACGGGTTAGTAGGAACATTAGTTCCGATGTGTTTAACATCTTTAGTGGAATTTTTCATTTTACGACTAACAGAGGATTTTGTCCAGTTTCAGTCGTACCGTAGATAGATCGTAAATAACGCATATTAAAGTCATGCATTGAGATTTTTTTAAAATCTGATATTACTTTTTCACGGATTTAATCTTCGGGTCGTTGTTAATAGCTATCCTTTGGTCAAGTCATTAAAAGTGGAATCGGAATTTTTGCGATCTATTGCTAAAAGATTGCAGAAAAAAGCCTTCATTAAGAGAATGAAAGAGTATAAAAGTCCATGAAATATCTGTGTGTTCAATTTGATAATTTGAAAAAAAGGTATGTAAGGATAGTTGAATGCCTAAGGTATAGGATTAGCCAAAAAAGTACACATTGCTATCGTTAAATAGTGAAAGAAATTTTTGTTAGTTCCTTAATTGCGTGTTTACAGGTATTTCAAGGTTTAAAAAGGTTACGTTTGAATTATGGCATGATGCTAAAATAATGGCCAGGTATTTCCAGATAAACATGGGACATAAGTATGATAGATTTTATCTTTAATAAATTTTTCTTATCTCTATACCCACAATATGATAGATTTCCCCTCTATATATTTTCGATATCATTCTGATATTATGACATCGTTAGTTTACGTTGAGGAATAATCATGCGATATTAGATGTTACTAGTTAAGTTACTTTTTCATAAAAATATTAAATAAAAAACCTTGCGACATACTTTACACTTCAAATATACATAAAAATAATATAAGCAATACTTTTCTTAACTAAACTAAAAAAAGGAAATGAACGAGATTCATCATTTTGAAATTAACTCCTCAAATCGTCAAGGGATAGTTTATTGACAAATTGTAATAACTTTCCATAGAGTTAAAACGTTGCCAATTTATTTAGAATTGTATTTTTTTTGTGAAGAAAACTACAGGAAAAACTAAGATGCAACTACTATTGTTTCATACAGGAGTGTTTTAAAAATTGTCAACTGATTTTTAAAGTAAAAAAAGGTCTCATTGAATTTCTGAAATAAGTGAACTAAAATTAAAATGTAATCATTATAATTTTGCAAATTACAAATTTATTAATTGATAAACATAATACTTTAGAATGAAATCACGTCAGTTGGTTTCAGGCAGATCTTCACCAGTTTGATTCAACACTTTTAGAAAAACTTGACGACGTAAAACTCTCCACCCCTTACTTCCCCTTTTCAACGATTTGTTACCGAAACTCCTTTGCCGAAATTTTACATTCATGTTTATAAATATTTACTCAGCTTTTTCGGTAAGTCTCGGACGAGTATTTTACATAAACGTCTTCTCCATTAAATCACATTTCGAAAAGGCAAATATAGAAGCATCAGAGGGAGGGAAAAAAATACAAGGTTCCATTAAAAAAGAAAAATGGTCGCGTGAAAAGAAAAATTGGAATAAAAAAGTTTTTTGAGTTTAGTTGAAGTTTCTGCGTAAAACTAGAAACTTAAAAACATGTACCATTAAATTCGAAGTCTTTTGGTAACCCTAGGGAATTTTGACATAGTGACATTTCTCTATTTTTGCTACTTTCTTTTCGATAATATGCTAAAATGCTTTTGAGTATTTAGAGAGGATAAAAAATGAATAAAAAATGGACCTCTCGTTCCAAAATCGTCGCTAAATCCTTCTTTAAATATTTTGAAGTCAACTGATGGAGAGGAACTTAAATGTCGAAAGAAGAACATGCTGTATTGGTAACTAGTTTTCGGATGGAAAGAACTTAGGTAATTTTCTGATATGTATCGCGATTTTTATGAAATTCCTGCATCGATCATTTTAACAGTTAACCTCTTAAAAGAACTTGTAAAAGTTGTAATAGTTTATAAAAATTTTACACTCAGAAAAAAAACTTGTTGACTTTCTATACAATTTTTTTTTTTGCTTTTCCAAGATGTGTTGAAACAATACAAAAATTGCATTGCGACCAAATAATAATGCATAGTTAGCACAAAAATTGTGTTGAAGACGCAGCACGCATGTATTCTTCCGAAATGTAGTTCAGTCTCTGCTCAATAATCTTTCAGATAAATAGCTATACTAAAGCATAGGAATTATATATTACGAAACAGCATGTTAGCGAATGTTATAATAATTTTGTTATACGTGTTTTATAAAACAATAAAATTTACAGTTTTTTGTCAATCTCTCGCGATCGCCATTCGGAACAACACAAATTTGTGTTCGTTTGGTCATCAATACAATTCGTGTATTGAAACAACACAATATTGTAATGTTGCCATTATTACACAATTAGTTCACTTGTGGTGTTTGAAAACAAGTTTTTTTTCTGTGTGTATAGTAGTATTGGTTAAATCTGTGTAATACTTTATATTAAAAAACTAAAATGATCTGCAATTTTTTTGCTAAAAAACAAAAATTCAATATTTTAATTCGGGCAACAATGAAGTACATATATTACAGGGAATTGAAAATTATATAATTTATACAATGTAAAAATAAATTACACAATTGAGTATAATAGTGCTCATAGATTTAAAGATATAGTGTGATGCATTGCAGAAATAACTGATATTTTGATATAAAACTGGACCATATGTAGTTTGGCATAATCTATCTTGAAATATTGTTACAGGTTGGATTTAGTATACGAACCTCCACTTCAATCAAATCAGTAAGTCGTGCATTGTTTAAAAACATAACACAAAAGACATGACTTGTTTTTATAACCGGTGCCTCAAAATTACTTTGAAATTTCAACAGGATTTTTCTAAACGGATGATTAGTTGTGGGAAACCAGCAACACGGATGTTTATGCTTGTTTTAGAAGATTGAAAAGGTTTTATTCGCTTTTAACAATATGAAAGCGGCAAGTTAAGGTCAAAGTTAATTTAATGATGTCATAAAGAAAACCAGGCTTAAAAGTCAATTTTAATAAGATATGTTGACTAACTAAACATATTGCCACCGTGTTTTGAATGTTATTCAAATAGTATAAGATTAAAGAAAAATTAACACTATTCATATGATAATTTACTATAAAATCATGACTACAGACATAGGTAATTGGTGAAGAGTTATTATTGTAGTAAATTTCAAGGCGAAAAGTAATGAACGGGTGTTTTTCTGGAACCAGCTTCTATTTAATTATGCCTAGATAAATAAGTGAATAGAACACAATGGAAAAAAGCTATGTACTTATTTTTAAATTTAACCTTCGCTTCGGAGGGAATATAATTTTTAAAATTGTAATGTGCAGGGTTTTTTTGTTTGCTTTTTTGCGGAAAGTTTTTTTTGCTTTGGTTTTTTTTTACTAAATAAACTTAAATTAGAAGTTAACTATTCTTTGTTCACTTAAAATTGAAATAAAAACAATTCGTGGACTGAATATGCAAAGTATTTGATCCTAAAACATAGGTACTAACAAGATTGTACATATTTTACCTTATTCAGTTCAATATAACTTTTCTTTTTCATAAAAAGAATCAATACATACCTGCAAGAGAAAACAGAAAACTTTAGAAAAAAATATAACAAACATTTAGAATTATAACACTTTTTAAATATATAATTGAATAGAAATGCAATTTAAATAGTAAAAAACAAATGTATGAATTTAAAAACAAATGTAAGAATGTAACCAATTTCAGATCTTAAACGAAATATTTTTTATATAGTATTTTTAATTCAAATAATATACCTTTAAAGTATTCCGTCTGCGTTAAAATACCTGCAACCCCCCCTCCCCCCGCCCAAACAAAAAAAAAGGTACCGGAAAAAAAATAGCTGTAAAACTCGAACTTAAACTTTTAAAAGATCTGACTAATCAAATTGGAAATTGTTTTCTGTTATAAGTAATAGAGTAAATATTTCTAAACGTAATTAAAATTGAAATCTGTATACGAATCTCTGGTTTAAAATAGTGTTAAAATGGAGAGAAAAGAAACATCGTCAAGTAGGGCAGATTCAGAGTTTTGCGATGCAAGACGGCCTTTAGCGAGCCGGGAAGGTTCCCGTCTCGCCCGTTCGATTCGAACAAACACCTTCTTTCAAAATGGATTACTTACAAAGCTATCCCACTACAAAATATAGTTGAGCAGGGATTGTAAAGTTACTTTTAATAAGTAAATCTGTTACAGTTACTAAATTAAAAAGTAACTTTGTTACAATTAGTTACTTAATATGAAAAGTAACTAGTTAAAGTTACTTTCTACGAAAAGTAACTAATCACAGTTACTTTCTACGAAAAGTAACTAATCATAGTTACTTTCTACGAAAAGTAACTGATCACAGTTACTTTCTACGAAAAGTAACTGATCACAGTTACTTTCTACGAAAAGTAACTAATCACAGTTACTTTCTACGAAAAGTAACTAATCACAGTTACTTTCTACGAAAAGTAACTAATCACAGTTACTTTCTACGAAAAGTAACTAATCACAGTTACTTTCTACGAAAAGTAACTAATCACAGTTACTGTTAGAAATTTCAAGTTGTAAGAAAAATTGAAATGTAGCCACCTCACCGTTTTTAAAAAGAGAACCAAGTTTAAAGAAATAGGGACAATTGGAAAAAGTTAATAACGAAAATTCAGTGTTGTTAAAAGTTAAATAATTAAATTTAAGCCGAACGCCGAACTGTGCCGAAAATATCCGTGAAGAACGGCGTCAGAAGTAACAAAGTTTTTCGTTACTTCGTTACCGTTAAAAGTAACTAAATTACAGTTACTTTCTAAAAAATCTAATGGCGTTATCTGAAAAAAGTAACTGTTACTTGTAACGCGTTACTCCAATCCGTGCAGTCGAGTCGCATTATTCCGAACAAGAATAATTCGAGCTAAAATTTTTACCCCCATCCTATCGAAAGAATGTTGTTTGAGTTTGAAACTCTTTAGACTGTATAATTCTAATATTTAATTTTTTTTATGTGGTGTTAAATAATATCAACTTATGAGTTCATAAACAATATAATTTTATTTATCTTCACAGTCTCGTCACGTGACCGTGGTTTTAATTTCTGAATCCCGTCGCCAATAGCCACCGTGTAGCTATAGTGCGACGCAATTAACTAATTGTATTACTTTAGATGAAATTTAAAAGTGTCTTGATCTCATTATTTTAATGGTGACGTTAAAAAATAAGTGAAAAATTAGAAAAAATAATTGCGGCTATAAAACGATCAAAAATAAAATAACTTTGAATCCCCGTTTTTCAAATTCGACTATGAGAGTTGCGGTTTGAATTATTTTGTTCTAATACAGTCAAACTCGGTTATAACGACCTCGTTTACAACAAGCCGTTTATAACGAATATCCGGACCGTTTATTACCCACATACCCTAAAGTTATAATATATTGCAAATATCGACCATTTTTAATTAACTCCTCGGTTATAACGCTAAAAAATTACGTTGTAAAATATATCTAATTCCTGCAATTTCTAACAATTTGTTTTAAAACAGCGCAAAGGATTGGTCAGGAACGGACATTCATTACGATCGCAGCAGACGATCCGAAATATAAAATATCGCGACGAACGACGCAGTTATTCAAAAAGTAGTTATTACGCAGTTATTATTCGAAGAAAATATATGGCCGAATCAATACAGAAATATAGTATAGATAAGACTACTGTAAAAAAGGACATATAGGACATCTGCGACCTCTGCATTATGAAATATCAACAACAACAAAAAATTTCGATGTTGACAACCAAATAGTGGGATTAGCTTTTAATCAGATGGTCTCCACACAGCGATGGGTAAACTATGTCCCTCCTGAATCCCGGATGTCTTAACCTTCGGAAAACGGAATAATTAGGGGTTGCTGAATCGCACGATTTGGCAGAGATATTATCTTTTTAGGAATAGATCCGATGCCAGACATTTGAAATAAGGTCAGGCGGATTGTTTTGTGGTGAATTAAAAAAAAAATCGACTATTTTGTTTGGCTGTGTGGCTTAGATTATTAGCGGCAATGGCTTTTGTCAGGAATGATTGGAGAACGAGTGAGAAGTGTCAGGAACAGAAATCTATTATAAGAAATGGTAGACTAAACCTATTTATATCCACATGGAAAAATAATATAAAAAAATATCAAAACACGAATAGCTAGATGATTTTTTTATTATTAATTTTCATTAAAAAAAACAGACAAATGTAATTTTTGAAACAGGATAAATTAGAATTATAGGTTTTTATTTGACAAAAAATGTCAAATAATTTTTATTTAAAATCGAAGTATAAACTTATACTATCTTTGGATGTGGATATAAATAAGAAGAATATCAAAACACGAATACGGTGATTTTTTTCAAATTCATTAATTTGCAAACAAATAAAACAGAGAAACGTAATTTTTGAAACAGGATAAATTCGAATTAGAGTTTATATTGGGCAATATAGCAATAATGAGGGATGGGGCATTGGAGAGTTTAAAATTAAAATACATAAATTAACTGTCTAAATTCTTGCTATTATAAACATATTTAATAATATAACCACATTCTCGATGAGATGCAAATATTTCACTCTAAATACTATTCATACTTTAGAAAGTATTAGAATAACAAAACAATTTTTATAATAACTTTGGTTCAATTTACTTTTAATTGGCTAAGTTTATCTTAAAATTTTCTTATAAAATGCCTTTTATTGAGATTAATAAATGCATTACTATTTATGGCATGAGTAGTTATATCACCTGTTAAACCTGTGGGTCCCATTCACGATCGAGTACACATCTATTTTTACAAATTATTTAATTTGTAGGCATATTTGTACTTTAAATAAACCAATAACGATATTATCGTCAAAAAATTGCTAAAAAATAATTGCACGAAAAATTTATAAAAATATTTAAATTAATTATAATTAATGAAAATTTTGACAAAGATTTTAAACTAGGACTCTTACATTTTTGAGCAATAAAATTACTTAATCATCAACACAAAGAATTAATATTTTTTTATTAAAAGTATCTTTTTTTGCATTTTAAATAGGCTGACGATGGACATTTTTAGCCTTTGTTTTTACACAAACTTTAAAGCATACTCTTAAAGTTAACTAATTTAGAACAATAAAATTACCTATTAATCAACAACCAATACCAGTATTCTAAGAAAACCTTCCAGGTAAATCCCAAACTCAATTTGTGGCTCACCCCTCAGTGAAGAACCATCACACCGCGTGTTCCGCATTCCATCGTGTTATACACTTCGATACAGCCCCGAGGATCGCAATACGAAGAAAAAAACTAACGATAAAAGGAGAGAAAAAAAGGGACCTTCCATAAAAGAAACGAGTAGGGATCGACCACTGATCTGGAAGTAGTATGAGGATAGAACACCTATTCGAAGGTCAGATCACTTTGCAGAATTCTTTTGTCCTTGTTCTTTTTGACAAACTGTTGTTTTGCGATTAATAAAAAAAAAGTGAGCTGTTATCGAAACTCATCAAAATTTTCGAATAATGGAATAGATTTTCTTGATATTCTTAATTTTGTTCATTTTGCTGTTTCATGCAGACTTTTCAAAAATCATCGTTTATATGTTAACATTCTTACAAAATCTAAAGTCATCGAAAACTTTTATTTATATATATTTTATAAACTATACAATTCTCCAATTATCTGGATATTTTCGATACGTCTTTTAAAGTTTTTAAAGATACACGTATTCGAATTTTTAACTGATTTTTATAGTAATTTTTAGTGTGTTTTCGGGTTCGATTTTGATTTTTTTATTCGCCTGGTTTTTTTTTCTCTTTTTTTGCAGTATTGTAATTGGAGTCTTTTATCTGTAGTGTGTGTATTTTCTAAAAAAAAATAATTAGTTTATCAGTACAGATTTCGAGAAAATTAAGTTTTTTTATGCTTCCTGTAATTTAACAAATTAAAGAAATATATAGACAGAGGCAAACAGTTTTATAACATTAAAGCTGCTTAAAATATTTGGTAATTTAAAAATAGTTAAGTGGCAGTAGCATGTAGCTGCTGCAATGAAGATAGTATGTCAAATTGTCTATGTCTACACACTTATATAATTTTGTGTAAGAAACTAACTCTAAAACTTAAAGCAGAGTACAATTTGCCCATACTATGGTTACATATAATATACATTCTTTTTATATATTTTCATATTTTACTTGGTGCATTTAATCAAAAGTTGAAACAAATAATTGAAGTTTCAATATAATTGGCTTGTTTCAGGAAGTAATTACTTCCCGCTTTCGTTCCTGCATTTCCTTCGACCGGTGCTACAATTAGTGTTTTCTGTTCCCAAATTGAATCACCAGGCTTGAGAAAGAATTTATTTTCATTCCCCCTCCCAGCATTTATGTCCCACTCGAGACTTGAAACACGTCTAAATTTAAAAAAAAAATAAGCATTCTAGAACCTCGTGACAGTCGTTAGCTGTGTTGTGTGTACTATTCTGAAGAAATTGGGCCGCTTAAGTTCCCACCGAATCATGTAAATTTGTACTACTAAATTATTTGCGCCAATACTCTACGTTGTTTCCTTCATGAATCTTCTCATGTATCATGCGAGTTGAAGGTATTTTCCAGGGATCGGAGAGTCACTTTAAAAAAGTAACTAAATTATAACAGTTACTTAATATGAAAAGTAACTAGTTACAGATACTTAGTACGAAAAGTAACGAATCACAGTTAGTTTAGAAATTTCAAGTAATAAGAAAAAATGAAATTTAGCCATTTTACAATTTTCGAAGAGATACTAAAGATATAGGAACAATCAGAAAAAGTTACGAACGATAATTCAGCGTTGTAAAAAGTTAAATTTTAATTAATTAAATTTTAATTCGAACGCCAAACTGTGCCGAAAGTAACCGTGAAGAGCGACGTGAGAAGTAACAAAAAAGTAACGAAATTTTTCGTTACCGCTAAAAGTAACTAAATTAAAGCTACTTTCTGAAAAATCTAACGGCGTAACGCGTAACTCCAATCCCTGGTATTTTCTGAATACTCGTGCTAGTCGTTTTATAAAAAAAACTGAACGGGTAAGATGTAACGGATTGTTTTGTCTTTCAACCGAAGGTCGTTTGGGAAATTATATTCCTCTCTGATCGAGTGGTCACGGGCCAATTACTATCATCCTCCCGGTAGTTCTGCAAAAGATTTTTTTTTGCGGATTACCACAGAAGAATTTGGAGAAACTAACTATGCCATTTTATTACGTGCTAGCATCATTTTCAGGAAATAGAATATATTCTTTACCCGTCTTAATTTTTTTTTCTTGAGATAATTGTAAGAGAAAGAAACATATTTCATTGCATAGAAAATAATGATCAAGTGGAAAAAAAGTATCAAGGTTTTCACATGGAATGAACGAAGAGTTGTTATTGGGATACGGACAGTCAGGAGATCTCAAATTACAGACATGATTGCGTAAAAAGATAATTAGGTAGAGGTTGCGTTATTATTTAATAACAGAATGTATATTCACTTTTACAAAAGTAAATATTTTTATTAAAGTGAAAGGATGAAAGCATGATGTTTCACAATAACGTTGGTAAAAGTAAATGAATAATTATTATTTATTTCCTTTTATAGCTTAGTCAATTTTAGCTGAAATTTAACACCGAATAATAAAATGAAAAATAATTTCAAAAGAAGTAAACTAATAGCAACAATTTACTTCAATCATTTTAATGAATAAAAAAAGATTAATTATCTTCGATTTATCAATTCAAGTTCAGTTACATTAATGTCTATGCAATATAAAAACAAAAATACAGACATAATACGCAATATACAAATAAAACTCAATGTAAAAGAGGAAAAGAAAGAAATGTCAACTCCAATAACACACAAAAAAAAGTCTTCCATATTAGATACAAATGTAACAATTCTCAAAGACAGTTTCATTTTTTATGAATACCTGACAACTGTTACATTTGAATGCCTCATACATAGTTACGAAAAAAACGCAAGGAATGAAAATAGCCGTAAAGAGCAGAGATGAAAATGAAGGACATTTCTTGCTGACAAATGGAACGGAAAATTAGAAATGTCGCATTTGCGGCGTGAAAAACGAGGATTGTTCATTGCGTTCGTTTTCAGCGGGTCGGGCGCCAATCGCCGAAGGGGTGCCCAACGAGATTTTTTTTTCTCCGCTGGCGCCAAGTTGGCGATATTGGCTAATTAAGTATAACAATTAGTTGTAGTTTAGTTATTCGCTTCATTGGCGAAAAGAATCTTACACGTATATTTTTTTTATAGAAGCATATTTTTCAAACATTTATATATTAAGAAAGACTGCCAGTAATTTTGAAAAAAAAACCCTTTTAACATTTATACGGGCTTGTCAATAAGTGGAATTTGAAGAATTGATGTGAAAAAGTTTTTTTAATGCTATGAAAAAGCAAACAATCTTTATGAGTTTTTTTTGTAATTAATTGTCCACTCTAACACTTATTTTAATACAAAATATCTTACACATGTGTACCTTTGGAGTAAAGAGGTCATATTAAATTGTTTGATTTCTGTTTCTAATTAAATGTAAAGGTAATAAACTACCCATTAAAAGAAAATTGAGGTTGATAAGGTATGTTGGAAATTATATGGTTATTTACAGTAGTTTTGAATGAGAGATAAAAAAATCTTATTATTGAGAGAAAAATACGTTTTGTTTATATTTACAAAGATTAAGAGAATAACAAAATGAAGTGAAGAAAATGAAGCATTTAAAAAATGAAAGCAATTTAAATGTGTGATAAGTAAATTATTAATACCAGAAATATTTAAGGTAAATAGAAATATAAAAAAAAAAAAACACTAGGCAGTAAATGAAGTTTTGATTATTGCAAAATGAGTTGCTTTGTAAATCCTCTCTTAACATGAAATTTAAAAAGAAGATTGACTTGCTGTTAAAAAGGCGCTTTGCTTAGGTTACCAATTGCTCTTTTTATTACAGATATAAAGCTTATTTGAAATTCTTTATTATATGGAAAAGTTATTATTAAATGGGGATTCACAGTGTAAAGGTTGCAGAGAAGGGTAGGACAACAAAACAATACCAACAATCATACTATTATAAAAATTAACGAATGCGATAAAAAAAAGTAGATATAAATGCATATAGATCACACTTATTAGTGTGTGTTTCAATTTAAAATTATAAATTTAATTATGGAATAATAGTTATAATAAAAAATATTTGAAGGGTATAGTTTCAAAACTCACCCTTCTTCATAAAGTGTAACTAAGATATAGCCCGTTCATTGTCGACTTCGTCCCATTGAATTTATGCTTATCAAATATCGCCAATAAACGGACCGGACCTATATCTTAATTATACTTTGGAGAATGTGAGTTTCACAACCACACCCTTCATTTGAGGTTATTTGAAAACTCAATAATAATCTAATAAAAAGACATATAGTATACTATGTGTTATGTGTACTTATTTGTAAAGAAAAATCTATATTTACCAGATATATAATTTTTGTGTGTAAAAAAGTCTTAAGAAATCTACATTATCTTTTCAATACTTTTTGCTTAAAAAACTACATAAAAATTAGCCAAGTTAAGCCAATTGGTCGCTCTATCGCCATTTCCTGACAACCCTCCGCATCTCTCGGAGGAGTGAGAGAGAACCAATCAGCGATAATGGATTCCAAGTCGGCGCGAACGTCCATTAAAGTTAAGCCCCGATCTCTTCGGATTAGCAAGATGCTCACTTTTACCGGAATGGTACTCTTTATCTCTATAGATATATAGATATAGGGAGGGGGAAAGAGATATTCTGATTAAAGTTACGTGTCAAATAGGCGGTTTGTAACAATAGGTGAGATATCATTGGGATGAAGGATTGGGATGGTGATGATTTTCGGCGGAGAATTGTAGAAATGGAATGGATTTGGGAAAGTTTTCATCGAAAGTTTTGACACTTGGATTGTTTTACTTTATGGTATAAAGTTTAGAATAATTTGAAATATAATTTAATCGAAGGTTTTTATAAACTCAGAATGCATTATTTTTAAATACTGAATTTCAACATCGCAAAAAAAATGTAGTGATACAAATAAATTAAAAATATTACAAATTTAAAAAACTTTCATATTTCTAAGTAGTATTTCGTAAATTTATTAGGACGAATTATAAAAATTCGTAACTGTTAGTATGAACTTATACCTTCAACTTATCAAATTCAAAAAAAAGAAGATTCACACATATCTAATCTGCTATTTTTGAAAACACAACATATGTCAATGAATTGCTTTAAATTTTTACATTTACAAAACCAAATTGTATGGACAATACGATCATGTTATTGAATTATTAATTTTCAACGTTTTAAAACAGTAAAACAGTCACAGTTTATTGACATACGGTGACACAATTAATTAAACTAAAAATAAAATAACTCTAGAAGACAGTTTCCCTTTAATATTTGTTTTGTATCCATATTATACATGTTATTATTGTCATACTGGTAAAAAAAATTCTTAAGTTTTATTGCAATACTTTGACAGATAGTAATGGCCGGAGAGTGTTTTGTGAGGGTAGCAGACAATGTGACGTAGCTTTGACGTCACTCTAAGGCGTGGTCGTTCTTATTAATTTGGACGAATTTGCTGCCGGGTGGTTTGTTTGTAGGGTATAAGACAACATTGGCCTGTGACGTCATCGTAAGTCGTTCCAGTTGTCTATTGTAATTTTAAATAAAATTAGGTTTGACTATGTCTCCTGAAAAATAGTTTGTAGAGATCCGTCACTTTTCCCCTTGAAAGCTGTTCCAAACTACGAAGGCCATCTCCAATATCCCTTATGTAGCTCTAGTGAGACGTCAACCCAACCAACATACAGCTTTTCCACATAATAAATCCCCGATGTCAAAAGTCCAGACTCCCTTCGAAATGCAAGGCACACAAGTTGTCTTTAAAATTATTCCCTTCAAAGTTCGTCAGGCATGGCTTGACACGATCACTAATGATAGCAAAGTAGGGGCCGGATGGCGGATTCGTCTAGTGCAGGCACTAACTACTGGGCTAATTAGGAAAGTAGGGTGATTGGAGATGATCACTTTAAAGGGAGGTAAGGTTGCAGCTCCCAATATTATATTCTGACGTTTCAGAGGTGTTATTTTAAGATAAGATCGAAGGAAAATGTATAATAGGGAAACTGGAGACTGGCTGTTAATCATTAGATCAGATTACCATCAGAAGGTATATTTTGTTTAAGTTGGAAGAATATTTGGGATTAAATACATATATATAAATTAAAACGTGTATTAAAAAGTTTCCATAGTATAAAGTAATGTAGTTTTATTAATATGTCTTCACCTATAGGAAAGCTGATAGTCAATTTAATAGCATTGAACACCAGCACAAATAAAAGTTAATACGATATTTCTAATGCATGTTGATTTTTAATAATTCAAACATTAAGAGAAAATGAGAGTGATAAGTGAGTGAGTCTTCAAACCGAAGTCTTCTCTCTGTCTTAATCCGATGGGAAACAATTATTTTCTAAGTCAAATCACTTTGGCTGTATTGAAAATTTTTACAAACGGGTTTTTTTAGGCGCTTACAGGGCTCCATAATTCTACTTTTTGAAATATTTAATAAAAGTTAGTTTATTCTGTTCATTAACAATAAGGGGACGTACATAAATTACGTCACGCTGAGAGGGGGGGGAAGGGAGGGGTATGCGCCAACATGACGGATCGTGATATGGAGGGGGAGGGGTAATCGCTTGCAAGACGTAACGATTCGAAAATTTCTAATTTTGCAAGTAAAAATTATTAATTAATAACGCGTTTACTTAGTAACAATAAAATAATAAGGATAAGTATAAATAAGTACAATACACTATAAATCACGATACATTTGATAGTTGTCTGCTATTACAACGTTTCATACTAATAAAAATATACCTTAGAGAAAATTATTATTCCACTGAAGCGAAGTGTATACCTTTCAAAACCCCATTGTACCATACTTCCACGACCATTATTACCTCTCCCATAAATTTCCACAGCAAATCTATTCCTTTCAATATATATGAAAATCTTGATACATAAACCGGTTTGGGGTCATTTTTGGTCTCGGCCTTTTAAAAAAAATCTGGGTGGGGGAGTAAACACGGGCAAAAAAAGAGAAAAAAAAATGATCGAGGGCTAGAACCAAGCCACCAGACAAGAGATAGAAAGATTGTTCGCCGTTAGTGGCAACAGTCTTTCATTGTGGATGACTTAAGAGATGTTCTAGAAATAATGAATTGCTTTGCTATATATGTTCTTTTAAATGTGTAACTTAATGCTAAAATTTTTTTATTAGTTTATAGATATTACTATAATTAACCCTTTCTGATGAACTTCAAAAAATATATACGAATTTTAAAAAAAATATTTTATTCGGAAATGAAGGTGTTAATGGTAATTACCAAAACGTCGTTTTTTGTGTGGTTAATTAGGACCTATTCGAATAAATACATTCTTTGTAAATTATACTAATCTTATGTTGCACGAATTTCCTCATACCTTCTCTCTTATGTGTTAGCAACATTATTTTATGTCATACAAAATTTCATAGGGAGATCAACGGTACTCTCTAACGGTAAACAATCGGAAAGGACATTTTTCCGGGTCTTCGCTACTTATTGTAACATAATAAAGCATTTATTTATAGATTTATAAAACAAATTATCTACGTTCGGATTTGGTAACTTTGGCCTAAGCTTTTCGAACAAATAAATTTTCATTTTAATACACCATTTTAATGTGCTTGCCTTTTTGGTTAGTGGCAACTTTGCCTATAATCTATGAGTTTCTTCATTTTCTTCATTGTTCTTTTAGAGGGTAAAAAACATGCTTTTATTTTTATTTCATTATCATTGATGGCCACCTGGACAAAACGGACTACAGTACGTCCTTTTCTACCCTCCGTGGGATAAGCTTTGTGGTCAAAGTGTAAACTTGTTTTCACTGCATTGATTTCATTTTTTTTACTTATTCATAATTTTTTTTTATGTTTCTAAAATTTTATTAATGTACCTAGTAAACAGTTTTAAAAGCCTTCTCATAGTTTAATTTTTTAAAATTTAATTAAATATTTTTTTTAATGTATACATTGCTAAAAAAAAACCTTAACGGGTTCAGCTTGTCACTTGATTGTTGAGGTTCTAAATTATGACGCCCGTAGCCAATAGCCCTCATGTCGCTCTACTGCGACGATAATTCAACGGGTTTATACGTCCGCATCCCTCAGGGGGTTATAGAGGTTAAAATAGCATACCGTCAAATAATAATAAAACGATAACGGGGATCAAGTGTTGTAGGAAAAAGAACACGAAGATGGCCGGCCTCCCGCGCCTCTTCATTGTGGTTTGAGGCCGTTGGGGGAGCAATTTCCGCGGGAACTCTGTAATCGTCTGCGGTAATTTGCTACATCCGTGACTCTCGTCTGCCGGACTTTCTTTTATAGGATTACAACTCCCTCTTCGTGTTCTTTTTTCGAACGAACCGGTTACGCCCCCTTTTCTCATATCTTCCTTGCATACCACGACCGACTCCTTTTGTGGCTTCCATGCAAGGATTGGAAAGTTGCTTTCAATAAGTAACTCTGTTACAGTTACAGTTACTTAATATGAAAAGTAACTAGTTACAGTTACTTTTACTAATTTCAAGTTATAAGAAAAAATGCAATTTAACCGTTTTTTAAAACCAATATTAACAAAACATAAGCACAAAAAAGACACTGCAATTAAAATGAATGAACAAATTTTCTATTTCATTTTAAAAAGAGGTGATTTTCAAAATAAGCATCCAATAGCCTTCCTTCATTGCGAGAAAGCGTGTAAAGTAACGAAATTTTCCGTAACTTCGTTACCGCTAATAGTAACTAAGTTACAGTTACTTTTTGAAAAATCTAACGACGTTACTCGGCATTTACTAAACACAGTAACTGTTACACGTAATGCGTTACTCCAACCCCTGCTTATATGTAAGAAAGTTTTAAAAAGAAGCATGAGATGATAAATAACTTTCATTTGGTTTCGATCACGCACATTTTCTCGCACTAATACATTTTTTCACAGTTTTTTTGTTTGCGTTCACAAGTATTTCCAAATGAAACTTCTCAATAATAAGTATCATTTGGAAATACGTGTTTAAATTAATATTAATAAAAATAGTGTAGGGTGAGTTTCAAGAAAAAAAGACTTTAGTATATGAATAAACATAAAAAATATCATTGTACTGTTTATACTTTTTATTTTTTATTTTATCCAATCAATCAAGCCATTTACAATAAAATACCAATTAATAAATAATAGTAGACTTTCATCACCTTTTAACATAGAATTGCTTAGATATGAGACTAAATGATTCACGCAGCAATCCTTTTTTCTAAACAATAATAAGTATCATTTGGAAATACGTGTTTAAATTAATATTAATAAAAATAGTGTAGGGTGAGTTTCAAGAAAAAAAAAAGACTTTAATATATGAATAAACATAAAAAATATTATTGTACTGTTTATACTTTTTATTTTATCCAATCAATCAAGCCCTTTACAATAAAATACCAATTAATAAATAATAGTAGACTTTCATCACCTTTTAACATAGAATTGCTTAGATATGAGACTAAATGATTCAAGCAGCAATCCTTTTTTCTAAACAATTAAAATGCAATGCAATGTAATGTAATAATTGCGTCGATTTTGTCAATATCATTTGTCTTATCTTTGTTATTAAAGGTGACTTTATTATAGTTATAGACCTAATATATTTTTTATATAAATACAAAATATTTTTTTTATATAAATGTAATCTAAGAATTTAAAAATATATAAATTTATTTCGCAGCATTTAATTTTTTATAATTACATTTAAATAGTAAAAGTGTTTGTAGTCTAAACTTAGTTTGTGCCCAAAGTAGAGCCTATCTATTTATCAATATTTTAAACTGTCGGAAAAGAATAAATTACCGAAATTTAATTACCCTCTGGTGGTTAAATTGGTTATGCAAATAGCAAATAATAATAAAACAATAACGGGGATCAAGTGTTGCAGGGAAGAGAACATGAAGATGTCGGCTATTCTTTGCACCCTTACCTCAAAAATGTATATCTAGCTTTTAAAAAGCATGTATAAACTAGAATGAAACTCAGTTTTTGCGTGTAAAAATAATAAAAATTGAAATGAGTATTAAAATAAAACTATAGTTTCTAGTTTTGAATTTTCTGTAGGTACTGTTTTTGTCTTACAAATGTTTGTTGTTTTAAATATAATTTTGCGTAAGAAAAGTACGCTTTTCCAAAAAAAACTTGTAAAAAACATAAACAATAACATTGTAAACTCTAGAAAGAACTTCAATATCACATATCCTTATTTTACGGTAACATATTTCACCCTTCAGAAAACGAAAAAAAAAGAAGAAAAAGAAGCTAAAACTAGCATTGACTTTATCTCTAGCCTTAGCAAGAGACATTCATTCCATTTTAATATTTCAAAAGCCCGCTCCCAGAAAAAAAAATGCGGGAGAAAAAAGTTTTTTTTTTAAAATATATATAAAAAAAACTATAATGAGCCCGTGAATAATAGAGAGAAAAAAAATAATCCCGAGACCATTTAAAGCTTCGGCTTTTTAAAGAGGCTCTTTACAGAAACCCGCCCTCTGGCGGTCACAACTCTAATTAGGGTGTAATGAGCTCATTTACAGGTGTCTCTCACTTCACTTTTCTTCTTCCCCTACCACTTAGGGCAGAATAAATGGATCTGAAGTGAAGAGAAGAAATACTTTCGGGGAGGGCTGCAGAAAATTTGAGTTTTTTTTTTATTTGTGTGTCGTTATTTTGTCGCCTTTTGACAAAAAGATACAATAAGCGAAAGAGGGAGAAGTTTATTAGGTTTTTATATAGGAAATGTGTTGAATGTTTCTTTTGGAATTTGTCCGTAAGGTGAACAATGAAATATAGATCCCGTGAAATTAGTTAATTAAAAAAAAATTATCGCGTAAGAATATAAAAATAGAAGCTTACTGACTACGTTCAAATTAATAAAAATATACAGCTCTTATAGTTTCTTCAAGTTATTTTAGTATTTTTTTTAAACTAAACTAATACTCATATTATTTCATTACTTTAATTCTATATTTTAAATTTTCTTTATATATATATTTCAGCTTACACACTACGTTTATAACGAAAAAAGTGAAAGCTTTTATAAAGGCTATGTCCGTCCGTCTCCCACTTTTAGAGCCCAAAACTACGAATGGCACAGATAAGAGAGAACATCAAACAAACATATGGCTAGAGGAAGGAACCGACATTATATATGGATAAATCTAAATTATGGTTTGTAAAGTATCCAAATTCCAAATCTAGAGGAGCCATGGAGGAATCAACAGTTAACACTGTTTATTTTAACACTGAAACCCTACCATCGATCAAAGCTCCAATCAGGAAAACTTTTTTAGTCCCTGCTGCAGAGATTAACTTTGACGCACAGATGAACAAGAAAGTAAACGATGCAAATTACAAATTCTCGCTAAATCTACTTCTACCCAGTCCCAAAAAAATAATAATCTTGCTGAGCCCAGCAACAGAACTTTTTTTTTTGCGAGGGTCCGAAGAAAGGTCCCGAAGGTCAGCAAGATGGCCGACCGGCGCCAAAGGTCTTGGCTTCTGAGCCCGGGTCTTTCTTCTGCTACGGAACTTTTTTTTTGTTGTTCTTTTTCTTTTTGAGGAATCTTCTACGATCTTTCTTGCGTTGTTGTGTAGAAAGATGAATACGGAAGGGGAGGGTGAAAGGGGTGAAGAGAACAGCGCTTCCTCTTTTCTTGTTCTGCGGTTGGGGAACCTTGAAAATAGAACGTTTGATCTTCGATTGATGAAGTGTGGTGAATCGAAAAAGGAATGACAGAGAGAATTTGGGCGCGAAACCGTAACCCCGAAACCCACCGACTATTCTCATGCACATCAGTGTATAGAGAAGCAGAACAAAATATAAGTAAGACTTTTAGTGAATTAGATATCCATTCATATTTTTACTTTTAATTACCTAATATGAAACACAAGGACCTATAGAGAAGCAGAACAAAGTATAAGTAAGACTTTTAGTGAATTAGATATCCATTCATATTTTTACTTTTAATTACCTAATATGAAACACAAGGACCTATAGAGAAGCAGAACAAAGTATAAGTAAGACTTTTAGTGAATTAGATATCCATTCATATTTTTACTTTTAATTACCTAATATGAAACACAAGGACCTATAGAGAAGCAGAACATAATATAAGTAAGACTTTTAGTGAATTAGATATCCATTCATATTTTTACTTTTAATTACCTAATATGAAACACAAGGACCTATAGAGAAGCAGAACAAAGTATAAGTAAGACTTTTAGTGAATTAGATATCCATTCATATTTTTACTTTTAATTACCTAATATGAAACACAAGGACCTATAGAGAAGCAGAACAAAGTATAAGTAAGACTTTTAGTGAATTAGATATCCATTCATATTTTTACTTTTAATTACCTAATATGAAACACAAGGACCTATAGAGAAGCAGAACATAATATAAGTAAGACTTTTAGTGAATTAGATATCCATTCATATTTTTACTTTTAATTACCTAATATGAAACACAAGGACCTATAGAGAAGCAGAACAAAGTATAAGTAAGACTTTTAGTGAATTAGATATCCATTCATATTTTTACTTTTAATTACCTAATATGAAACACAAGGACCTATAGAGAAGCAGAACAAAGTATAAGTAAGACTTTTAGTGAATTAGATATCCATTCATATTTTTACTTTTAATTACCTAATATGAAACACAAGGACCTATAGAGAAGCAGAACATAATATAAGTAAGACTTTTAGTGAATTAGATATCCATTCATATTTTTACTTTTAATTACCGAATCCGAAACATAAGGAAATAAAAGTATTGCGATGGGATCGGAAATCCGAAATGGAGATTTTTGTGTTTTGTTCGCCTGCCTGTCTAAAAACCACTCTACAACTCCAACTAAAAGAGCTACGGATATCAAATGTGGAACACGAGTTTCTAGTACCTGTCGGAAGGCATAATACAGTTTTCGAGAAAATCGCGCATGGCATGCACAATGGCAGCTGCTTTAGAACTATTTTGGTGTATTAAAGGAATTGAAACTATCTAATAGGGTAATTACCTTTAACTAACTACTGCTAACTACTACTAATAACCACCTTTAAATGTATTGTTTTACTGATTAATAATTGAAAGTCATGCAGTGTTACACATCCCTAGTTTACTAAAGATTTACTATATTGAAACATTAGTCCTATGATCTCTAGTTCTTTAAGGTAAAAAATCATTGATGATATAGTCCCAAAATTTTTACAACGTAACTACTTTAATTTAAAAAATAGTTAATCTTTCAACAGCGGATAGTCAACAACGTTTAGTTCGTTAAGTTGACATTGGGTTAGTTCAAAGAGTTAAGCCAAGGAGAAAATCAAAGACAAAGTACACACAAAAAAGTATGTGCATCACAAAAGTATTTTTTATAACTTTAAAAAAATACCTAAAATTATGAAGTTCGCATACGACGCATAAAAAATAACACTGTCCCCTTGTGTACAATTTTTTAAAAGTTTTGCATATTACTCACCCAAGCAAAATTATAAACTACAAAGAATACATAAGAGAAAAATGGATACCTAATTAAAAAAAAATACCCAAACATTTCGCTCCCCTAGTAAGGAGGAAAAAATCCGGAATTTTTTTAATTAAAGTCAAACAATTTTTTTTTATAAAGTTTTTTTTTAACTGCGGCCGATGAGTTCAATTTTTTTCTGCATTATAATGTTATTTATCTTAGAGAGATTCGGAAGATTCTGTGCCCCTTCTTAGCCTTATGCTTCGCTTTGAGATTAATATTATAGAAGCATAATTTTGGAGACTAACCTTATAGATGACTGGAGACTTAACACAGAAGAAACATTAAAAATAATTAATTTCAAAACAAAATTGTCCCAAGAGCTTAAACAGTTGACAGAGATTCTTAGCCCACAAGAATATTGTAAACAGTTTTATTTTTTACACTCGGAAATTTGATTTTAGTTGTATATTAAATTACAATAGCTGAATAGTAATAAAAAAAAATCAGGGAATAGTTTAAAATATTAATGGAGGTGATACTAATTCTCCTAATAAATATGGTTCGCTATATCTAATAAAGTAAACAATGTAAAAAGAGAAAAATAAAACAAGTAGTTTTTATATGAAGAGTGTAGTTGAAATTCGAACATTTTCCAAAGAATATCTAAGATACAGGGTCCGGTCCTTTCACTCGTGACAGTTGACGATTGTTAATTTAATTGGACGAAGTCGCAATGAACGGACCTAACCCTATTTTAGTTGTACTTCGGAGAATGTGAGTTTTGCAACTACACTTTATATATCTTCAGTAGGAGAAGAGTTGGACATATTTTCCTGAACTAAGAACTGGTTCACGGAAATATCACATATCCAAATATCACAAATTGCTTCATCACAAATTAAAGCATCACCATACAAGGAAATTGTGTTCCAAACCCAATATATCTTTAGTGACTGAAGAGTAGAGTAGACATATTTCCCTGAAATAGGAAAATTCCACGGCTATATCACAAATCCAAATATCATAATCTGCTTTATATCACAAATCAATGCATCACAAATTATCCATAAATCGAGGAAACTGTTCCAAACCGATCAGACATATTTTCCTGAAAGACCGAATTCCATGTCTCTAGAGGGAACGTGTGCGTTCAAAAGGTCGCTCAACCTTCACCTTCGCGCAATCGAATCAAGTTCTCTCCTCGGCCCTTTTTTCATCTCTTCATCTATCTTATTAACTTTTATTGTTGGGCGGCCCAGGGGCAACTGGATTAGGCCCATCTGATACAAGGATCAGAGGCGTTCTTGGATCAAAGGGTGGTTTGTGTAAGCCAAATTTGGAGAAGAAATTTTAAATGGACATAGTATGGTTCCAATTGTAAAAAAAAATCACAAATTAAATTATAGTTCGTCACCAAAAAATAGTTGTTTTAATCGCTTTTTGTAATCGTAAATTGATTTTTTTTAATCAAAACGGGGCTGCTTTTTTGGCTGGTCAAGCCTTTTGCAGACTCGGCTTATTCCCCAGTAGTGAGAGTTTTTTTTTTTGTTGGCACTATCCAGGCGGCTATCGCTACCAAATTTTTTAATTTCAAAAGATCTGAGCCCTCTGTGAATTCTAAAATATGCCGATATTTAATTTTGCTGAGAGTATCCGAGTCAATTGGGAACTCGAGGAAACTTTTGTATGCCAAATAATCATATGACCAGACATGCGTGCCCAAAGATTTCTATAGTAGGGTAGAGACTGAACCTTTCAACAGCAAGATGGACCAACACGGAGACAATATAGGGTGGCATGTGGGGACCGATGGCCGAGTGGTTTGGATCGCAGGCCATAACGCTAACAGTCCGCGCGCTGTAACGGTTGCGGGTTCGATTCCCGCTTTTGCCCTGGGTGTACTTCCTTTCTCAGTATCAAAAAATTATACATTAACTAGCATTTTTGCCACTCTATTCGGGCTCTGTAGTGAGCCATGGCTGCCGATGGCAGCTCAGTACGAGTCGTTCCTCTACCCTACTATAGAACTCTTCGTGCGTGCCTTACCAACTGGGCTGAGGAGCCGTTAGTAAGCCGCTTACCTTGCATCTGAAAAGTCTCAGGTTCGGGGGGGCCACGGCATTGCCAAAATAATTGCCGATCTGTGCAGCCAAAAAGTCTGACGAATGTGACGCCGTGTAGAGGTGGTGCACGTAAAATATGCAGGGATTGGAGTAACGCGTTACTTGTAACGCCGTTACTTGTAACAGTTACTTTTTTTAGGTAACGTCGGGTAACGCCGTTACATTTTTCAGAAAGTAACTGTAACTGTAACTTAGTTACTTTTAGCGGTAACGAAGTAACGAAAAATTGCGTTACTTTTCCGTTACTTTCCGAAGCCTGTCTGATGCTTATTTTGAAATTCCACTTAATAAAATTCAGCATTTTCAGAAAATGATTTCAGCATTTTGTTTGTGCTTATGTTTCGTTAATCGTGGTTTTCTTTAAAAAATGGTATGATGGCTAAATTTCAATATTTCTTATAACTTGAAATTTCAAAAAGTAACTGTGAATCGTTACTTTTCGTATTAAGTAACTGTAACGCGTTACTTTTCATATTAAGTAACTGTAACTGTAACAGAGTTACTTTTTTGACTAAGTAACAGTAACTGTAACAGAGTTACTTTTTAAAAGTAACTTTCCAATCCCTGAAAATATGCTTCAAAGTCCCGACGTCGCGTACAATGTCGCCCTTAAAAGTTTCGTTGAGTAACATCCACAGAGAGCTCAGATTCACTGAAATCTGAGCGTTAAAATTGGTAGCGAGAGTCGCCTAGATGGTGCCACAAAAAATGGCTCTCACTTCTGGGGGATATGCCGAGTCGGTAAAGGCCAAAAAAGCGGCCCGGTGGAGAAAAAAAAGTCTCGTTGGGTGCCTCTTCAGGAGTCGGCTCGTCACTTGCCCGTGGTCCCAAATTACGTCGCCAATAGCCTACCGTGCAACTTGACACTTCAAATCCAACCAAACAACCACTACTGATAGATTGAGGCTCGAGAAGCGGGTAAAAGAGGCGTCCTTTCGCCGAATACCAATGCGAGGCCCGGGGCTCGCGCGTGGCCGGCCGAACATGACAGGTCACTCACCTTAACCTCTCGAGAAGAAGTCCCCTGCTCGAAACAAGAAGAAAAAATAACTGTTGCCACAACTCGAAAACTAATTACGACACGCTCCTTCATCAAGAGAAAGGACGTATTAGACCGATGGGGTAATTCGGTTGTATTTAGAGAAATGTTTTTTTTTGTGTTTCCGTTGTTATTTTGGAACCCATTTTTCTTTAACAATAACAATCCGCATTAAGAAATGTAATATTTAATTTGAAATTATAAATATCATACGAAACTGTAAATTGTTCATTTAATTTGCCAAATATTGTTAATTTCCAAATCTAAATTAGAGTTTTGAAGGAAATTTTTTATCTCAATAGCGCAATTTTGACAAATGAAATATTTGGCGACAAAACACAGTATATACAGTGAATGGACCACAGTATACACCGTTAAAGGGTACCATTGGAAATATTCTGTTTTTACATTTTTGGGGAATTTATTGCTTCCTCCCGCGATATGAAAAACTTATCGTTTTGTAATGCCTTCAATGATTACGTAGATTGTTTTATTTCAACTTTTTATCCTAAAATTTTCGAATTAAACACTTAATTGAACGCTAAACTTAAGCGATTTCAATCTTTAACATACATTTCTGACGTCTATGTCCAATACAATAATTACAATTCATAACAATCAAGTCGTTTCTGTCCATAAAAGAACGAGTGGAAAAAATCTTTTACTCATCCCTTTTCAGATTGTTGCGAGCCAAATGGAATATTTGGTGACAAAACACAGTATACACAGTTAAAGGGTGCAAATAACAGCATTGGAAAGCACTGGTTAGCATTGGAAAATATCCGTTTAGCGGCGATTGTACATTTTTGGCGACTTTATCGCTTGAAAAGGAAAATATATTGTTTTGTCATGTCCTCAACGACTACGTAGATTTTTATTTTATTTCAATTTTTAACCCTAAAATTTTCAAATCAAAAACTAAACTTTTGCTATTGCAAACTTTAACGAAATGTCTGAATTCACATTTAAAGACAATCCAACTGAAGATTATAATTCAGTAACATTCAGGCCGATTCTGTCCATATAAAAGAACGAGTGGAAAAAAATCTTATTATTGTCGTCCCTTTTCAAATTGTTGCGAACCACCTTGTTAGCGACTTTTTTTATGTTTCTATTTTTTTAAGGCAGCCCCTATCTTATTTCCGATGGCCCCAGGACAAAGTGGCTTCTTATATGACCTTGTAAGAAGAATGGGGAAAATCTTCTTACTTGCAATCAAATGGGTTTAGTTCCGGAGATACGTATTAAGGAAGATGCATCGAGGTATTCAAATTGTAATGTTGTTACTTATCGATTATTGTGTGATTTATTAGCCTTATTATTACTTTATTCGGTATTTAAAGGGTAATCAGATGTCACATTTTTTGTGCTTTGCACGCAAATTAAAATCACATTTGCAATAGTTTTATATACACATTTTTTTATGAGTATACCTTCGAGGAAGTACTCGTTTGTTTTTTATAATTTGGTTAAATAGTTTTATATCATGGACATTTTAAAAGGCAGATTTATCTTAATTTTTATCTAGAGAAAAGCTATCTTAAATTCTACAATTATAACTGTTTAAATTTATTTAAAAAACATATTTTTTAAAAAATTATTATTTGGAATATGCAATAAAATAACGCCGAACGAACTACATTATTTTGAATTAAACATAGTTAGTTTTTTTTTAAATACAGAAATACTTTAAACAAAACTTATTAATATGTCTAATGCAGTTTCCGTTATAAAAATGAGTTAATAACCATTTGCAATATTTTTTTTTCAAATTTGGTTACACAGTTTTATATTATAAACATTTATTTTAAAATGCAGATTTATCTTAATTTTTATACAGAAATTACATCCTAAATTTTACAATTTTACCTATTTAAATTTTTTTTTTATTAACTATTTAAATTTATTAACTATGATATTTAATTTTAAATATTTTATTTCAGCATGCGTTTTCAATTCGTAAAGGTTACAAATATTCAACGAAATCGTTGATTCACTTCTAAATAATACTAATTATTACACGAATGAATTACTCCGATACTCAACTAGCAATATGATACAGTTTAATAACAAGAGAGTTACTCTAAGCTAATATAGTGGTTCATCACGCCCACTTCGACATTATTATGGATGATCTTAGGAAATTCATCATTTCACAATTTGCCCCTGTGGGACCAATCACGTTTGATGGTGTGCTTTATAAAGGATTAACACATTTAATGCAAATAATACTTGTTATTGTTTAGTTGCCTCTTAGATTTTTCTAGTTTTTTAATACATGTAGTACTGTCAGTTGGACCAAATGGTGTAAGCGAATGTGTTTTTAAAAATAATGAGTACTTAAATGAATTTTGTTAGTACAAATGAGCAATTCTTGTTTCATCTAAGTTATTCTAAATTCCGATTGTGTAACATGTGGTTTACAGTTGGATTAGTTTTAATGATCCACTTGAAAAGAAAGCTATTGTTTAATAGAAGTGTTCAGCCTGTTTCGAAAACTTAAAAAAATTATAATTTGTAACAATTTAAATAAAGTGTTGTCAAAAAAGCCGAATACACTTAGAAAATAACGAATGAAGCACTTAAAAACATTAAAAATAGTAAAGAAAAAGCGTTACATAATGCAAGTTGTTACAACGTAAGTAAAATCAACAAATACCATATCCTTACCTAGGAAACCATTTTATGCTCTACAAAAGTAAACTAAATATTTATATTCAAATGTAATTTTTCTAGAATGTTTTATAAGAATTTTTGAGAGTTTTGATTAACCAAAATTGAGATGACTTGTGGTACTATGAAAACACCGTTATTTTTTTATGTAAGAAAAATATATGTAAAAAAATGAAGCTGTTATGGTTACATAAATATTATAATCAAAATTATATGTATGTTAAAGCTAAATATTTCAACTAACTAAAACATTGAGGAAGAATTAAAAAATTTAAAAGCCCCTACGTAGACTGAACATATTAGTTTTCCAAGTGTTGATAGATGAATTTAGCAAAACGAAAAAAAAAATAAGATAAATTAAATTTAGAATGTTATTATATTTAAAATACAGTTGTCGCTGAAAATATTTAATATTTAACTATACATTCCAATAAAATATTAAAATATTGTGTATCAAACTTTGTATGATTTTCTTTAAGAAATATTAAAAAGTCATCAGGAAATCTTAACAAGAGTATGTACATATATAATTTAAAATTTTACATTTCGATCACAGTTTAAACTTGTTAACCAATTCATAAACATTTATGGTGGTTTTAAATGCATTATTTTCAGTTATAAACAAGATTATCAAACAGTTAAAATATTGTAACAACCCATAGGAATACAAACTTATATATTTAAAGCCTTTAAACTACAAACCGGGGTAAATATTAACATAAAAAATTTTTTGCTTGTAAAATCATTCTGAAAGCAGCAACTTGATTCATTAAGTAAATGAATTTATATATTTTTTCATGTCGAAGAGAAATTTGTGGGAGGAATAAATTAAAGTTTAGTTGAGGAAAAATCGATTTAAATAGTAGTCGATAAAACACTGACCAGCTTAGAAACGTAGCTTAAAGTTTACCTGGCGTAAATATTTCTGAAAAATTAAGCCTTTTATTTTATAAACCCTTTCAGTCCCAGTGATGCCATTTGGCATCATCATTTTTCTTATCATATTTTTTTTTAAAAATAATAGGGCTGACATCTATTAGGATTAATTAAAAATATTTTCTGATAGAAAAAAGTTTTAAGAATCGGATGATGTGCTTTTTGATATCATAAATGGCTATAGACGATCAGAAATTTTTTTCTAAAATGATGATGCCAAATTGCTCTTAGGACTGAAAGTGTTAACTAATGTATTACAAGGGATTGGGATTATACACTATGCTACGAATAATGTCTAACGATCAAATGGCTGAATCAAGCAGCAGTTCTCTCATTAAGATAATTGAATCATCGCATTTTTAAAATAGATCAGAAGCTATCTATCAAGACCCACATCGTAAACAAACCTCCCGGTGTCTCAAAAGAAACCGACAGGGGTCAAAGAGAAAGGTCATCTCGTATTCATCAGGCGGTACAAGAGTGCCACGCGAAGGAATTTAAACATCAGATAACACTTCCGAGAAGTAGAATAATATCGTTACATTACATTGTTTTGGCATAATTGTAACTAGCTATTGTCTTAATTATTTCTACCTATAAACGGCCCGCGCAGCCAAAAATGTGCGACGAATAGAGGGAGTGCACGTAACATATGCTCCAAAGTCCCAAAGCTGCGCACGATGTCGCCCTAAACGGTTGCGTTGGGTGCCTACTCAGGTGTCGGCTCGTCACTTAACTGTGGTTTAAATTATAACATCCGTCGCCAATAGCCCTCGTACAGCTCTAGTGCGACGATGGTTCAAAGTAACCTAACTTATTTCTTATTTTTCTTATAAAAAAAAATTTGCTATTTCGCGTACGTAAATCTCACCAAACGTAATCTATGGCAACAAAATACAGTATACACGTAAAAGGAACATAGTATATGCTGTTAAAGGTTACAACTGGAAACTTTCGTTTGGTGGCGGTTTTACATTTTTGGCGACTTTATCGTTTGCGCTAGTATAAGTAAGTAGAAAGTATGCGAAGAATAAGTAGAAAGAATGTGCTGAAAAGTACCAAAACTTATTATACTATGCATACATTTCGGTAGTTATGAGAAAAAAAATTGCTTGGATGCAATTAAATTTTTTCAATCACTCCATGGTTGTTAACTACAGTTTTGTTTAATACACATAAAATAAGCATCAGTTACAACCTTGTCACAATGTTACTATTCTCTCTGAGTCTTCCTAATTCTTAATAAGTGTATCTTTTATAAACAGTTACACAGTCTTAAAACTTTAGAGATAAGGTGATGTAGTTTTATACTATATGGCGTTATAAAGAGTTGATTTATTTTTTAAGATACTCGGTGATAGCTTTCGGGTAATAACTTTCAAAGAAACTGGTATTTGAGTTTCTTTGTCGTTTTAATTTGAAACTAATACATTTTATCTTGAGTATTACATCCGTTTTATTTAGTTAAAATCATATCATTTAAGTGCGAACAGACACAAATCTCGTTATATAATTTAGCTAAAATTAGGAAAATCTATGTTATTCACATTATTATCCATCAAAATAAATCAAAGAACTAGAAAATACTCGACGAGTGAGAAGAATACTGGAATTTATAAAATTAACTGGTTAACTGTGTTTTAAAGGAATTAAAGCTTATTTTTTCAAATGTATAAACAATATTTATTCTTAAATTTATTGGATAAAAAATTATGATCACAACTATATTTTAACAAACGAATAAAAATAACGCTTTATTTAAGAATAACTGCCACTGTTTAATCTTTTAAACAAAAGAGAAAAATTATTGCATTTCAAATTCAGTTTAATTTACCACAAGCAAATCTCTTAAATTCTAATTAATCGTTCGTTAAACTGAATGAGGGTCAAAGCAATTACCGCGAATTGACAACATTCCTCAATAATAATCAAATTTAGATATTCACCAGGTTCTTTATAAAAGCTGTCAACTATCACTTGACGATGAACTTAAGCACACGCTCCGTAGAATCTTTAAAAACCTACGAACGGCTTCTCTAATGACCAATTCAGGTTAAATTCTGCCCACCAGTGGCATGTGGGATTAGATGATAAAGCACATAATCAAAAATGTGTTTTATTTTTCAGCAGGCAACCGGTCGCACATTGCTTTCTAATTAAATAAAAGTTAATGTCATTTATATAGAAGAATCTGAACTATGGCCAAATCAATCTTTGAAAACACAGAAGAGTTGACAATGTTGCCATTTGATTTGAAGGGTCTAGTTGCAAAACTCGCATTCTCGGAAGTATAACTAAGATATAGGGTCCAGCTCCTTCATTGACAATTTCGTCCAATTGAATTTACTTTAGTCAAATGTCGCCAAAGAACGAATCGGACCTCATAACTTTGTTATACTTTGGAGAGTGAGACTTTTGCAACGTGACCTTTTATTTGTGAGCTCATGCGATAACTAGTGTTTGTCAGTGACTTTTTATATTATTGAATTTAGGAAATACCGAAAAAAAATAAAGTAACTGGAAAATGCAACAAGGAGAAAAAGAGCTTAATATACTAAGATTTTGGAACAAAAATTCCTACTATAATTTTAAATACAATAAATTGTATAGTAAAAATTTTTATTCGCGGTGTTTTAAGATAACACATGAAAATTAATTCAAAGACGTTTATTACAATAAATTAGGGTGCCCTAATTTTAAATTTGAACTATGTTACAGTAATAGAGTATTATATATTTCAGCATTTTTTTAATACAAAATATTTCGTGCGTTATTTTTCAACTGGTCCAACAGCAAATTAAATTCTAAATGTCTATATGCCATTGAATTAAATAACACTTTGAAGTATTGTCTACCTGAAGAAAGAAGACATCTTAGTCAAAAGTAAACAACGCCCAAATTAATCTGCACAAACACACCTCTAGTATGACGCTTGAATATATGTGATCAATTAACCTTATATCTGATATATTTCGTCTGAATAACTCCATTATAAATGGATTCGGTAATGTTTTATTGCAAAAAAATATTTACAAACAATTCAGGACCCTTCAAACTTTACTTTTTTAAAAAAATAATTCTTTGTAATTTCTCCGTTATATAACAAAGCAAGCCGTTTCAAGTTCAAAACCGGTCTCCATATCCCCCCTCAAGGTTGAAACTTGAAAATGTATGAAGAATTTCCAGGACATATTTCCTCCCCCTTTTTTACAATACAAAAGCTGGCGCCATCGATGGTTGGTGTGACCCGGGAAGAATGGACCGCAAACAAAGAAATTATATTCCCGTCTCAAGATTATGCGATGCAGGAAACGCTGAATGTTGAAGAAATGGTTGCTGAGGATCGGCGATTACAGATACCATATTCAGAAGGAAGATGCCATGATAGGTTCGTAGACGGCCTGATCTAGGAAAACACAGACTACTACATAGGGCTACACAGACTAGGCACAACAGATTTTGCGGGTCCCTTACGAAATTTGTTGTGTATGATTGCCCTTAATAGTGCTAGTTGGCTGCTGGATTAAGTTTTTTCTATCTTCTTCCTTATTACATGGATCAGACCAGTGGCGTAGCCAGGATTGTTCCAAGGGGGGGGTTACAAAATTTTGAATTTGCCAACTCGGTTTAAAGGAAACTTCATTATAATAATTATCAAATGTAGTTTTTAACTGAATGCTAATTAATGAATATTAATAATTATAAATAATTATAATTATCTGTTTAAAACAAAATTAGTTATAATTAATAACATTCATTAATTTGCATAACTTAGTACTAATAAATTAAAATTATTAATTATAACTTATTAATTAAAAATTAAATTATTTATTACAAATAAAATAAATTTTATCATAAGAAGTCAAATTTCTTCGTTAATGATGAACACATGGTAACTATTAATAAATGTATTATAAAGTTAATGAGGATTAAAGTTACTGATTTATATACTAAGTCAACAAAAAATTTCACGTTTTGGGTAAATAAATCTAAAGCTGTATATTAAAAAAATGGTAACTAACAAACAATTAGCTTCGCATCGTATAGCTACTACAAAATGAAAAAACCTGATAACAATTAAGAAATACAGATAATGAATAATTACATAAAATATAAAAAATCGTCACTTACCTCAATATCATGATTAGTGAACACTTCACTCAAAATACGCGATTTATTTTGTAAGAACCGAGTTATATAAATTAATTTTTGAACCAAAATATCATTTATTTTATAAAAATAGAGGTAAATACACTTCAAACTATTGGAGTTTTCTAGGGCTTTTAAGTTCGACAATGAATGAAAAGTACAAGTACAGAACGAGCTGCCTTGTGTATGTGTTTATTTTCCAAAAGACCCCCGCTCCCGCGCGTTAGTTAGTCACAGAGAGACTGGTCTATTGGCGAAGAGACGGAGTGGGGGTGTGCATCCTACAAAAAAATTCCAAGAAAAACAAGACCTGAAATTGATACTGGAACCTTCGTTTTGTGCTGAATGAGGTGGTGGTAGAAAGCTATAAAGTTAGAGTGCGTCACCGAAGACCTTCCCCCGCCAGGACTTTCGACCCTATGTTCCACAGTCCTCCTTGCTTTCAAAGAATATATTCTTGTCCTCCCCACAAAGAGGAAACAGCGTTTCCTTTTAGTTTTACAGAATGAACTAAAAACCAGACTTTTTTTAATGAAATACATTGCATTAAAATAAATATCAATGTATTTTTTTAATAATCTTGATGCATTAATGTTGCTATATACCCTATTTTGTTACAAATTAAATGTGTCAGAAAAGTTAGAAAAACAGTTTATTATATTTTAATTTTTCTCTTATTTCATTGAATTAATAGCAAAATTTTAACTCTATTTTTTTTTAAACTGACCTTTGCATTAAATTACACGCGTATTATTAATTATTAAAACATATAATTTAAACTGTCCGTTTTCCTAAAAACGAAATATATATCTTTAAAAGTGGAATAAAAATTCCTTAAATAATGTTATAAACTTTCTTTTTTAAGTTTAGATGGGCTGAATTACGTATGAAAATTTTATCATGAGATAAATTATGCAGAAACACATTAAGAAAAAAATGGTATTCAAACTACACAAATGGAACACGAGTATTGTGTAAAAATTGCAAATTACACAATATTTAGATGTTTCAATACAACCGGGGGGGACGACAGGATTTATGGGCCCCTATGCAACTTAGTTCGAGACCCTAATTCATTAGTATCACCCCCCCCCCCCCCCGTCTCCAGCGTCACTTGACCTTGGTTTCAAATTTCGTTACAAAAGTTCGACGTTGCATCCTTGGTTTAGGGTTTAGCCAAAACTACGTTAGTTATGATTAATTAAAAATCATTACTAATCATCAAAAAGTTTAATAATCATTTTATTATTAATATAGTTAATTAGTTTTAATTAACTTAAATGGCTAATTAATTGTAATTAATTAACAATTATATGAAATATTAATTCACTCATTAGAAATTAAATAGATTCATTAGAATGACTTAAAACTATTAACTTTAGTTACTATTTAATGAACTCTTAAACTTCTTACTTTAAAACAAAAATTAAAAGTGTGTGTAGGGGAAATCAAAGGCTTTTAATTAAAATAGGTATTAATTAACAAGTAGAAACCTAACATTATATTGGCCACTACAAATAATATCAAAAAATAATTATTATAAATAAATGGATAAAATAAAAAGTAATATAAAAGATAACGTATCATAACTTACATCTTATGTCGGGAAGACTTTCGTAATTAAAGGTACCCAATTCTGTTTTGCGAAATTAAGTATTTTTGGTAATTTAATTTAAATAATCAAAATTTCTATATAGCGGGATGTGTATCACTTATTTAATCCTCCACGCTCAGTGTTTCCACGCGGATAGTGCCTTCTGCTACAAGTGTGAATGGAATGTTGTCAATAGCGCGGAAGATTCAGAAGTAGATAAGAGACTCGGTATCCCCCATCCGAATAGGGGACCCCTTTGGAAATGACCCACCGGAAATGAATGAAAACAAAATCTCCATTCCAGACTTGGTCGTCCATGCTCTAAAAAGAATTGCTTGTCTGCCGTCTGCCCACCGAAGAGAAAAACGGCTTTCCTCTTCATTTTTCGGAGTCTACGGAAAAGTGATTAACTGGATTTTTTTTAATGAAATATATAACAATTATTGAAAGAACTGTGACAAATCAAAAATACTATATATTACGGAAAAATAGCTTTGCAGAATTTAATTGTTATTCTTATTACATCTGAAATACAAAAGAAAAAGACAAAATCGGGAAGCAGTGTGATTTTATAACATTCATTTGCAACACAACATTTTGTGACATTAAAACTGCAAGTGTCCTACCATTTATTATTACAAATATTTGTTTTACACATTTAGAAAATGAGAAGTGGTCTTTACCTAATAATAAATGTTACTTAAGTGACATAGCCCCTCTTGTTAAATATTTCAATGAATTTTGCTTATCAAGTTGTCTTTAAAATTTTTTAAAAAATGATTGAAAAGTCACGAAGATTGCAATAATACTAACAAATTTTACAAATTAATCAAACTTTTATGTAAATTTCTTGTTGTAAAGGAATGCAATTTTAGGTCCTTCCGGCTAGGGGCCCTAATTCTAGACATTAGGGCCCCAATGTTAATTTCGAAGTAATAAATATTTTAGAGGTTTGCGAATATTATTTTAAAATTTATAATTTATGTAATTATTCGCACAAATCGCTATTGACGAAAAACTGCGTCACCAAAATTTTGTTATTCTTACAATCCGGTCATTTTATATAAAGATCTTGAATTATAATTACTTTACAATTACATCCCTTATCGTAATCTTTCCTGAGTGTAGAGTAGAAATTGAATCAACGTTAATTATACACTGAGTGTAATTGAAAAGACAAGGAGTGCGGTAATCGAGATGGCATCAAAGAGGTTACATGTAATAATTATTACAACAATTAAAAAAAAATAACTTTTTAATGAAGGAAGGTTTGATTCTCCCCCCCCCCCCCCCACCGGGGGGGGTGAATTTTTTTGAGATGAGTGGTATTGGAGCTCTGCAAAAACCCTTTGTAAGACCCCATGGGGGGGGGTTCTAACCCCCCGTAACCCCCCCCTCGCTACGCCACTGGATCAGACCAATCATGTTTAGTAAATGTCTAAGTCAAAGTCAAGCTTTAACAATTATAAATATACTAAAATTTTGAGGGTTCACAACATTTAGCATAAAAGAAACTGAAATTTAGGGGCCTTTAAAATTTGAGGGCCCTAGGTCCGGGCCTTATGAAAGATCAGGCCCTGTTCGTAGACGTGTTCAGATCACCTTTTTACATTTTACCTTATAAAATATCGTTATTTAACGAACTTTATTTTGATAATTGTCATAAGCTTATTATCTGATTTTTTTTGCATATCACACTTCTCTGTAGCATTCGCAGTTTGGGCTATGAAAGAGGGTGACGAACAGACGGACATTATAAAAGCTTGCACTGTTTACCTTATAAACGTAGTGTTTAAGATAAAATTGACATTTGATTAATTGATTTTCTACGTTTGTTATCGTTTAAATACTCTAGTAAAATGGACTTTCACAAAATTATTAAGACGCAAAGAACAAAAGGCCAAACTAAACTTCGAACATCTAACAGCCAAGAATCATACAATGTTTCAAATAAGATACAATAGGAGGAGGCTCCTATAACCCTATACTTAGTCTTTATTTCGGACACTCTTTACTATACATACAATGTATGAATGTATCTCGACTGAGTAGGTCTTCATTCAAGTATGTCATGGACAGGAACCCCAACGGAGCATTAAAAAGCGCAACAAAATGCCTACTGGGAACGGCTTTGGCTGGTTGGCATGCCAAGCGTAAAAAAATGGGTAACAATAGCGGTGGTTTGGCGTCATACTTGGCGGAAGGATCATTCTTGACACCTAAGCGTCTCCTCTGGTCAACTGAGTCGGAGTGACAAGTGTGGTTGGTTTTTGTAGCGAGTTGTGATATTTTGAGCAAGTTATTTGGTGGATATGAAATTGGAGATTTTTTATTATTGTGTGTTGGTATCAGGACCTGATCTTCCATAAGGCCCAGGCCTAGGGCCCTCAAATTTTAGGGGCCCCTAAATTTCAGTTTCTTTTATGCTAAATGCTTTGGATCCTCAAAATTTTACTAGATTTTTTAATTTTTTATGCCTCCTTTTCTTTAGCTTGACTTTGACATTGAATCAACATTGTTGGTATGAATTAACATTGTTTGTAGTTTGTATTAATGTCATAAGGAAGATGATAGAAAAAACTTAATACATCAGCCAACTAGCACTATATTTAAGGGCAATCATACGCAAACATTTTCGTAAAAGGCCCCCAAAATCTGTTGTGCCTAAAATTCTGTGTTCTCTTCGATCAGGCCCTGGTTGGTATGAAATGTTTTGATTCTATATTTAAGGTGAAGAGGAGCGAGGATTATTACATATTTATTTAAAAGAAATATTAATACATTGTATAAACGATAAGAAATAATTATCGGATTTTTGGAATAAAATAATTAAAACTAGCCAAATTTAGCGTGTAAAGTTTAATATCGAATAAATGCTGTTTTTTTGGCGCTTTTCCTTCCCGTTAAGAATAAATGTTGTGTGGAAGAGGTTAAGTGACAAATTCTGTTACAAACCTCCTTGTTTGTATTTGAAATATATTTGATGTTTGCAGGGTAACGTTATATGGAAATATATCATAATTTAATTAGTTTAGTGTATTACACAGAATTTTATTTTATCGAAACTCAATGCAATAACATTTCATTACCCACTATTATATCTCTTTCTGTCTTCACTTTGTAAACAAACATTAGGGGTGTGTAACACAACACAACTTTCAATTACCACTCAGTAATACATTTAAATGTAATATGCACCGATAAGGTATTTTCAATAACTTTAAAATTAAAAAAGTGCTATGGCAACAACCGCAATTTTTCCGAAAACCTTATAAGGTTATGTCCTGACTACGCCACAAAGGCAACAAATGCCACAAAGGCAACAAATGCCACAAAGGCAACAAATGCCACAAAGGCAACAAAACTTGGCGACTTGGCAGAGTCAACCACCATGTTATTGCATTGCTTAGCGCGCTTGGCGGTAGCCAAATTTTGTTGCGTTTGTTGCCTTTGTGGCGTTTGTTGTCGTAGTGAGGACATAGCCTAATGACGTCAGACAGATACTCATGTATCAATTTTGAAAAACGCAGCTCTTCTAGTGCAAGCAGTAGAGTGGTTTCAAATATAGATAGACGGATAGAAACGGATAGACGATTCAAAAACCACTTTTTGGATTCGTACCCCTCCAAAACGTGTAGAAAACGCAAAATATCCACTTCGGATTTTCAACCTCATCGAAATGGAAGAAAACTTTCATTTAAATATATTTCATATTAGGTAATCGAAAGTAAAAAAAAAAGCTACATCACTAGCAAAATCATTAGTCAACTTAAACTTTTTAACAAAAAAAAATGTCGTTATTTTCAAAAACTGTACTTTTTAAAATAAAACCAAAGATGTTTTTCATAAGTAAATTAAATAGACAAAAATCCTTAACAAAATCAGGGTCTGTTTTCAGGAATAAATCAGCCATTTTGAGACCCAAAGACAGCAAAACCGTCCATCCTAATGAGATGGCTGGGCGAAACACTTTACAAATAAAATAAGAGCCAGCAAAGGATGATTACACATGTTCTACACAGTTGATTAACGTTCTAAAAAAGCATCCTCGCAAGTCTCTCCAATTGTTTTTTCACCCCTTGCCACACTACGGCCTTAATTATAGCGTCTTTCCCAGCCTTTTCCTATGGCGATGACTAAGTAGTCGCTTCCTCCTGAATTTTCTGGGTCATAATTCAATTGAATAGGCATTTTTTAAAGCAATGGCCCATTACGTTGACAACCTTCACTTAGTTCAGCGGTTTTGAACTTGGAAGACACTCAGTGGATTTTGTTTAGGGATTCTTTTTGGATTTGTACACTCTTAAAACAAACGAGCGGATTTAACTCGGTCTGAGTTAATTTCCACTCCTTTCCGTGCCGAAAATGCACTTCCCCTATATGAGTGGATTTCACTCTTTTTGCGGAGTGGGTAAAAGAAATGAAAGAAAACAATCTACGTCCTACACTCTTAAAACGAGCGGTTTTAACTCAGTCTGAGTTAATTTTCACTCTTTTCTGGTGCCGAAAATGCACTTCCCCTATAGGAGTGGATTTCACACTTTTGTTTTAAGAGTGTAGGTTTTAGTCAGAGATTGGAAAATTGTTTTTAAAAAGTAACTTTGTTACAGTTACTTAATTAAACAAGTAACTAGTTACAGTTACTTCATATGAAGGGTAACCTAATCACAGTTTCTTTTAGAAATTTCCAGTTATACGAAAAATTGAAATTTAGCCGTCTTAGTACAGTTTTCCGTCGTATTTTTACCGTCATTGAATGTTTTTAGACAAAAGAATAGGGACAATCGCAAAAAGTTAAGAAAGAAAATTCAGCGTTGTTAAATAATTAAATTTAAGCCGAACGCGGAACTGTGCCGAAAATATCCGAAAGAATTTTTTAGTTACTTCGTTACCGCTAAAAGTAACTAAGTTACAATAACTTTCTGAAAAATCTAACGCCGTTACTCGACGTTACCGAAAAAAAGTAACTGTTACAAGTAACGCGTTACTCTAATCCCTGGTGTTAGGAGAGAAATGTAGAGCCTAGTGGAAGAACGTTTGCCACGCGAAAATGTGCTTTCTGCTTAAGTTTAGCTAAGTTGTCAAAATATAAGGCAAATGAAGAACATTGTCTTGCATTTTGTTTACTTAGATAAACGTAAGCAGAAAGCTCATTTTAGCGTGGCAATTTTTTTTCCAACCGTCGTTAATGAAGACTATTGCCTTGAACGATTTGTAGGACAAATTAAGTTACACCCAAAAAAAAACGAATTTAAAAAACTTTAAAGTTAACGTTTTTATTCAGAATTTGGAAGTATTACTTGCACACAGTCGTCGCTAATGGGTTTAAAAAAAACGACATTTAAAAAATATTTCTTCTTTTAGCGGAATTACTTTTCTTTATAAGTAACGATACACACCAAATACTTAATATTTCTTTACTGAATTAAAAAAATATCTATGTATGATGTCATTATTATTAGTAACAAATAAAAAAAAGTTAAGTAACTTCACGTTTCAAATATAAACGGCAGAGACGATACCCACACCCTGATATTAGTTGGGAGTAAACCAATTGAGAATTTTTCGAATTTATTTTTAATACCTGGAACTATACTATAATAACTGGTTTATAGATAGAAACGTGAGAAACGGGACCATACGTCAAGAGCACGTGACTTTTACCACCCAATTAATAATGTTAACTCTTAACCATGTGATCATCTACCTGCCAATTATCATCATTTAGTTTGATCACGTGGTTACAGTCCACCAATTACCAGGGTTAAAATTCCGTGTCTTTTGTTCTTAATACACCTAGAATTTAGATAGGTGTTACAAGTCACGATTATATTTTCATTATGAAACAGCTTTTTCTTCAATTACGTATATGAAAGAAAGATGTATCACATGTATCTATAGATTGTAGTAGGTGGTGTGCATTTTAAAAAGCATATCGTGCAGCAAATAAAAACTTAAGGTGCATGCTTGTATTTAACGAATGTAAAAGATATTTTTTATAGCATACACTAAATGTAACGTAGTTGAATCGTTTATTCGTTTTCATTATATTCCGCTTATTCAGGGGTAAAAGACAAAAGAGGCTTGTAAAAAAAATAATTTTAAAATAGTGTTGAACATTAGTAAGTAATATGTAGGTATATTATACTAAAATTTATTTATCATACATATCCAAAAAAGTGTTCTAAAAATGTCACAAGAAGATTTCGATATTATTTTCTGCCGGTACCCAATTTGTTTTAACATTACTAAGAATATACAAGTATATTTTTAAGTCCAAGAAGTGCTTTAGCGAACTGCTTAACCACGTACCACAAATCAGTAATTAAAGTTTATTTTCTAAACATTCCCATGTTAGAAATTTCGTTGCTATGTAATTCTTGGTTTCCGTTATTAAACGAACATTATTGCTTCTCGCTAGTTGGGCATTCAAACAATGCACTTAAGTGTGACTCGTATCAAATATTATATATTTTAAACATTTAGCTGGAATCCCAGGATACCGAACCTTTATGCTGGGTACATTTGGCAACTGGACATTCCTCTTTTACCACCTCACAGAGAGATTAAAATAACCAAACAATTCAAGCAGTAACAAAAAAACATGTCGCAAGCACTTCTAAAAGCAATATTTATGTTTAAGTGCTACAAAGAATGAAAATAAGAGCCTGGTTGAGCGAGAAGTCACAACATTGAAATACTAATAAAAATAGGATTCTTATTATTGGAAATCCTGAACTAATTGTTATTGGGACGAGTCGCTGATAAACTTACTGTGTTTGCTTCAAGGGCTGCTTTGAAGTAGAACTGTTTATTTGCGAAACCTTTGCAAACACAACATACCTTTCCAAAACCAAATATTTTAAGTTATTTATCATTCCCTTGCTATTAGCAATTTCAAAGGTAGATCTCTGGAATCGAAACAAAATAGTATAAATGTTGACCGAGAACCGGCCACAGTAGGTGGTTTCAGTAATACGAAGTTGGTCGGTAGATATATATTCAGGTTTGTGTGCTTGGTCAGAGACCCGCTTATAAGTCTTCGTCAAGTAAGACACACAACACACATACATAAGTAAAAGATGTTGCCATCTATCGCCACCTCCACAATTTAGACATGTCCCTGAAGGGGAGGGAAATAGTCCCTGTAAGGACCGTAATAAGGGACCTGTACCAGTGGGAAACTGCGCCATGACCACCCACAGGACTTTCGGACCCACAAATTTAACGAGCACGTACTCCGCATATACTCGGTGGGTCTTCAGTGGTATCGTGACTCGATCGAGGGACCTTCCGATTCCGAGAACGAGGCCTTAACCACTAGGCTATCCATGGCCCCATGCGAATTTAACTGACTACTAAGGTTAGATAACAACTTAGACACGTAAGCTGACTTGGAAACTAAAGCTAGGTCTACACGATGGGACAGGATATGTGAGCCTTCGCCAAACATCGCCACTCTTCTTCCACAACGTGAGCGAAAGCATTTTCACTCGTCAGTGATTGGTTTTGTGAGCCCACGGGAGATGCCAAACCAATTATTGACGAGCTTTCGGTACTGTCTTGGAGGAAGAGTGGCGATGTTTGGCGAAGGTCCACATGCCCTGTCCCTGGTCCTGTCCCTCTGTGTATGAATAGCTTGAAAAAGATAACATGAGAGGCCCTGGGGCCCGGGTGGGTTTGATCGCAGCCCATTACGCTAACAGTCTCCACACTGTACCGGGTGCGGGTTCGATTCCCGCCTTCGCCCTGGATACTTTTTATCTCTGCGTGTCAGTAAAAATTCTGTGTGCGTCTGTCTTACTTGACGTAGGTTAATAAGCGGGTTTCTGATCAAGCACACAAACAGGAAAATAGATTTACCAACCTACTAGATAAGAGCGTTGCGAAGTCAATATAACATTTGCCTTTTGATGTTAAATTTCCATCGGTAAACGGGTCTTCGAATCCTAACTACACCATGAATCCTATAAATAAGCTTTTAACTGGAAGTGAAAAACATAAAACTCAACAGTTAATCACGAGTATACTGGGACAGGCATGCTCTTTAAATCTGTGGAATCCGAAAATATGACAGAGTTAGCTTTCCACATCGTTCGAAGTTCTGATGGTGCCGGTTCGACCTCGGCCAGTTCGACCAGGCGTCGACCACGTCACTTGACTGCTGAATAAGTGTATTATCTAACCGTTACATTTGCACATGGATTAAAAAGGTAAGTGTAAAGGAACTATCTCTAAACCACTTATATTTTAACCCATTCACGACGATTGGCAAGATAATTTGCCACACGAAAATGAGCTATGTGCTTAAGTTTTCCTAAATGAGCAAAATATAAGAAAATAGAGATTACGGTCCTGGACAGTTTATGTACAGGACAAATTAAGTTGCACGAAAAACGAACTTCAAAAACTTAAAATAAAGGCATTTATTCGGATATGAAGGTATTCATTCGTTAATGGATTAAACAAAACTATACAAAAAGTAGTTCCAATACACAATTTTCTACTCAGAAACTTGAGATAATCTCTTAGGTTCGGTGACACAAGCCATCCAGTCTCCCACGTGGCCCAAGAGACCGCATCCGACCCACCTTTGCAGGAGCTCTTTAGTTTCTCGCTCACACAGTAATTGACCTCTTGATCACTCAACCAACGTGCATTTTCAGATATTACAGTGGGAAAGATGGGATAGATTGGGAAGGAAGGGGGTGGAGAGGCGAGCGGGGGTCAATAGTTACCTGAAAGATAGGAAATGCTTGAAGGAGTTCGGGCTTTTTTATAGTTTAAAGAAGGTCTTAAGGCTTGGGATATAAAAAATAATGGTTAAACATTAATGGGAGGTTTTCAGTGCATTAGATTTAACTTCTTAACGATCGGATAATATTCAAGAAAACGGTCATAAAAATGGCTATTTTTCTATCCCAAAAAATTATATAAATATATGTGTATGAACAATCTATTTATTATATACACAGATATATATTCTTTTAAATTTTTGTTTTCATTGGTTTTCAGCTTGAAATTAAACCGAGTTGGCGCGTTACTATAGAAGGAAACCTCACCCCCCGTCATTTTCACGGGAGCCAAAAGGAAAGGGATAGATAAGTATTGTTATACAATTATTTAAAAAAAAATTTAAATAAATAATTTTGTTCGATTTTATTAAAGTATTTTACTTAAATTATTTTCCTAAACAGATGTCTTAGTTATTAGACTTACTCAAAGTCCAAACAATAAATCAGACACTTTTTATACAAGGTGTAGATAGAAATTTTTTTTGAGATAAATATACGGACTTTTAGTAACGCAAATTCAATAAAAATATACATTGATAGATTAAAAATATATCAATTATAACCTCCATAACAGTAATTTATCTCAAATCACACACACACATCATTGACTCACTAAAAAGATACAACTTTAATCTGAACTTCGTGAAATAGCCGCTACTTTTTACTTTTCTTAAAATATAAAAAAGATCACTATCTTAACATCAGACGCAGCTGATATGTATAAACACATCGTAAAGAGCAATATCAAACACATTTAGTTGCTTCATGAGCCATTGCGGTGGAGACGAGACTATCCATCTTAGAAAGCCCGTGCATAATATCAAAAGAATTTCACAACAAATGCTGACTCGGACTGTCACTTGCTATCTGCACCGAGAAAAACGAGCCTATTAAAACGATCGTGCGGTGCAAGCCAAGTTGATAACGTATGACTTGTGACTCGTTTTAATTTTTAGTATTCTGACGCAGTGACTCTTGGCGAGACAACGTTAGCATCCGCATTAAAGTATTATTTTATAAGATAATAACCATCTGTTTTGTGCGAGTTGTAGACTTTTTGTTGAAATCCCCAAGCACTTGTTTAACGGAAAATACTGCATTGTAGAAAAATATCCTCTAATTTACCTAGACAGGGTGAGGTTAAAATACTTCGATCAAACCTCTATTTAAGAAATCACAATATATTTTTAAAAAAAGTGTTGAAATTCTGACTTTATTTCTACTCTTTGACTGTGCAAACCTAGAAAAAATGATAAGGAGTGGGCTGAAGGCATTACATTAATTAACTTAGCATAACTACAGAAGTTTGATGTCGTTTGAAACAATTTTCTTGAAGATAAGTGAAAAGAATTGGCTACAATGCAATAATTTTCCTTCGTACTGCGATCTTTAAATATTTTGACCAATTCGAAAGGACTTAAAATCCTTACAGTGTCTCAATAGCATACATTGTTTTAAAACAAGATTCTAACATAAAATGGCTTTAGCTCATCTTCAAGGAAATCGTTTCAAATGATTTTTAAAACAATCGCCATGATAACCCCCCCCCCCCCCCCCCACAAAAGAACTTATGGCATTCCCAAAAGTGGACATTTATTTTCCCTCGATTTAAATCGAGCGTATTTTCGACAAACAAATGGAGCGACTAAAAGACAAAACGAAAAGGAAGCCAAGTATCCGCAGACCGCACAAGCAATTACTGTACACAAGGACCTAACGCAAAACACACGACAAAGCCCAGAGAGAGAGACACAAAATAAAGGAGATTTATAACTTCTATTGTCACAAATAGCCACTTGAATATAAAGGAAACGAAACACTGTATTTTTTCTTATCGTTTTAACTTTTATTAAATAGCCGAGCGTCAAATGTCCACGAATTTTAGAATAAATGATGCGTGAAACAGATGACCAGAAAAAGACATTGAGGACAATGTTTTGGCTAGGGTGAGCTAGACTTCAATGTCGGTGCCACAAATCTATATTTTGTTTAAAGAGGTTTTGTTTTTTCAAAATATTTTTTTTTAATGTACCAAGAATTTTTGTTTTTAAATATACAAATTAGCTTTTTTTAATAATGAAGACAAAATAACTCATCCTTTTATATAAAAACACAATTTATAATTAAAATGCATTTCTATTTAATAAATTACATTAATAAAATTCAGCTCAAACAAGTAAATTGTTTAAAGAGCCAAAACGTCCCTTTTCAAAAAAGGACTCATTATTTCATAGTGTCGATTAAAAAGATAACCAAATCGAACCTGATTGAATGTTTAAGTTTTTACGTCCTATAAAGAAATATTTTAAATTTATTAAAAAATTTCTAAAAAATTATTTAATATTTTTTAGCAAATTTACTCCATAAACGTTTAGAAAATATGCAAACAAATTATCTGTTTTAGAATTAAAAAAAATTTAAACCGAGTTTCAATTTGATATGCCATACAATCATCAAGCTATAAAAAAGAAGAAAGGTCGGTCGAAACCCTAGACGCGTTTAGTTAAGGCCCCATGTTTGCGAAATGAAGAAGCATCAGCAAGTATTGCGGCAACATTTAACGCCAAAATAAAAAATAAAAATCAGAAAGGAAATTCATTAAGAAAAAACATGGTAGTCGGTTTCTTTTAGTATCACTGGAAGGCGAGCTACCAATTTGCGAGTAGCTCTTAGCTAACTCGATGACTGGGCAAGAAAATTTGCCGGGCGAAAATAAGTTTTCTCTTTAGTTTATCTAAATAAACAAAATATAAGACAAATGAAGATCACAGTCCTGAACAATTGATGAAGAACACATTAAGCACACGACAAACGAATTTTAAAAAACTTAAAGTTAACGTTTTTATTCGGAAATGAAGGTGTTAATGGTATTCACTTCACAAAGTTGTCGTTAATAGGTTAACAGACAAGATCTTTTTAATTTGGCTATTAATAAAATTCCTTATAGCTGTGAAATTTTCGTTATAATTAAAATAAAACGAATTAAAATATTTTCGGAAATAGGAAAAAAGAACGAGTGTTTTGTAAACCCTTTTTTCTAACAATCGACGATCAGCAGTTAAATATTTCGTAAAATATAACAAAAAATTCAATGCAGCAATTAAGCTTTTAATATTTTTGGTGTAGTTTCAAAACAGGTTACGAACGCTCTTTCAATCATATCGACTAAAAATATCTAAAAATGAAATAAAACTAAAAAAAAAGTTTCCTTAACCGTGGCTCCGTTTTTTTTTCAATCACCGTTTGGACAAGAATGGGAAAACAATCAATGTATATCCTATATAATATGCACAAATCGAAGTCAAATATAGATATGTTTTGACATAATCCAACTTGAGGAAAAGCCACATTTAAGAAAAAACATGATTGATAAGTATTTTCGATGCACTTTAGAATATTACAAACAACATACTTATTTTTAAGAACCAATATCAATAGTACAGGATGGCGCAAATAAAAGTGGCCCCGTCATGGAGATAAGAATAAGATAGAATTGTTGCAAAGTCAAAAACCAATGCAAAAACCGGTTTGCTATGTGAAACTATTGATCACTTCAATATGAAGCCCAAACAAAAGCTTGGCGAATTATTTGCCGGCAACTATGCTATGGTTTGACTTGGTATGCACTATATATATAAACTGAAGGTTTGTATAGATATGCAAAATAATTTCCCACTAATGATTATTTCTGCCGTTATTTATACAACATTCTAATGATTGCAAGACACAATATTTGCTAGGGCGTTTCATATAATACACATAAACCTGAACTCGCCAATAGTCCGATGAGTAGCTCTAATATATTGCTAATCCAATCCAACCAATGCAAAAACAGGTTTGCCAAGTGAAGCCATTGCACGCTTGAATATCTTTAATTTCTATCAAGCACATTCAAGAACAGGTTGCAATGACTTTCCGCTAACATCTCATGCATTTCTTATCTCTGACGCTCGGGCAGACCAGCACTTTATTTGGCTGCCACCCTGTATATTAACAATACTGTTAGTAATAAGGTAGCGAAATGACTCTTGGTAGTATTTTAATCGTCGATGATGGAAAGTGATATACGTGCAAATGGTCTAGCTCTCGTTGTTAGCCAATCAAGATTAAATTCGGAATAACTCTAAATCATAGAATAAATCCTGATAGTGGTCAATCAAAATTGAAAAGGAACAAAATTATAAAAAATAAAGTTAACCCGAATTGGTGAATACACTGCTAAAAATTTTGGTGCAAGATTGCACCGGAATTTTGTACTTTCTATCTGCTACCACTGTTTGGAGTGTTGATTTACCACTTTTGCAGTGCATCAAAGTTATGGTTTTACCACAAAATTGGTAAATTTTTCCACCAAATGGTGGTGGCAGCAAGAAAGTTCCAGGATTCCAGTGCAATCTTGAACTAAACTTTTTAACAGGGTACCAACAAAAGATTCGTTTCGACTGTTATGCAAGTGACTCCGCAACAGCGAACAACCCTAAACTGTTGTTCAGACCAAGTCATCATCAAACAAGCGCAGTTTTAAAGCTAAGAATAGAGTTAGGTGCTAAGTCACACATCATTACTCCGGCGGGGTCAAGTCTAGTCTTTAATCGCCGTGCACGCCTCACTAAACTCTAAGTACTCAGCATCATAGCTTTTGGAATGACATTTTTTCTAAAATTGCCGATTGAGCATAATCGATTGACTAACAGTTAAGACGGTGAGTAATTTTTTTCAATAACAGTAGATACCTTGTTAACCAGCTTAAAATGAGGCGAAGGGCAAATCAGTTAGCGAAATTCCGGCTAAACCGGAGAAGTTAAATTAAGGTTTTGATGTGCATTTGATTACGCATTTTACATCGATGATATTTGCCCTGTAAATGATCGCCATTTAATTCAATGTATTAAAGCATTACAAGTTATATATTGTTTTTTAAAAAATAAGAAGCGCATTTTTTTTATCAGTATCCCATCGATAGGGAATTGATAACGAAACTAGTATGTTTTTTAGTTAATTATTTCATTTTAAGGACAAAAAAATTCTTTGGATTTAACGAAGTCCAATTAAGAGAAATCCTACTGTAATGGACTTTTATATAAAGAATGAACGAACTTATAACATTACAATAAACTCTCGCAAGAATATCGTAATTTCCGGCCTTTGAAAAATTACCATTAACGCATCAAAAACTAGCAATTACGTGCTAATAGACAGTATTTAATAATAAGGAGATATGAGTTCTAATAAAACGCCAAGAAATCAACCAAACCAACAATTCACGAAAATCTAAGTATCAGGAGGGAAAAATGTAACCTAACCGAATGACACTAATAAGCAAGGGCAACTTTTATCGCTGGCAATCCCAAAACTTCCCTACTTGGTTGCGTCTTACTATTACGAATCGTTTATGTTCGTTTAAAAGAACAGTTATCGCCTGTTTACGCCTTTTCTTTTAAATCTAAAACAGTTTATTTGGAAGAAAGCTTATAAAGAAAATATTCTCAAATGATTGGAAAATATTAAAGAAATAATAATATTTAAAGTTTTTTTTTAATTAAAAGGTTATTTTAAAACCTCTGTTTTTAAACTCAGTAAACCGAAGAACATTTAAGACAATGAAACTTTTAAATGAATCTCATATATAAACCTTTAAAAAGTTATGTAGTTGAAATGTTTTTATATGTTAGAAAATTCAAAATCTATCAAGTGGGATAGTGCTTCGTTTTGGTACTAAATCAAGCTTGTTGTAATATCGGATAAGGATGCAATGGAACTCAATTATTTTGAATATATTCATCAAATTTTATAAAAGATGAATTTCGGAAATAACAGATCCTGTTTGGTGCTCAGACAAACTCGTACATAAGATAACACAAATATTTCCCTAATACCCCCAAATGAAACTCGACCCCTCTCTCTAAGGAATTGGAAGCAGAACCAAATTCATTATTAAAAGTCCTTCCGATGCCATGGAAGACATCTACATAAATTTTCTTTCTTTTATGTGCGTCTTCATAATCTGGCGGAAGAAGAAGTCAGGCCACACACCACTTTGATGTCGTCAAGTGATGCGTCATATGCAAAGTTCCCCCCATCCTCAATCTAGGATGATGCTCTCCCAGAAGAATATTTATGACAGAGGGCGGGTGTTTTTATTTCTGGTGGCTTGTTTCTGGAATTTGTTGGGGTTCTCTATCAATTTTTTCGCGCCTTGAGAGAGAGATTTAAAGAGGAATCTTTCATACTCTTCGCTTTTGTTCGAATGTGGGATGCACAATCGCCGAGGAATAATCGCTGGAGTGGCTTTTGTTCTTGGTGGTTTTTTTTCAGAAGAGGGAAGTCAATCTGTTCAACTTTTAAGGTGATGAATTCGCGCTGAAGCACACGTAAATTTCGCTCTGATGGATGAATGGGAAATAACAATTTAATCGGAAAGAGTGTTCGCAGTATTTTGCAAGGAAAGAAATCGCGAATAGTTTTCGAGGTGCTTTGGAGCGTAAAACTTTTTTCTTTAAACTTATTGTGACGTTAAGAATATATATAAATAGACGTAAATTATCGGTCTTTATTTAATACTGATGAATGAAGGAATGTTAAACGTTAGTAAACGCTCATTCACTTCAATTTAGAAAACTTAAAAGTGCATATTCCTGAAAGAGTAAAATAGAAATACAATATCTGTAAATGCCAGACCCAGAGATAAGTTCTGATGATTTCTTCGATCGTAACAGAAAATTCCCCTCTCTTAAAATATTAGAATTCAACTTTTAAAACCAACTAGCTTCCTATTACATGTAATTATCACAAATTTGAACCAAAACTGACCATCCTCTTGGTGTAACTTAATCTGTGTTATCAAATTTAAAATTTCCAATTACAACTACTTCTCTGCTAAAATTCAACTCAGAATTTGGGGGTTAGAAAGAAGGAGCTAGAACAAGATAAACTGATATAGATTGTATGATTTTAATGGAGTTAAACCTTTTTCTGGAGATAGTAACGTTTAGTTCTATAGTCAAGAGAGTTTCCTCAATCACTCTAAAGTCCAAAGGTTATAATTTCCCTAACTAGTGCTCGATGGTCGGGGATAGTTACATGATATTCTTTCCCATGTTGTCACGAATACTACAGTTGAAAGATTTTTAAGTGATTGAAGAAACCAAATGGCGGCTATCTAGCAGCTTATTGAAATGAAAGTGCACAACTCACCGTAATGAGTCATCACCACAGTGAGATAGTAACTTTTAGTTCCATAGTCCACGGGAGCTTCCTCAATCACTCTGAATACCAACGGTTATAATGTCCTTACATGAGGCTCGAGGATCAGGAAAAGTTAAATAAGATTCTAGTCCTCTCTTTGTCACTGAACATGGATACTAGGCTATGATTTTTCGAGTGATTGAAGAAACTACATGGTAGCTATCTAGCAGCTTATTTAAATGAAAATGAAGTGTTCACCGTAGCGAGATAGTCATTTTTAGTTCCACAGTCCACGGGAGTTTCCATGGGGATTTTCATGGGGTTTCCTCAATCACTCTGAAGTCTAACGTTTCTATTGAGTTTCGAGGGTCAGGAGAACAAAGATGAGATTGTAGCCCAAGTTTTCATCAACAGGGATACTAGAGCTGAAAGGCTATGACTTTCAAGTGATTGAAGAAACCCCATGACCACTATCTATAGTAGTTTATTGAATAAAAGTGGAGTTTCCTCAATCACGAAGACAAACGGTTATAATGCCCTTACTGAGGGCCGAGTGCCAGGAAAATTTCTAAAAGAACTAAAAGATTCTAGTCGCCTTTGTCATTGAACATGGATACTAGTTTATGATTTTTCAAGTGATTGAAGAAACCACACGGTAAATTATTGTAATGAAAGTTAGACTCACCGGTCGTGAAGAGGACTATGGCCTTGAGACAGCTATACTCGGCCGCATCGACATGCAGCGCCTTCAGCTTCTCGACCTGCTCCTGGAAGATCCGAATGTGGTCCATGAAGGCCACTACCCTGTCGGCCGCCATGGGGCTGGCATGCAGCCCAGCAGCCGCCAACAGGGGCGCCACGTGCAGGGGCATCGAGCACTGGGACGCGTTCAGCACGAACAGTTCGGACCAGACCAGCCTCAACAGGGCCACCTGGTCGGTCACCTGAAGGTCAGGGAAGAAGGGAATGTTCCTTGCCCACTCGACTGCGCTGAACAGCAGCCTCGCGGCCAGCTCGCAGATGTTGTCGATGCCCATGATGTTGTTGGGCTGCATGCACTGCGCGTACCGGGATGAGGGGTAGGGTTCGGCCCGTAGAAGGAGAGAGATGAAGCTGGACAGGTAGGACGAGTGGGTCCCGTTGAGGGCGTCGCCGTTGGTGAGGGTCATCTGCCCGGGCAGCGCGTGCTGGCTCGGGGGGACCCGCCCCCGCTGGACCGCTGCGGGGGGACACAAGGGACAGCATGTAGGGGGTTTGAAACAACTCGCCCACAGGAGCATGGCTGTATTACTCAATTGCACGCCAAGTTTTGATGAATTTGAATAGTTACGTTTGGGGTTTATGAGAGAATATTGAATAAGTGGAAGCTTAGCTTGAAATGCACTTGTTAAATCATGGCAGTGCAAGTTCGATTAACTTCTGCATATTTACTTTTCTGTCTATTTTACTTTCCTGTTATTAATAAATATTTAACTTCTGTATATTTAACCATATAATGATAGTTAACCATATAATGATATTTAACCATATAATGATATTTAACCATATAATGATATTTGATGAATTCGAATAGTAAGTGAATTTAGTTTGTAGCGTAAGAGAGAATATTGAATAGGTAGAAACTTAACTTGAAATGCACTTGTTAAATCATGGCCGTGCAAGTTCAGTTAAGTATTGTATTTTATCAGATATGGAGTTTGCATGAACTTGAATATTATGTTAACTTAGTTTATAGCGTAAGAGAGAATAATAAACAGGTAGAAAGTTAACTTAAAATGCACATTGTCAATTAATAGCCTCACGGAAACATGACCGTACAAGTTCAATTTTGTAATATTTCAAGAAATACTGACGAACTTGAATAGTAAGTTTACACAGTTTTCTAGTGTAAAAGAGAATATTGCATAGGTAAAAAATTAACTTGAAATTCACATCATCTGTAGGTAATAACAATTATAAAGCAAATCCAAGTATATGTTGATGTAGTTGATTGTACTTAACTGCTTTTTATACAATTATGATTTTTAAAAATAGAGAGATAGAATATTTTCTTTACTGAAACAATACTTCTGAATTCTCCAGATCACTTTATTTAATTAATTATTCTTGTCGTCATCAATTATACTTAAAATCGTGCAGTACTTCCAGCTTTTAACATATCCATTATCCAAGCTACTTATAGTTGTATTTATTTAAACTTTAAATTATTTTTTATTAACGGTTGTATTATTTGTTGTAGTGTTAGACATGTCTAATGTTCCTATATACAAACTGCTCTCTGGTCAAATCTTTTACTATATTTGACGCACTCAAAAAAATAACTTGTGAGCAACTATAATACACTATCAGGTCTCAGTTTTTCAGCTCGCATTATCGAGTCACTTTTATTTTATTAACCGTATTTGTTGTATTGCAAGATATGCTTTAGATTCCTATGTACAATATGTCAAAATCGTTTACTACTTTTGGCGCACTAAAAAAAAATCGCAACCATTATCAGGTTTCGTAGAGGTAGAAGTCAACTACTCCGCACTTCAGAGAACGTGTATAATTTCCATGCAATAAGCAGACTTTATCTATCAAAGAAGTCAAAGTGCAACTGTCTGTATAAACAAGATGCCGATACACAGCTGGGCTCAATTTCCCGCTCGTCGATTATCGGAAATTAAAGTGAGAAGTACGTCCAAAGTATGGTTAAGAGATAAAGAAGATAAACATACAGAGTTTTAAGATTGTCATTATTTAAATATGAACATAATGCTAATCCAAAATATGGTTTTTTTGTTGGGATTGTATTGTCTTATGGTATTTTGCAATGGCTGTAAGAAGATAGTTATCAATAGTTTCAGTAATTTTTTTTATGTGCATAAGGATTAACAAGAAGCGGTGATTTGGTGAATTAATAGTTAATTTTTCTAAAAGTTAACTGAGATTGTGCAAAAAGTTATGTTTAACTTCTATTTTGAAGTACTGATACACAAAGTTTTTGTAAGTTTAAATCTTCAAGTTCAAACTAATTTTGTGTGACGTCGTTATCAAGTTTCATTTCTAGAATTGCCTCAAATGTAACTAAAACTTTTTTTACGTTGTCTTTAAATACAATCATTGCATCTTCTGTATTAATGTTTAATAAGTGTGGATTTTTTTCTTATTTTAACTTTCTTTAAACTACTTATGAGAAAATTATTTCACTTTTTCCTATTTAAAAATCTTCCATTCCATCTCCTAACTTCCTATTACTCATTAAAATGCAACCAACAAAAATCTTCTAAAAAAACAACGACACCGAAATAAACTAAGCGTCATCCTCAACTGACATGCCTACAATCATCAACAAAATTCATCCGAATTAAACGTTTCTATGTTGCAAGCACCCCTAAGAGAAGAGAGAGAGAGGATGGAGAGAAAAAGTTGGGAGTGGCCGATCCTCTCCGGCAGACGCGATCGTCTGCGAAGTTGGCAGGGGACAGAGGTGCTTTTTCACTCCCGGCGCGAACGCCCTCTCGTCTGACGCCCCACCCCCGCGCGAGTTGGTGTTGGAATATTTTGGAAAGAGTGAAGTGATGAAATTGTGTAGCATGGTTAGAAATGTAATATATTGTTAGAAATGTATTATAGTAATTGATAGAAATGTTTTTTAATATTTGTTAGATATGTATTATAGTGTTTGTTAGACATGTATTATAGTGTTTGTTAGACATGTATTATGTAATTGTTAGAAATGTAATATAGTAATTGTTGAAAATGTATTATAGTAATTGTTGAAAATGTAATATTGTAATTGTTAGAAATGCAATATAGTAATTGTTAGTAATGTAATATAGAAATTGTTCGAATTAGGTAATATTTTGGAAAGAATACAGAGATTCAATCATGTAGCATTGTTAGAAATGTAAAATAGTATTTGCAAGAAATATAATATAATAATTGTTAAAACTAGAGAATATTTAGAAAGAATAAAGAGATTCAAACTTGTAGCATTGTTAAAAAAGTAAAATAGTAATTGTTAGAAAATGTATTATAGTAATTGTTAGAAATGTAATATAGCAATTGTTAAAAATGTAATATAGCAATTGTTAGAAATGTAAAATAGTATTTGCTATAAATATAATATAATAATTTTTGTATTTTTTGTGGATTACAATTCCGGTTTGGTCTTATTGTATTGGATTAAAATAAATATTTTAAAAGTGAATAAAATGAATGAGGTAGTGAGTATTTTTATAACTCTCGTTTTTAATTAAAAATGCAATAAATATATTTTTATTTTAAGTTACTCTAAGGTTTTTATTTCGTGTTGGAAACGGAAATTTTTTAGCCCTTCCATCAATGTTGTATTTTTTCGTACTTTTTTCACGCCTCGCTAACTTAAAAGTATGTTTTGCAAGCAATTTTGAAAAAAAAGCCCAACATTTACTGGGGTCAAGTCAATTTAAGGAAATATAAACTTAAGAATAATGTACGATTATTGAAATTTACTTTTTAAATAGAAAGTAGTGTGCACTATCATTTGTACCCATAAACCCTTTATGAACTGAATTAAGTTTTAATTTTAATTATTTGTCTCTGATTATTTAAATGTTAGGCTAACTAAAGTAAAAGTTTTAAGAAGAATTTACTTTACCTTTACGAACTTTAATGTGCTAAAACCGAACATGTCAATCAAAAAGTTCCATCTTACCCCGTTTTCTCCAAATTAAACAATGTAAAATGAAACAGCGGCTTTTTAAGTAGTACTTCTAAGTACCGCCACTAGATAAAGGGTTAAAGGACCTGGATACACTGTTAAAAATTTTGTGCTTGGGTCACCATGATATTGGTTCCTAGTAGCTGAAACGCCTGTTTGGTGAAATTTTACACATTTTTTTCGGTGTTTGGTTGAACCATTTTTCTGGATTTGGAAACAAAAATATGAGAAATGGTTCAACCGAATACCAAAAATATGGTTTAACGTTTCACCACACAGCCGTTGCAGCTACTAGGAACTATATTTTTGGTGAAACAAAGTACCTAATTTTTAACAGTGTATAATGTGTAATTAGTATGAACCAGGTACATTCTCCGATCAACATAATTCAATCGAAATCAATAAAACCCCATAACTATTTTCCTATCCAATACATTCACTACCAAACCCCTTATTACCTTCAATTGCATTTCAGCAACCATGTTGCGTGCAGCAATCGCATTACCCAAACAGCTTGTTCGATCTCTCAAAACGGAATGATCCCGCGACCTTTTTCCGCAGCGAGATATCACAATTAGCCGACCTCCGGAGGTGAACCCTATGTAAGGCAGACTCGAGAGATTTGGTTTATTATAGAACCGTGAACGGAATATTACGTCCAGGTCGCGCAAGGTCAAAACGTTGCATGTTTGTCACATCGTTCTAAAGCGTGGTGCAGCAGTTAATGAAGTTGGACAAAGATTGTATTTTTTTTTTTTGGTTTGATTGGCTGTTTCGTTATGTTGTAATTTGTAAGGTTGTGACCTCAGTGACAGTAATTTTGTACCTTTATGGGACAGTTCTAAATTAAACAGCACACGATTACATTGGTTGGCTGCGTATATCTATAACAGCAATTGAATTTTTTCAACTTAATCTAAATCCCTTTTTTAACCTAGACGAAATATGATTTTGTTGCTAAATACAAACGTTAAAAAAGTCTACAACTTTATTGAGACAGCCTTAAATTAAACTACACACGATTTCATTGGTCGGCTGCGTATATCTAATAGTAATAGAATTGTTTATATCTTTCAAAAACCTCTTTTAACATGAATGAAACGGGTTTTTGTTGCTAAATGCTAAAAGTCTGATAGGTTCAAAGTTCTTCTTGGCAATCTTACGTTGCAGGTCTAAGATGCAGGTGTGTTCGTACAAATGGTTGCGTATTTTTACAGGGTGCAAGGAAAAGAAAAAAATTCTATTTTCTTAAAATACAGCACAGCAGACTGCACGCCATTAATATAATCTAATTATTCTAAAATTAATTCTAAAAAATAAATAAAGAAAATGCAGCTTGAAGAAGGCAAGTGTAAAAAATTTACTAAATAGTAGAATTTTGTGTCTGTGTTGAATAAGTAAATCAGCACACCGAGAGTAAAAATTAGATGGTCATAGGAAATTACTCAATAATAGAATTTGTGCGTTAAATGAGTAGATCAGCACATAGAGTAAAAATTAGATAATACTCGAAAGAATTCGAATTGACAGTATGTTTTTGTCGAAAACAAACCAAGTGTATAAGTAGATAAACTGAATATTCCCGATACAAATCCTATATAAAATAAAACATAAGACTGTTTATTTTGAATTCCTCCTGTTTATCGTCCATAACCTCTAAACGGGGCCCCTCATCCCCCATAACGGGGCCCCCGCTCTGAAAAGCACGTTCTGAGCATTTGACCTCGACCACTGTCATGTTTCATGAAAATAATAAAAAAAAAATAGCGGGCTTTCATAGTAGTATTCTCAGAACAAAATAAACAGGGTGCAAGAGCTTTATACCCCCCCCCCCCTCCCTCCCAAACCACACCGACTTTGGGGGAGATTGTGGTATGCGGATAAAAAAAAATGGTCTTCGCGCCTTTGGATCCTGTTACTTTTGCACGAAGTGAGTTTTCTTAATTTGGTTTATTGGGTGGAGGTTTTGGCGAGTCATAATGGTTTGAGTTGGCTTGTGTGGGGGGCGTTTTGGGGTTTTGGATTTGGAGTTGCACTATTTTGTGGGTTTGAAGCTTTTTTTAGTGTTTATTGTTTAGGTTTATTTTGTGTGCTACACAACTGCTAATTACAATCATCCATGTCAGAAATGGAAAACTGGGGGAGCATGATTTGTAGTAGCAAAATTGCAAAGTTATTTTACTGCATTCATATATATTTTTTTCGAATGGTCCTTAGTTTCCGGGGAATTTTTCGAATCTGAGGAAAGCCGATTTCTATTCGACCGAAAAGCATAGAGAGCGGGAGGATTTTTTTTTTTACAGTTCCTGATGAAAAATTAGATTTAAAACTCTCCTTAAAAGTTGGATGCGTTACATAATTTTATAGTAAACTGAGTAGACATTTAGAAAAAACAACTAATATTCCAAATAATAGGCTCCAAGTTAAGATATGTTAACCATAAAAGATGATGACACATGAATAAAAAAATTGATTAAAAATAATTCATATCCAATGACAATAATCAAAGTTTAAGAAGGAAAATATTAAATTTTAAAATGGTGTATTTTAGATACGTTTTTGTTTTCCCATATGATGCTTTAATCTATCTGTTGTTGGGGACCTCACTAAAAATATCCTATTATATTATAATTCAAAATGCACTTTTTAAGACAATATTTGTTATCTGAAAAAACTACACAAAATCTTAATCTTCAAACTTAGCTCCGTGAAATAAGTCTCTTCATAGCTAAATTCAACTTAATACTTCAGTACTCATGGAAAAGTTGAGAAACTCGATTGAAAACAATGTCTTTGATTATCTCAGTCAAACTCATTTTCAACCTCCAAATGTATAAATGAGATTGAAATAAATGTCCTTCCTCATAAGTATCGATGAAAATTCAATACGATGTAATAATTAATGCATATTTAATTAGCTTACCAAACAATATTCTCTCTTAAAAACACTTTTTTAAAAGCACAATGGCACAACCAAATATAGGAACTAAGATGCAATGTAAAAATCAATTATAACAAACATTATAACCAAAAGCAAAGTGTTTCTTTTCAAAATAGACACAGAATAAACACAATTGAAAAAATATTAGTATTCAATTCTTATATTATGAAAATACTAATAAAAAAGTTTATGAGATAATTATGTAAGTAAATTTAAATTAAAGTAGAAATGAATGTCATGAAGTAAAAGAAACACTTTACTCTTAATTAATATTAAACACTTACTTAATAATGCTACTTACTAATGCATTTAAGAGGATGGTAAGTCTCATAGAGCTAATGCATTAGTTTTGAAATTGTAACCTCTGTGAAAGTATTGCTTTGCCATGTAAGCATATTTCCATGTATGAGAATCATCATAACAGCAAAATAAAACAAATTGAAAGGGAAAATATCATATAGTTATTTAATTTTTAAGTGTTAATTGCTTCGAAACATTTTGAAAAGGGCAACAGTACTTTTAAACTTGATCAATTAGTTTTTAAAACACCGGGAGATATGTCTCCTTTAAATTTGTTTTGTTTTTCTGTTATGACGATTCTCATATCTGGTAAAAAAAGAAGCTTAAATGACAAAGCAATGGAACCGCAGGGGTTTCGATTTCAAAATAAAGCATAAGAATTATGGGACTGAAACTGAATAACAACTGAACATCCTCTAATGGGATTGGGAAAACACGGGTTATATTGCTGCAATAGCCCTTGAGTAAACAACCGTATGACCACTAACGTAATACCGAAGTGCTGCCAGATGTATCGATGTGTGAAACAAGACTTTAAAAAAAGTGAAAATAACTTTTAGTAAGAGTAAAGAATTTTATTTTTAAAAAAACTGGAGGAATTTTCATAAAATGAATCCATATGGATGAAACAAGGGAATATGTCGATGCAAAATGAAAGATTAAAAAAAAATTAAAAATAATCAAAATTCACACTTGAATTTAAAAAAAAATTAAGTGGACAGTTCTACAATTTTATTGAAAAAACAACAGGAATTGAAAAAATGTATTCAGATAGATGAAACAAAGGAATATGTCTTGTTAAACTATGCAAAATATCAATTATTCAAAGGAAGTTAAAAATAATCAAAATTCGAACTTCAATTTCAATTGTTTAAACTAGACACTTCGACCAATATTCGATCTTATATTCGTCATAAATCTCTTTAAACTCCAAGAAAATACATTCATAAATTTCAGAAACTTTACCGCAAAATATAGCAGGTGAAACATGTCTTTTAACTTTGACCGCGATAGCGAAGAAAACGTAAACAAACCAGATGCGAACGTTTCGTAAATCATCGTTTTCTGTCTCGCGTCGGCTCAACTCTGATTTACGTCACTCAGAACTTTCATTAAAGCACATGTGTTGCCAAAATAAAAAGATAAATTGTCCATTATTACATAGAGCATTTTTGTCTTGTTGACGAAAACAGATGTGATGTATATACCGAATTAATTTTAAATTGAGAAGTTTTGAAAAGATCTTCATCAAAGTATATATTCTTAAAACAATTGGAATGGGTTTATCATAATGAAGTACTTTAAACTGCATTTGGATAGAAGCTATAGAAAAGGTTTTAATGTATTTCTATTTCTCTCTCCACAAGAATTTGTTTAGACAATTAGTTCAGTGATTTCAAGTTGTCAATACATGTTATTCTATTTTTTATCTAAGAATTCAGTAAAATAGTCCAATTTTAACGGGCAAAATTAGAAAAAAAAATATTTAACCGAAATATTGAATTTATACTATTCAAGAAAAATGACACACGTAAGCTAGTTATGAAATACTTTTCGGGGGAATTATGTAATAAAGAGCGATATTTCATCCAAAATTAGTTATTCTCTAAATAATTTATGTACATAAAAAAAGTAGTTTTGTAACAGAATATGTCACTTAACCCGCTTCCACACAACAGTTGTGTTTAACAGGTAAAAATTCGCCAAACACAGCATTAATTCTATAATAAACATTTACATGCTAAATTTGGCTGGTTTCATTTATTTTATTTCGAAAATTCAATAATTATTACTTATTGTTTGTAAAAATTAATATTTCAAAGAATAAATATGCAATATTCCTCGCTTTTAAATAGATTAAAAATATTCCATATCAACATACAAAGAATCTCGTAGTGAAATATATTTGACGTCATTTCAAACTGATCGATGTCGCAAAAATAAATTTATTTTAATTTATTGTCTAAAAGAATTAAAGTTTCTCGAGGGATTGTTGCGAATGGCAATGGTGATTTAATTCTAATAAAAATGGCTTCCTATGCTTTTTAAATGAGCATTCAATTTTGCGGTTTTTTAAACAATTGAAGTACTTCGAATTCGAATTCATTTCTGAAATTTTCAATGTATTCTAATTTCGATGCGCTGAATTTTTTGACGTATCACACTTGTCCGTAGCATTTGTAGTTTGGGCTATGAAAGTGGGTGACGGACGGACAGATGGACTGAACGATAATAATACCTTCCACTTTTTACGTTATAAACATAGTGTGGCAGCTAATACTAAATAGCACTCCATAATAAATCCTAATACGAATTACCTTCCTTTTTATTGATATATTATGAATAGAGTAACAACAAAGAAATCAAAATAGGAAACTGCTAACTTATTCTTTCGAGAGTTTTCTTATTGTTGATTTTACAGAGAACAAATATATTCGAGTTTAACGATTCTAACATCACTTTAACCGAGGACAAAAAAAAAAAAAACATTTGAAAGTTTTTTAAACTCTTTTAAAATTTCAAATAATTCGTAGCGAATCAAATGGAAACGAAGCACAAATCAAGGACATTATTCCCAAACGTAGAACACAGCATACTTAAAATGGAATATTAAAAAAAAAGAATGTATCTAAAATGTGAATCAAAAGGTGTCGGTCTCTTTGAAATCGACCAACAAATAGATATCGGTACACTCATTTGGTATTTCGGTACCATAGTTATCCCATTCTGAATCAAATGAAAGCGAAGCACAGATAGGGGACATAAGTATCAAACGCAGAACACTGCATACTTAAAATGTAATATGAAAAAATAATAATAATCCCCAAAAGGGTTAAAACTAAAAACCAATCAAAATGTGTGTCTTTGAAGTCTACCAACAAGAAGATATCGACACACTTTTTGACATTCCTCTAATACCGTAGTAATTACATAGCCTATAGTGAGTGTCAAACGTGAAATTAAACAGATTTCTGAGTGTATCATCGAAAATGTCTTAACAATACCACCATATAAAATCCATAGAAAAATATTGGGCAATGCCAAAGACCACAATTTCCGCGACGGTTGACTCAAACCTGATTCTTTAAGAATCCTTTACCAAGCAATCACTGCAACTGTCAAACACATGAAAAAATTAAAGAGATTCCTTTGGACTTTTCAAATGGATGATCAAAAATCTCTTACAATACTTCCACTAAGAAAATTTTGGGAATACCAAAAGCACAAATTCGAGGTGCACTTTATCTTCCGCCAACAGAAAAATCCTCATATCTTTCTTGCAATGGTCAAGCCAAAAAGGGTAACATGCACTACCGTCTTGTCTGTGGTCAAAGTGGCACCACCCCACACAAAAGAACCTGACCTTGGGGGTTAAAAGTATCGTGACTTCTGGAACTAGGGGTCAACACGGTGTTTACTCAAACAGGGGGGCGGGCTTCATGGGGGTGGGGGGGTCGGTCTCATATTGTTATAGTGGAGCTGACCTGGTAACCTACCCTCCCTTCTCATTCCCATCTTGAGGCATTTCTTGAGCCGGCAGTACTGGCACTGGTTCCTGTGGTGCTGGTCGATGGGACAGTTCCGGTTGCCCCGACAGGTGTAAGTGAGATTCCGCCGCACCGACCGCTTGAAGAAGGACTTGCAGCCCTCGCACGTGAACTGTCCGTAGTGCTTGCCGCTCGACTTGTCGCCGCACACCACGCACTCGATGTGCTGCTGTCCGTTCTTGTCCGAGCTGGACGGAGTCACGGACTGGGGGGGTTGTTGGAGGTCCGTGGAATGTGGGGGGCCGCTGTCCCGCCACGGGCTCACGGCCAGGGCCGCCATGGCTGGGTGGTGCAAGGCGTCCGTGGATTGAACCGCTTCCCGCTTCAGGGTGATCGACAATGTGCTTTTCACCAAACACACCAACAATAACACGCACTTTGTGTGAGCGAGGCGCTGTCTGTGCGGCCGTCGCACCGCGATGCCAAGGAACTGACTGGAGTTGACTGGCGACCACGGGGAAATGCTGGGAGGAGAGGCGGCGCGGGGGGAAGGGGTCACGTGACTCTGGCCTTGCGCGAAGTTATGGAAGGGTTATTTTGAAAGAGTAGTGTTTGTGTTTATAATATTTTCCTGCTAACCCGTTGAGGTGATGGACCAAATTGCGCTCACTAAAACAAAACAGAATCAACAATTTTAGAACCTCCAGAATTATTTCGGCTTGACTTAAACCGAGATTAATTTTTCAATTACAACCAAATTTAATACCGAAATTAATGTAATTTAAAAAAGTTTTATTCACATTTTTTAAATATTTTTTTTTATAAAATAATAAAGAATGTTCACTTTTGGTCAAAACCTATACTATACAGCTAACAATTTTAGGGTATGCAAAATAGTCTTCTCTCTCGCTCACATTATAAAGGGTGGAAAATTGGTTATAATAAAAGCAAACTTTTAAAATGGCTTTAAAATGAAAACTACTCGACAGAATGGTGCGACAGTAGATGGAATTTTTAAAAGAGAAACTTCATTTTCTTTCACCAAAAGTAACCGTAATTTATGGATTTTTGTCCTTACATACTTCATTGCTTCCTTATTCCATTGCCCCCTTGTTCTTCACTTTAAAATATTCCATAAGGATTACTGTCAAACTTTAAGAAATAAGGACTAATCTATTGCGCTGGTCATTTTAAAACGCAATATTAATTCTTACCATTCAAAAGAGCAGTTGTAAACGAACTGACTGTTTCGTTGTTTCTCATCCCCACTTGCGCGCGAAAAACCTGCTCCAACCTTTTCGTTGACAGGTTCCGCCGCTCTGAGGGGGAGTTTTGCCCCCTTTTCGTCCAGTCTTGGCGCAGGGGTAAAAGGTTCTGCCCTTTTGTATAAAATTATGTTGATGCTCCAGCGCTTTGTTTCAGCGTTTGTCCTTTCGGTAATTTTTGTTTTGAGATTCTTTTTTCCCTTCTGTTTGTTATTTCGTGCGTCTTTGGATATAGTATATTGCAATTAGGTCCCAAATCGAAAAAAAATATGTATTGATTTTTGTGGTATTTTAAGGACTATTTATACCAATAATAAGGCAAGTCAATTTCCACTTTAGTAGTGAAAATCATTTATATTATTCGAACTTTTGCAAAAAAAATTTATTAGGATTTGGAGAATTATACAATGAAACTTTTTTCAAATACTTTTTTTGCAATGTTGTTGTTTTCCTTCAAGTCATTTTAATATGTCTTTTAAATTTAAAATTAAACTAGTACTCCTTCTAATGCACATTTTTAATTAAGAACGAATTAGTTTAAACTAATGATTTAATTGTTTTTATCCTCAAACAACTAATAAGATTTGTTTTTTAATATTATCAGTTATTTTAGTAGTATACATCTTAGTAGTACGATAGAACTTTGAGCAAAGTTCTTGTGAATCCACCAAACAGTTGTTAGATTAAAATTTCTATAGAAAATAACTATATAAACGAAATAAACTTTAAGGATTAGACCAAAAGTCATCTGATCAACCTGTTGTTATTTAACAATACACTTTAAATGATAAATTTACAAAAATTTTAAGGTGAATAACGGAAAAATTGCGAACCTCCTTGTCAAAATTTTAAATTTGTGAATTATAAATTATCGTTAATTTAACGTTTTCAATTCTTTTTGGACTTCTTAGGATATTTAATCTAACTCTAATCTATAGATAATTAGTATGTTTCCTTACATGAAATGATTTGTTTTAATTATGGGAATATGTTACGAATTACTAGACATTATGATAAAATAAAGGGTTTTTAATCATGCAAATCTCTTTTATACACATAGCATTATATGCAAAGTATAATTCTGTAAATTACTTTTTAATAACTTATATAAACCATAGATATCATAGTTAAAGTATTAGATTTTGCAGATCACGTGACCTCCAATGCTAACGACGGGACGCGCATGGAGACCAAAATAAGGGAACAAAATGACCAGTGTTGCCACCACTTTAAGGAGAAAAATGCTACGGCATCGTCGGAAAAATACCATTTAATTCTAAAATTACCAAAAAAATACTAGAAAAACATTTCAAATCACTAAAAAGATTCCAAAATGCAGCTAGTATTTTTACGATATTTTTTTGTAATTTTAGAATAATTCTAAAATAAATTCTAAAATTACAAAAAGTATCGTAAAAATACTAGCTGCAATTTGGAATCTTTTTAGTGATTTGAAATGCTTTTCTAGTATTTTTTTGGTAATTTTATAATTAAATGATATTTTTCCGATGATGCCGTAGCATTTTTCTCCTTAAAGTGGTGGCAACACTGGCCATTTTGCCCCCTTATTTTGGTCTCCATGCGCGTCCCGTCGTTAGCATTGGAGGTCACGTGATCTGCCAATCTAATACTTTAACTATGATATCTATGATATAAACTAACATTTAAAAAAAATTACAATTTGAGAATATGTGTTTAGTTGTTTTTTTGCTAACTCACACACATACTTTGACTTTTAACCGCTCATCACTTAACCATCCATCACGAGCAGGACATCAATGCAATATTAAGGGTTTTGCCTGTACCATCAATATTTTGTTATCAAATTTTTCTATGAAGAAATATTTTTTCCCCTTGTCTAGTTCCCCAGCCCCCTAAAACTTTTTTTAGTCAAAAGAAAAAAAGGGCGATATCAATGAATGGGAGGGAGGTTCACATTTCTGTCATGCTCTAATTGCAGTTGAGGGAGTCTGACAGTAGGGGGTGCATTAATATTTGTAACAACAGCGAACGCTTCGCTCATCGTTATTATGAATGAATGGACCCTGAATATACAGTTTTTCTGACCATGGCATGGCATGATGTTATTGTAACGTGATTTAAAATCACAGCAAAGAGGTACGCAGTTCAGCTTTCGTAGATTGCACTTCACAGTTTTATTTTACAGTTTTTCTTAATACTACCTTTTCTATGATAAACAGAAACGTTTGAGTATTTCAAAAAATACCTATATTGAAACAGCTCACAACTATCAGTCGTGCATTGGAATAAAAAAAGACCTACACTTAGGGTCAAGAAAGATTTCAGATATCTTGTTAAAAAAGGTGTTTTTTCTGCCGTAAATCTGTCAGACATTTCCCATTAAAAATACTTAAGGATGAACTATTGATTTCAAAGAACTGGCAAAGCTTGTTTATGCATCCATTCATTGCGTTTTACAGTTTCTTTTCCAAGAGAACCGATATTAACGAAATAGTTACCATCGAAAAATAATTAAGAACGAAAATTCAACGTTGTTAAAAGTTGAATTTTAAATAATTAAATTTAAGCCGAACTCTGAACTGCCGAAAATATCCGTAGAGCGGCGTGAGAAGTAATGGAAAAGTAACGAAATTTTTGGTTACTTCGTTACCGCTAAAAGTAACTAAGTTACAGTTACTTTCTGAAAAATCTAACGGCGTTACCTAAAAAAAGTAACTGTTACAAGTAAACGCGTTACTCCAATCCCTGATCCTAACAATACAGCAACCCCTCGTTATGTCGCGCTTCCCAGGAGACAAGCATAAAACCGCGATATAACGAGCGACTTGATAAATATTATACTTTTGATGTATTTATGGTATCAAAATAGTTTTTAAACGTATGTACAGCATGTATTTGAAAGATAAAACTAAATAATTTTAAATAATATAACTATGTACTCTAAAAAAAAATTTTTAGAAAGGACTTATTATTTAATTACTATACACATTATTGCACAGGCATACTAGACACATTTCACTCATTTTATATTAAAAAGTTCATCGAAAGTTGGCTGTTTTGATTTTTCTCATAAAACCTGTTTTCCGCAAATATCAAAGAACGGAAGTTTATTATTTATTTTAAGGCAAGTACACATTGAAAAAACTCAAGGAGAAAAATGAGAGACATGATACAAGGCGCGATATATCCGAATGCGCGATGTAACGAGGAGCGATATAGCGAGGGGTAACTGTACTTGCAATTTTTCTACCAGAGGCTCATATACCTACCTGCAAAAGAGGCCCTCTGCACAAAAAGCGCATGGGGCAGCTCATCAAGGGTACACCAAGGTCTGCAAAAAAAGGACCCCAGAGTTCAAGTTCAGTGAACCCCGTGATCTTTCTGACGACGTGTTTACTGCGATTTAAAGCGGGGGAAGAAAGTAGACGGGAGCAATTCGACACTCTTTTATGCGCAAAAATATGTCTGGGGGTCAGAGTGGGTTTTCGAGTTCTTTTATAGGGGTCCTTGTAAGTGTTGTTTGCAGGTGTATGGGAGGAATTCGTTTTTTCTAAAAGGATTTTCAACGAGGCAGTGGTATGGGATTAGCTTTTTGGGGGATTTTATAAGATGGCAGTGAGTTGTGGATGGTATGTTGTGATAGTATTTGATGTCGTTCTAATGTTTTCTCTCTAACTCTATATATTTCTACATTATAATCATGCATGAAAGGATATTTACAATATTGAAATCCTCTTTTTTAAATTCTCTTTTTTATCCTTGAGTAAAACCATACTACATGAACATCTAGTAACATTGTATACAATTTGTACACACTATACATTTTTTTTTACAGAAAATAATAGTTTTCGTAGCATTTAGAACACAACGTGGTTTTCAGTTTGACAATACGTAATAATATCAAAACAATTTTCATATAAATTTGACTTAACTGTGGTTCTAAATTATGACGCCAATAGCCCTAGTGTAGCTCTAGTTTGATGAATAACCCAACCACATTTGAACTTAACCTTAACCACATAAATTATCAAATCAGTAACGGTTAGAAAAATTTTATTTGTTACCGAAATACGATTCCGTTACTGATTTTTCACAAACATGTGCTTAAGACGTTATTTTGAAGTTTTAATACATGATTGAAATTATAGTTTAATTTAGTCGTCAGATCTGTAACGTCTCATCACGTCTGTAAATCGGCACTTTTTATAATATTGACCCATACACAAAATTTCGTGAAAGATTACCCAACTAACAAAAAGCAATCGTGTTCCTTCATCGACTCCAAAATGTCTTACAAGTCCATTCCTCCTTCAGGCGATTGAACTTCGAGAAACTATAACACTCATCTAACACCCGTCCGATTAGCTTGCACTATTGAGGACAATAATCAGAGGCAGAATGAAAAAAGCACTCATAATACCAAGCATTCGGCCTTGCTTGGTTGGGCAAGGACAATACCAGACAACGCCTGAGGACAGCCAGATTGTCCACTATCCCTCTCTTCCATCAGATTCGAAGCCGGCTTCCGTCTTTTATTGGCCTTAGGACAATGCGCCGTAAATGATGTTAATTGGTCCAACATTGGCTCGGATACTCGTCATTTTGGGGCACGATTAAAGTGCAGAAGACGCTTCTAATTGTTTCCTTTTTCCATTTATATCAACGAGGTGGTAAAAGTGCAGCAGGCTTCCTGTGCTATTTTGGTATTGTTCTGGTACGGGTTTGATTTATTATGCAGGTATAGCGATGATTGCTTTTTTTTTAAAACAAAAATCGTGTGGCTGTCTGGGCTTGAATGGATTATTAGTTGGATCTTGATTTTTCGTTTGTAGTGTAGCGTAATAGTCCTTAAACCAATGGGCATGGATACTGAGTAGGTAGGGGGTAGGGGTAGGTACACTCTTAAAACAAAATAGTGAAATCCACTCCTATAGGGGAAGTGTATGTTCGGCACCGGAAAGGAGTGGAAATTAACTCAGACTGAGTTAAAACCGCTCGTTTTAAGAGTATAGGACGTAGATTGTTTTCTTTTATTTCTTTTACCCACTCCGCAAAAATAGTGAAATCCACTCCTATAGGGGAAGTGCGTTTTCGGCACAGAAAGGAGTGGAAATTAACTCAGAGTGAGTTAAAACCGCTCGTTTGTTTTAAGAGTGTACATATATATTCCGGCTTGTGTGCTTGATCAATGATCAGAGACCCGCTTATGAAGCCTTGAATACTGAGTAATGAATTAAGACAATTTGTAAAGCTTTCAACACCTGGGATCATTCGCATGCAAGATAAGCGCCTTAACCGACTTGGGCTCCCCAGCCCCCTAACGGTATATTTTTTTATAGTGATTGTATTGTTTAGTCAAAATTAACAGATAAAAAATGAATCCTAAATGTACATTTTTTTTATTTCAGATTGTACGAGTACAGTTCGTTCTAAAATAGACGGCAATTGATAAATAAAAATACAAAAATGTTATTGAAAAGTTAGTATTTTTAATGTTTTTATTGTTGTAAACCTAAAACAAGAAATTAGTATATTTTCTAATCAGTATGCTTTAAACTAGTTTTCGTACTAATTTTATATTTAAAAAAATTATGCATTTATAAATTTCAGTTATTTATATGATTTTTCAAGATATTCATTTAATAACGAACGATATTGTACTGAAAATTTTTAACATTTTAATTTCCTTTTAGCATCATTTTCCTACTTCTACCAATGAAAATCTACGATTTTAGAACATAATAAAAATTACTAAATAAAAATTGCATTTCGAGTGCAGCATATTTATAAGCTTTTTTTCTTTTTATTTCCTTTAAGTTTCATAAACTGTGATATAGGGTACTAAAAATTATCCTTCAATCTTTAAAAAGTTAGAAAATAGACAATTTTTTTTATATATTATAGCATTGCATCATTTTCTTCTAAAAGCCCTTTCCCTTAAAAAAAATCAGAAATAGTTATGTCTCAACAGTTAAGAAATATTAAAGATAATCTGTGAGGATACTTCATCAAATTAAGTTTTCCCCTTATCTATACCTTTCTCTATAAAACCGGCGGTAACTAGTGTCGCAAGGGTTCAATTAACAAGTCATCAACTTCTTTCTTAGAAATTGCAGTTTTGTGATTAAAGCGTTTTTTTTATATGGAATGGCGGAAAAATACTTATCAGGTTTTGGTGGGTCGTAAGTTATCACATTTGAAGACACTTTTCTTGATCCTATTACTTATGACTGAATTCCAAAACATTAGCTTGAAAAAGAGATGTAAAAGCGTTCGCATAACGTTGTAATTACTGATGGTTAAATACTGTAAATAATGTGTTTAGAATATTAAATTATTTATGGTATATAAATATATTGTATCTATCATATATATCAGGAATATATATGGTATATATCATACATTCCTTTCGTACGCGTAACGCAACACAACAAAGGGGTAAGTGAAACTTTATAAATTCAAATAACAGACACCGAATCATGTAGTTGACAGATTTCTGAAGTTGTCGATATTAAACCCCATAAGTTCTGTAATATCTGTTACTATTTATTAATATATTAGTTGAACCAATAATGCAAAATAAAGTGTCACATATTTGTAAAATTCTTTTCGTTGAAGTGGCATTTTTTCGGATAAAAAATTCGGGTGTATCATCCATTTAGATCAGATGGTATAGCATCCCGTCGACCTGTTAACGCTTGCCAAATTCTTTAACGCTTCTTTTTAGGTATAGCGCTAATTTTTCCCATGAAAAAAAATTAAAAAACAAACAAATTATACTCATTTTATTATTATACAACAAATTATATAATTATTTTCCGTTTTATTTACGTTTTTCTGGGTGTTTTTATATTAATTATTATTCTTTTTTTAATAAAGTATACCTATATATCTTGTTTGGCTAAAATGACGGGATAATACACAAGTATCAGATTTTGAGATACTACCTCAGTGTATCTAAAAATAGAATTAAAATAAGCATCATCACTCTTTCGTCATAATACGTTCTTTAACTATAGAACATTCGTTAAAACCTTTCCCTCAATAAAATTTGACTGATACCACCGTAAATCCACATAAAACATTTTACTCTTCAAGAAGTAAACAGGAAAACCAAACTCGAAATTAAAAACACCAATACAACAACAATAAAAAAAATCCTCTCTTAACTTATCAAGTAGTATTTAGTGCTGCTTCCAAAGCTGTCGCCCCATCAATGCATGCAACTGCTTAGAGGAAAAGGGGGGGGGGGGGTCTTTTTTTATGCCTCACCCCGTGCAAAAACAGTGGGGGTGAGTCGTGATTCAGAACTTCCAGCGGAGCGGCAGTAATCTCCAGCGGTTTCGATAGTTCGCCACCTCGATCATTGTTTGAGGGTGCAAGAATAAAGATCAGGCCACCCCCCCCCCCCCCCCCTTTGTTAGGCTGATACGGGATCGTTTCTGCCTAACTGGATAAAGCCGATTTTTTTGTGGCTTCGAAGCAGCAGCCAGCGTTTAAAAGTGTGCGGTTTTTGTTTAATGGGTTCAAGGTGATGGGCATATGGTGTGAAGGGAATAGTTTAAAGAGTGGTTCTATTTTCAATTGTTGTGTTTAGCAAATGAAGGCACGTTTGGTGTGGCTAAATAAAAATAAAAGAAATATGACAAATAAAAGCAAGATTAGAAGTCTTTGATTGGTATTTTCTAAAAAAAATATTATCGTTAATATAAAGGTGATGTTAATTTTGTTGTAAAATGTTTGTTTATTGAAAATGTTTATTAGAATAATTGTACTGTTAAATGTTTATTTAAAATAGTTTTGTCATAAATTATTTTTTTTATAATCTACTAAAATTTTAAAATAGTTTTTTCATAAATTATTCTAAAATTTTTAAGTTGTATTACTTTTTTAGGTAATAAATATAACTTTTCTAATTTCATTTATATTTGCCTGAATTCTTCTACGTGTAAAGCAACTTTTGTAAAAAGAACAAGTTAAAGAACTGGTTTTTTTTAAAGAGCAGAGCAGACAGCAACTGTTCTTTGAAAAGAACGTAACAAATCACGCATTTCTTATCTTTTTCCCGTGGTGTTATTCAGAAAAGAACCACGATTTCGATTTCGTCAAACTTATTATAATGTTTAATTAAAAGACTAATTGGAAATTTGAAAAGAAAAGCATCGAGGTATAAGGGAGACACACATTCCAGAAAAAGAATATAGTTTTAAGATGAATATTTCATGCTGTAATGGCTCCGGACATTTTAAAAGTCTATACTTTGACAGAGAGAGAGACTAATTTTTATTTTTAATTAAAAAACTGATTGGAAATTTGAAAAAAAAGCATCGAGGTATAAGGGAGACACACATTCTAGAAAAAGAATGGAGTTCTAAGATGAATATTTCATGTTGTTATGGCTCCGGAGATTTTAAAAGAGCTTATTTTTAAACACATAATTTTCATTATTTATTTCATTTTATCATTAATCATTTATTCAATCATTCATTTATTTTTTTATACATATGTTCAATTTCTAAAAGCATTTATTCAACAAAATTAAAGTATTCATTTTTGGCTTGTTCCAAGTGACTTATTTCCTTCGATCTTCTATTTCCGAACTTACTTCGGTAGGTACTTCGATTGGTGTTTTGTTCCACGTGACATTTATCCACCAGTCAAGGTTCGAGAAAGAATTTATTCAACATTTCATATAACTTCTATTCAACCATTTTATTCAACATTTTAATTGTCATAGAAGATCTGAAACATGCCCACAGTGATACATCTGGCATTGGCATGGTGCGTTTGGTTTTAAATTATTATTTACCTGTAAAAAATAAAGTTCACAAAATAAAGAATAGTAACTAATCACTGATGCCTTCCAGTTTTCTCTTACAGCTCATATACAAAGTAAATTCAATTGATTGAAATTCGAAAGTCAAATATAAATTTAAATGAGGCAAAGCTTGACAAGTTCTTGAAAAGATATCGTTATCCCTAATATAACAAAAATATAGCGTATCTATGAACGTACTAGTACGAGAACTAAATTGTTTAAAAGTACCCTTGAAATTATGGTGACCAGACGTACTGCATTTCGCAGTACAGTTTAATTTGTTACTCAACTATCTATCTTTAAAAATTGAGGAAACATTCTCAGTAATATATTTTTATAGTTTTTTCAAACAAAAACAAAGTAAACTAAATATAATTTAAGAAAATTTATTAATGATTTCATAGTTGAAAAGTTTATCACTGAAACAAATCTGGTGAGGAATGGTACTTGAAATGAAAAATTAATTGTTGTTTTTTTCTATAACAATAAATGCACCTAATTCTTGCATACGATTTTAAATCATCCTTCAAAAAATAACTTCCGAATATTCCAATCAGTGCAATGGCACACAACAAACCTGGTAATTTGGCATACAAATTAGCCCTCCAACAGTTTCTCACCCCAAACAAAATAGTCACGTGCCAAAACAGAACACCACGCCAATTCCACCAATCGACATAACACTACAAAACCTACCCCCCCGAATTAACACTCAACTAACAATTCCAAACCACCCTCTTTAAAAGTCGGTATTTTTCACGAAAATAATGACATGTTCCCTTTCTCTTGTTCTTTTACAATTTGCTGCAACTAGATGTCTCTTGAAGGCTCGGATTTTTAACGGAAAATGTTTTCCAATCGCCCAATAAAATGTTTAACAAATTGAAAATAGGTGTTTAATCAAGTAAACAATGTTTATTTAGGCAATATAATGTTTATACTTCAACAATGTTTAGCAAAGTAATACACTTTAAAAATGTTTAACCGAATACTACAGTTCTTACATTTTAACAAAGTAAAACAATGTGTGCAATTCAAGGATGTTTAACCAAGTAATACAATTCTTACATTTTAACAAAGTACAACAATGTGTGCAATTCAAGGATGTTTAACAAAGTATGACAATATTTTTTCAGCATCAATGTTTAACAAAACAAAACAACGTTTGTACTTTAACATTGTTACACAAAGTAAACAATGTTTACACAACTATTTGTACTTGAAATGTTCAACAAAAAAAATAAAGAACTTTAAATATTTAACAATGTTTAAAAAAGTAAACAATATTAACACATTTCTTTTATCACTTTAAATACATTTTATCTCTCACAGATAATTCTTTTAACGTTCTGTGAAACATTTAAAAATGCGATAGCCATACAAGAAAAATATGTATCTTGGCACAAAAAAAGACGATGTTCTAACATAGATATCCCGCTTTATATTTTTCTTAAGTACATAACACGTTTAAAAATGAAATAATATTAGATAAAACTTTCTATATAGTAGAGGCCCAAAACATGCAATGTAAAAAAGTAAAGGCAGTAGTAATGGCTCAATAGATGGGATCACTCTTAAAAAAAAGTGAATCCTCATAGGATGCATTTCGGCACGGAAGGATAATACTCAGACTGAGTAAACAGCGTTTTAGAGTTAGGACGCATTGTTCTTATTCTTACCACCGAAAGAGTGAATTCACTCATAGAGAGTGCATTTCGCACGGAAGGAGTGGAAATTACTCAGATGAGTTAAAACCGCAGTTTGTTTAAGTGTAGGTTATGGTTAAACGCCCATGCTTGCAAAAACATCTATGCATATTTTAAAGGAATTAACGAAAAATTAACTTCTTGTGGATACAGATTTCTAATTCGACAATTTCCCTCAGCTCGCTTTGTCCCATGGTTAATAAAGCTTTCGGGACTTTTATTTAAAAAAAAAAACAATTATTATGGAATGGTTCTTCAGAAAGTACAAAAATATATCCCAATTATAAATTGCTGGGGTTGATTTTTACCTCCACGGCCCTCCCCACTACAAAACAGAGAGTCGATTTTTAGTCCCAGCCCCCCCCCCCCCCCCCTTTCCCCCAATCTCTCTATGGTTAATGAGTCGTCCTGTTCTTTGCGGGAAACCTCAACCCAATGTGAGTCACCACAAAAGTGATGCGGGTGAACCCCCCTCCAACCCCCCCAGATATGAGTTTTTTCAGTGTAGGGGGGGGATAAATGGGGGGTCAGAAAGATGATGCTAAGAGACAGGGAGGCTCGGGAGGAAAATAGGGAGGGAGGGTTCAGATAGCTAATGCTAGGACCATCGATCTAAGGGCAAGGTGGGGGGGGGGGGGGGGGGGAGTCCGGGCAGCATTTTTTGGGCTCCGCCCCACTAAAGCGACAAGGAACCATCTGTCGTGTTATCTGGACCAAACCCTGCTGCTTCTTTTTTTGTGTTCTTATTATTATTACTCCCCCCGCCATCCCAACTTTAACCCCCCCCTCCCCCACGCTGTCCCTTATTGCAATATGGATGATTGGGACTATGGTCCCCCCCTGGAGGCATGGGCAATACAATATAAAAAGCCGAGTTTTGGGATAGAGAAATGTTATTACCAATGAAGATTGGCCGCATGTATTATTCCAGAGCTGGAAATGAATAGGTATTTGACCCGCAGCTTTCATATTGTGGATGTAAAAAGGTCGGGCCACCTCGTTAACCCTATTTAACGTCGGGGTAGTTTGTATAAGTACCTGGCGGCTATGGTATGAATCAGTACCAATGCTCGAGGGACAATATTTGAAACATGGTTTATAGCAATAACAAAGGACGAAGAACTTTCAATCGCAGTAACATTAGGGAGTTGTTTGCATTGTAATAATTTATGGAAATACCATATAAAAGTAATACTATAGATGAAATTGTATTAATGGAACATAAATTTTATTGATGCTCTCTGCAAAACAACAAGCTTTGTTATGAGTGTCAACAAATAAAATATTTTTATTTAGCAACAATATTCTACTTAACACTATTTTTTATATTTTTAAATTGATAAATATTTTTTAATTGTGGCATATTAATTCTTAGCTATTAGAATTCAATCAGAAAAACTTGTGTTCCAATAGCACAAGTATAATACAAATACCGTGTTAAAATTGCAACAATGCAATAGCGTGTTGTTTTAATACAAGAATTGTGTTTATGGCATACGAGAACTAAATTTATGTTGTTCCTTACAACTAATGATCGCGAGGGGAGACAATTATTATATCCATTCGCGATTAAGAGAAAAAAACATGTAAAGTATATTGTTTTCTAAAGTGTGTACAACAAAATTATAACATTCATTTTAAACTATCGTAATATATATTTTTTAAGCTTTAGTATAGCTTTTTAATAGATATTTATATATCCGGAGCAGATGCTGAACTACATTTCGGAAGAATACATGGATGCTGCGCTTTCAACGCAATTTTTGTGCTAATCAAACAATTTTATTTGGTCGCAACGCAATTTTTTTATTGTTTCAACACAACTGGTAATAACTTTGGGTAATAATTAATTAATTTGGGTGATAATTAAATAATAATTAATAATTGGGTAATAATTAATTTAATTTGTAAAGTCAACACAATTTTTTTTGCTGATGTATAGACTGAAATTTATACTATATATAAATATAAAAAAGAAATAATGTAATGCATACTAGTTATTTTGCACAATTTTGATTTAGTTACTATTGCTTTCCCTTATTTATATTTCACAACATCCGTTTGACCTGGTCAATAGCTTCAGACAACTGTTGCCATCAAAGTTAAAGATCAAAAACTCTCTACTTGGAGAAACTAAAAAGCAAATATTACGATTAACTCTTATTTACTTTCGTTCTCTGAAGTTTGCATTTTCCATTCATTGTTGAACATTCGGTTTTCAAATTGAGGTATTCGCTTTTGTATTAAAAAAACCCCTCAGGATATAAGAACAAATAGCAAATGGTTTATAGTTTATCACTCTTAGAAATAAACTGATTATTTAATTTAAAGGCCAAAGATACTTTGTATTCGGAGGGACGAGGCTATAATTAAACACAAACATATTAATTCGATCCGAATACTATTCGAAATTGAGTTAGATTTTTCTAATTGCAGATTCGAATAAATCACTGTTTATGTTAATTCTTATAATCAACAATTTATTTATGTTAGTTCTCTTTTAAACAAGTTTGTACAAATGCCACAAATAGCAACGTTTTCTATTAGACTACAATGATATATTTCAATCGTTCTTTTTATACAAGAATTAAGCAAGTATCTTAATAGTTTGCAACATTGATTGAATGCCGGTTGGTTCGATTTCGACTGTTTCCAAGTACTTTTGGGGTTTAAAACTAAACATTTGGAAAGAATTATTCGGTAGACTTTGTAGTATAGTTAAAAAAACGTGTAGCTAAAATAGTAGTATACAAAGTAGTTTATTACCGTATGAGTGTGTTATTAGATTAATTATTTGTAAATAATTAAAGATGATATCAGATTTGTTTTAAGTCTGTGGTTTTGACTTTGTCTTGTATGTAATTTCTTAACATTTAAAATGTTTATTAAGAGTTTTATCTACAACATTGAATGTCTCAATAGCTTCGTAATTCAGAAGTATAAAAAAAATTCGGATTGACGTAAAAAAATTATTACCTGTGAGCATAAACATTTATTCTGGGCTAAAAAATGAGTAATATTTTGTTTCTTAATCATTAAAATTACAAGACAAGCAAATAAAAAAATTGCAAGCTCTTAAGTTTTATAATATAATACTTTATTTTCGAAACTTTCAAAAATCATTGCATTATACAAAACAAAAGAATATCAGGAACAAGCAATGCAAATTTTAGGCAAATTACCAAATACTGGATGAATATATTGTAAAACTTTATTTTAACTATCATAATTTGGTTTGATAAAAATGATTATTTATTTTAATTTTATTCTGTAATTAAAAAAATCATTAATTTTCTATAGTTCAAATGTCATATAGAATTAAATGAATTTTAATTCAATTTAAAATCTCTTGCAGAAAAAAATTTATTTCAGAAAAAAGTTTTATTCTTAATTAATATAGAAGTATGCATATGGAATAAGTATTTAAATTTACTCAGAAAAATTAATTAAAAAATATTCATGCTAACTTTTTTAGGTCAAATTGTTTATCAAGTATGTACATTTCATTTTTTAAATGATTTAATTTATTGAGGAGAAATGGTTGTTCCTAATTGTTAAAATTGATTCATAATTTCATTGTTACTGTTTGCAGAAAAAAATATAACTATTTTTATAATATTAAATTGACAATAAATAAAATTTCAGTAATTGAAACAATTTTTTTTGTACACTATCCTTACTATCATAACTTTATATCTTATCGATTCCTTCCATTGTATCTATAACTAAATGAAGTCTTCAATCAAATACTTTCCGATTCATATTAACAATATTATATTCTAATTTAATAATAACAAAGTAGTTTGTGAAAGCAAATAAGAAGTTACTAATACTCCTCACAACGACACCTCGCACTGCGAATTTTGGCACTCAATAACAAATTAACAAACCATTTAAGAGAGCAGCAAAGAAATAAGAAGGAAAAAAAATCATTTTTTAGATTGTCATAACCCTCGTTTAAACAACCATTAAGGCTCCTTAATCACTTGACGTACAACAGAAGTACTAAGCTCAGTGCTTAGAAAAAATGGCTCTTTTCACCAGCTCAATTAGACAGAGACAATGGAGCTATCGGTGTATTTTTTTCTTCTGTTCGAAAAAAGAACTTAGGAATATTGTGTGCTCAGATGATTGGTCGTGCGTGGGTGTGAAACGTTCTTAATGTCGAACATGAATGACGTTAATCGTCTAATAGATACTTTCACATAATCTTTTGTTGAAAGTTACTCACGCCATTTTGAATGAGCTTTTTTGTATTGATGTATCAAATTAGGGATAAGAAATTGCAGTGATGGTATCAAATAAGCAATGAATTATTGTTGTAATATTGAAAATCTTTTGTTTAATTATGTACATCCTTTGTTTAATTATGTACATCCATTGTTTAATTATGGAATCCTTGCCTGGGGAGGGGATTATGTAACAAACCTCAAAAGAATTATAAACATACAAAATAAATTTGTTAAATTTTTGTTAAAGGCAAATGTGAGCATAAACATTGAAAATTATAAATTGTTAAATATTCTACCTATTCGTTACATTTATTTCTTTAAAGTTTGTTTATATATTTTTAATAATCCTGATGTGTGCAATAAGCGGATATGTATTAACCCAAGAAGACTTAATGGTATTTACATCATTCCTAAACCTAAAAAGAACATTTTCTGTAAAATTTTTATTTATCTTGCACCAAAGTTTTTTAATAGTCTTCCGCTTCAAATACAATCTTTAGTTAATCTTACTTCCTTCAAAAACCAATTGAAAAATCTTTTGTTTGATATTCCCGATATAGAGAACTATTTTTGATTATGCATACTTCAATTATTGAAATAAAATAACTGTACAGTAATTCATTTTGTATTGACTAACCCTCTTAAATATACCCCCGACACTTCTGTTGCCATAATATTATTTACTTGTAATTTAATATTTGTTCTTTTTTGTGTTTGTAAATTTACATCTATGTACTTTTTTACGTTCGCCAATATGGTCCTTGTGACCCTTGGTGTTCTATAGACTGTATAATTGCTTTTGTATTCCCCCCCCCCCCATTCAAATTAATATATGTTATTTTTGTGCAATAAAAATTATTATTATTATTATTATTAAAATGTGTTTTTGAGCTATAATGTCGAAATGTATTTTAGCCTAAGGCACTGAGATTGAATTCTTTTTTGTATTAGTTTTCCTTATTTGGGTTAAGAAATTGTGAATATGAAATTAGTTATTCAATGCATGAGTGTTTCATTATTAAAATTGCGCTTTACTTTATAATATTTAATTAAACTTTACTAGAAAAAAGGCATTTAAAAAATTTAGTTATTGCTAATTTTCAATATTTTTTCAATCCAATAACTTTACTCATGTGTATAAAAATTATTGAGCGTTATGTTTTCTTTTATCAAATACTGAACTAAGAAAAAGCAACTTGAAATTAAATTCCATGTTTTTTCATATTGTATTGCTCTCTTTATATCAATTTTTTATCTATATTTTGATATTTGTTTAAAACCATTTGGAGAATTTTAACAATTTAAATTCATAATACATAATAATCAAAATTCAAATATTTCTTCAAAAGCTTTATTCTAAAGCCGGAAAAAAATATCTTATTATTCCATCATCATATATATCATTTGCGCATTTGCCATCACACAAAAAGCGAACTAATTCACACTCAACAATACACACAAAAAACACTTCACACAATATTAATTACCCCTTTTCACACGCCCCGAAGCTCCACAAAAAGCCGTTTCCGTCCGTGAATTCCGTCATCACAAATCACAATTAATCGATACAAGCCCACAAACAATCCCCATTAGGAGTCACCAAATCAACACCCCTTTAACAACTAGCTATAATCACCTCAACTGATTTAATAATAAGATGCATACAAACCCATCCGTTCAAATCGTACAGGGTTTTCCGAATGACAAAAGTGTAACTCGAAATATAATATGAAAAAAAGGTTATTTAATAGATATGGTGACAAGACTTTAATCCCGAAAATTAAGTAGCGGTTCGCCTCATACGAAACTTCAAATAACATCCAATACTAGGTGGCGCTGATTTGCTACTGCGTTGCTACCAGTAATCTAGATTATAATAAATATAGTAGAACATAAGCCGAAGCAAGTTGGTCTTTACCGTGAGGTACCTTTTGGTTTGACGGGTTGTGTAATGTCTTCGGCAACACCACAATGATTTTAATCTGGTGAATTAGCTATTTGGGAAGTTAAAAAAAAGTCCATATGAAGTGTACTTTTTACAAATTAAACGGATTTTACTTTTAAAAATTATTCTTATATTTTTTTTAAAATAATTATTTTACTCCACAGTGCAAAATGTTGAAAAAAACACTATAAATACTTATTAAGGAAACGTACATAAATCCTTTTATAGTTTATGATGTTAAAAAAATTGGGAAAAACGTTTCCAAAACCTACGTGATGTACCTGCTTCAACTCTCTTAAACATTCATGTTCTAAATGTTAAGCTCTTAACCACACGTAAGAATATGCTGTACTTATTAGAAGGAAATAATTTAAGGCAGAATTTTTTATTGCTTTAAATCCTTATTATAATTCACTATTTCAATCTCATTTTATATGCTAATAAGTTTTATACAGCTTTTTCAAACTACTGAACAGTCCGACTGGGAGCGAAACAAATCGGAAATGTTCGCTTACTTTTCCTGTTCAGCCCCGTGAGAACTGCGCCTATTGATTTATATGTGATTTCAATGAACTTTGAGTTAGGTTCCCGAATTAGATTTTGTGTCCGTTTGTAATAAACGACACCTTTTCAAATGAATAGGGCACGTATGCGGAAGGTGATATGGGTGACGTAAGATGTCAGGTCCAGATCGGGTGTTTTCCGAATTTTAACCCCTTTGGCGGACATGGCATAGATGTTAAGGGCAATATGAATAATTGGGCATTATTAGAATGCCAGGGTAATTTTAAAAAATGCCAAAAGTGAGAAATTGGATAGAAAATATTACATTGACAGGGAATTATGAATAATGCTGAAAGTCGAGGGGACAATTTTAATATATTTTCATTCATATTTCTAAACATTCAAAATACGTGGATATATTATGTTAAAGCAAAATTTTAAATGACTAACAAACTCACTAAAAATTAACATATAAGGTATGCACTTACTAATACATATGATTACATGTTTTTCAAATGCATGCTAATTCCTAAAGTACTCAAAGAAATAATAGCAGTATTTATAATGACCATGACAATGTGATAAATTATAGTACACAAATACAAAATTGTTATATAATATTACTTAATTTTATCGGACATTTTTTAAATTCCCGAACATTATAAATAATACCCGGATTAATCGAATTGCCCGTATCATAGATAATGCGGCTAGGTGTAAGTGTTCAAGTGGAAGCTTGCTCTTATATTGGCATAGAACAGCCGCTTTTGTTATGTCAATAGTTCCGGAAAAGCGGTTTAAGTGATAAATTCTGTTACAATCCAATTTTTGAATTTCGGAAATACCATCTAGCCGTTATACTTCCTCCTCCCATAGTTGCCCTTTAATTCTGTATAGTTAGGTTTTGAAGGTGATTAATCGTTTTAAAGTTGGATGATAGTAAGAAATATTTTTTGCTTCTATTTAAAAGCGAGTAATATTACATATTTATTCTTCGAAATATAATGAAATATAGCAAATTATAAGGAATAATTATTGTACTTTCAAAGGAAAATTAATAAAACTAGCCGAATAAATAATAAAATCGACTTAAATACGGGGTTTCCCGAGTACACGGGGACATACGTACTCTGGGGATAGTTAAAAGTTCCTACGGCGTTACCGTACGATGTCCAGTTGAGTGTCAGCTCAGGTGTCGACCTTCTCACTTGACTGTTAGTGTTAAAGCTCCCTGAAGGCTAGAAATAGACAACCGGAAGCGTTCAAGCTAAAATAACTAGCCAAATTGAGAGTGTAAATGTTAAGTATAGAATTAAATGTTGTGTTTGCCGCTTTTTTTCCCTGTTGAACACAGATGTCGATTTGAAGCAGTTTAAGTGACAGATTCTTTCAGAAACCTATTTTTGTATTTCGGAAATCTTATCTAGTCGTTAATTCCACGTCCCATAGTTGCAATTGCATTCGATGTAGTTAGGTTTTGAAGGTGACATATTGTGTTAAGGTTGTTGTATGTTATGTTAGGCTTCGATAAAAAGCAAGAAATATTGCATATTTATTCTTCAAATATAATTAAATTTAGCTAACGATAATTAATAATTATTGAATTTTCAAAAGAAAATAAATACAACAAGAAAAATGTAGCGAGTAAAAATGTAATATATAATTAAATGCTGCGTTTGGCTCTTTTTCGATTGAAGCAGTTTAAGTGACAGATTCTATCAGAAACCTCTTTTTGTATTTCTGAAATCCCATCTAGCCGTTACTTCCAGAGTTGCCCTTGCAGACCTGCGCCCGCTTCGGTTCACCACTTCTCAGCAATGGTTCCAGGTGAATTGCAACCTGAAGGAGTCACCATTTTATACTGCCTTAACTTGACAAACGGGTAACTGAAATTGCGACTGATTTTTCAAAGAAAAGTTAGTTTATAAATGACTATGAGAAATATAAGAGTGCATCTATGTTGGTGCAAAATGCGATTCATAGATAACACTATTTTCTAGAAATTTCCACCGAGATGTATATTTACTTTCAATTTCCTCGATGAATTATAAAGTAATGATAGTATTAAGATGGGGTCGAAAAGTCCATAATCGAGGTTTTGTGTTTCCTACACGTTTTGGAGGGTTCTCATTCCGAAAAAATTGGTTCTTGAACGTTGGTTCGTCTGTTTGTTTGGAAACATCTTAACAGCTCCATCTAAAACAGTTACGGATTTCAAATGTGGTATACATCTTCCAAGTACCTATTAGACGTCATACTAAGGTTTTCGAGATGGTAGCTACCAAAAAACTTTTTAAGGTTTTAAAGTTATTGAGATTTCGTTATAGGGCATCTGTATTGTTACAAACCCCTAGTTTTACAATGTCATCAAACCTATTCAGATATTTCTAAATATTACGATTAGAAGTTTGTAAAACCGAATGCTTTCCTTCTAAATAAGCGATTTTCACAAGAGAAAAAAAATTGCATAAAGCCTTTCTGCAAGATTGATTTTTGGGAGGAAAAAAAGAAGTGTCTCCTGGTTAAGAAATGAAGATGACTTAATTGTTCTTCCGATTGGTTTTTTATGAAATTTTTTGATGATTGGTGTCTTAGTAAGATGGATATTTTCGATGAAAATATGCTGGAAAAAGTAATTGGGGTTTGTTGTGGAAAAGGAAGAAAAGGAATAGGAAATAAAGAAAACGAAAAAAAAATTAGTAATAGGACATATCTGAAATATTTATTTAAAAATGAATGTTATGTAATACAGGGAAAGGTGTCAATCGAAGATAATTAATAAATATCAATTACTAATTATGAAATTATAATTAAAAATTCATAATAATTATTATTAATATTTTAGAGTTACTATTTAGATAATGCATGGTTTTAAAATTAATAGCAATTACCCATGTCGTTATCGTACCAGTTCTTTCCTAAATACTACGAGTTTGCATGATTACGTTAAAAAGAAGCAGGATTGTAACAGAAACTGCCACTTAGAACTTCTTCCACACAAAATGCAGACGTCTAAAAAGTGCCAAACACAGCATTTAGTTCTATATTAAATTTTTGACTGTAAAAATTAAACGATTTGTTTTTCATCGGAAATTCAATAATTATATATCGTTTGCTAAATTAATATGTATTTCAAAGAATAAATGTGTAATATTGCTCACACTTAAATAGAAGTAAAACATCTCAAATCAACATGCAATTTTGGAACTTTTTTACACCTTCAAAGCATAACTAAACGAATTGATTTTTAAATGCCATAAACAAGACAACGGAAAAACATCGCTAAAAGTTATTATGTATTAGTGTATTAAAACGTCATTATTATTAATAAATGCTTAAATTTAGATGTCAAATTAAGTCTACTTTAAAAAAATTTAGAAGCATTGCGTCTTTTTCAAATGAAATAATACGTATAATTAAATAATCTCATTGTAATACATATATTATGACGTCATTCCTAATTGATTTATATCACTAAAATAAATTCATTTTAAAATTTTATTTTACGCAAATAAATTTTCTCGTGTAATTGAATTGAGTATCAATATTGGTTTTATTCCATTAAAAATGGCTGTTTAAATGAGTATTAAATTGTGTATATATTTTTAATAATTGAAGTACTTCGTATTCGATTTTTGTTGTAGTTGAGATTTTCATTGTCTTCTAGTTTTGATGCACTGAATAGTGAATACGACATATCACGTTTAGCTGTAGCATTTGTATGAAAGTGGGTGACGGATAGACGGACGGACATAGCCTTTCTATATGTTTCCACTTTTTACGCTATAATGTGGTGTGGTAGCTAAAAAGAGAAAGGAGAAACTCACTTAAAATACTAAAACACTACAAAATTATTAGAAGTAATAGAAATAATTGAATAGCAAAGAAGCCAACTTGTAGGAGGCAAAAACAAAGGTTTGCCAGTTTCAAAACAGCTATTTCAGCTCTTCAGTTTTTTTTTTTAAATAAAAGTATATTTTGCATGTTGTATACGTCTGTTTTTTGTATAAGATGTATGTTTTTCCAAATGCCATTATTTCGGGAAGCACATATGTAATTTTTGAGTACAATAGATAGAGTTAAAACTTTAACAAGCAAGAGTTTACTGCTAGATAGAGATAATACAGTTCAAAGGGGGAAAAAATTCAATATAACTCTTCCCATTTGAAACATTTTAGTTAACATTTTTCCTGATGAGTTAAGCACGAACCGTAAGCTTTGTTTCTAAAACGGTCATTTTCTGTTAACCGATAAAAGACCTTTTTTTTAAAAAAAAAACTACGTGTAGCCATTGACCTCAGGAGTGATTGACCTCTTCCTCCATTGAATTTCGACATTCCAGACTAGCATTTTCCATTATTGAAGAGCTGAAGAAAAACTTTAAAACGAAGTTGTTTTGGTGGAATTAAAAATAAAAAAGAGAAGGAGAAAGATGGGAGGTCAGTTTATTCCATCGACGATACACCAATCCTAACTCAGGATCCTATGAACACTGGCATGGTTTAGTTTAGAGTGCTTTGGGTTAAAAAAAAAACATTTCCACAAAATTTTTTCAACGCGGCTGCTTTCATTTGCGGCTAAGCCTTTTTGCAGACTCGGCACATTCAACAGAACTGAGAGCCATTTTTATTTGTGGCACCATCTAGGCAACTCTCGCTACCAATTTTGACGCTCATATTACAATAAATCCGAGATCTCTGTGGAAACCAAGTGACATTATCTTGTAATAGATAAATAAAATTTTAATAAATACACGTATAATAAATTTAATTTAATTAATTAAAATAGATAATTAGTAAATTTAAATTAGTTATAAATAATAAATTCATAAATTTTAATTAATTTTAATAGATAATTAATTAGATACTTTAATGGGGGTGTTTCACGGCGTGGATAGCAACAGATCCAACGGTTTGTTTTCATTTGTTGCTTGGAATTACTTTTGTTTTGGTATTCAAAAATAAGTTTTCTAAGAATATTTTATACTTATTAAATTTTTTAAATGCCAACTTCTTGCTGTGCTCTTGGTTGTTTAAAACATTTGTTAAAGAAAGCTTGATTAGAAAGAAAAGTTTCTTTTAATCTATAACGGTCATTTTGAGTGAGAAACAGAAGCAACCAATGAAATCACAGTACAAGGAAAAATGAAAACAAGACCGTTACAGAATAAAAAATATTCCCAATAAAAGGGTTAAAAATAGGTCTTATCTTTGAGAGTTAAAAGCAAATCCTGACTTGGAATCGGCAATTCAGCTACATCTGACAAGATCTCGATGCGAGTTGAGAGGTACATCGCAAACTCATCGTATCAGACAGTGTGGGGCCATTCGTGCAGAAAATAACGCACACAAGTCTCATTGTGCTTTTCTCTTTGATTCCTCACACTGCATCTTGTTTTAGTTTTCTTTTTTACATGCAAAAAAAAGGAGCTCAGTTTTAAGGTCAAGCTTCGTCGCGTTTCCACTTTCTTAGTTTCTTCCCTGTTTTGATTTTTTTCTTCTTTCTTCTTCTGAGCGCTATTGTACTTCAGTTTCGCTAATGCATGATGTCAGTTGACTTATTGCAACAACAGGCCAATTATGTTAGTGTCTAGTAATGAGTTTAATGAAGTGATGTTGCTGGTGTTTCGCTCATAATGGATTTGTAGTCTACTGTTACATTTGTGTAATGGAATAATGGATAATTTTAGAAAAAAGAAATTATTTAATTAAGTTTTTGATTGTTAATTTATTAGCATAGCATTTTCATATTTCCTGCTATTAATTTCCATTCAATAGCTTTAGTAAAGTTAGAGTTAGGTTGAATTATTATAGTACTAGAGCTACACGAGGTCTGTGCACTCCCTGTGCACGAGGGTCGGACTTTTTTTTTTGGCTGCAGATCATTTATAGGTAGGCACACTGAAAAAAAAGTTCTTGCAAAAAAACCATAATTGTATGGTAATTGTATTTCTAGTAATAAAACCAGAATACCAGGTATTTAAACCATTGAATTAATAACCTTACTATTCGTTTTGGTAACGGATTACTAGAATTTCTGGTATCTAAAATTATAGCTCTTTTTACCCGTACGTTTGGTAAGATTACAACTATGAAAAGTAAGTTTACCACCACAAATGGTTTTCCTACCATACGCTTTGTTTTTATACGAGAAGCATGGTTAACGAACCAAATTAATTTCCAGAAAGCATCGGTCTTTTACCATATGCTTGGTGATCGGATCATGTTGAGCGCAATGATACCTACCAAATACCACGGTATTAGCTGAAATTTTGACTACCAATATCCAATATGGTAAATATCACTCATCAAACATGGCGGTGCTGTGTTGCAGTCGTTTGTGGCAACTCGAAAGAAGTCATATAAGCAAACTAAACTAATTATACTAGTAGTATATTTTGCATTTTATTGAAAGTAGTATGAAAATGGAGCTCCGCGCGACATTTCCCGATGGATCCGGTACATTTCTTGCGAAATGAAATTTAAAATTTATAATAGAAATACGGTGATTACGCATGTGGTTTACGTAATCTTATTTGGTAATATTAACTTTGTGCACGGCAATAATACTATTGTATACGGTAATAAAACCACTAAATACGGTAATGAAACCACTACATACGGTAATAAAGCCACTATATATGGTAATAAAACCACTACATACGGTAGTAAAACCACTACATAAAGTAATAAAACCAAATGCGCTACCAAACATAATGGTAATGAAACCATATTTTTCTAATAATTTTACCATAAAGTCACTACCAAACAGATACTGGTAGATAAACCACATTTTTTGGTGTTCCATATGAGCCAGAAAATACGGTTAAATATACCAGATTCTGGTAGTTGGACTACAATTTTTTTTTCAGTGCAGTTAATTTGTCCGGACACGAACCTGGGACCTTTCGCATACAAGGCAAGTGCCATATAAACTGGGCTCTTTAGTCTCAACCCCTTTTAGTAAAAATGGGAATCAAGTTTATAATAGCTGAAAACATAAAATTGCATGCTTTTATTTGACGTCTTCTCAGCAATGCAGCACATTATTAAGAAATTCTTAAAAACATTTACTTTTGTTTAAAACTTAACACTAACGCTATTTCTTATTAGTTTTTTACTTACTTTTACCAAGAATAAGAAAAAAATATTAAAGTATTTGTTTAACTAAAAAATTACGTGTAGTAAAAAGCAATACATTTACACATTTTAAATATTAATTGAATGTGACAGATTTAATTTTATAGTGTTACAGATGGATACTACAATATTTAATAATAAGATAATGCTTTAAAAAAATTGTAAGCTTTAACTTTTAACTATTATTGTTATCCTTCTATTTCTCATAAACTTTAAAATCATCTATTTTCTGATAGTGGATTTTGATGGTCAAAATTTTGTTGAGACTGATAAAAGCAACATTTGTAGCTATATAACACCTAATTGGACAAACGTTGATTTTATGATACGTATTAATAAGTCTTCAATATATTTTAATTATTTCTACCGTCTACGTCTATATTTGCGTTTACAAGAGTTATATTTGTGAAAGATAAGCTGACTTTATTTGCATAAATATAAACTACCCACCACTTCGATTAAAATCGAAATTCTAAATTATCGGCAAAAACCTGAATATCCTCCTCATCATCTTTTCGAAGTCATCCGACTGATTTTACGGACCAAGTATTTTAAAAGCTTCGAGCCTCAAAGTAATAATTGCATGCCTTACCTACCAAACGAAAACAAAGCCATAAAATGCAATTTTAGTGGATAGAATCTATCGTAAAAATTCGTTCGAAAATCTTGCAACTTAACGACCGTTTCTTTTGCCTGCTAGGTAAGAGAGAAAACGATGACGCGTCAATTTCATCATTTTGAAGAGAGTACGTATTTTTGGTTGTTGTTATTATCTAAGAAATGCTCTAGAGTCCTTTTTAAAAATTTTTTTTATTTAATAATTACACTTGTCAACAATGAAATTGTGACATTACAGAATTCTGAATGATTTCAAAGTGCTAAACACGAATATCACCTTACAAAATGCTTGTTGGCTGTAGTTTTTGAGTTACGGGACGTTTTATCATTACATAAGATAACGCGATATGAATGCGTTCACTAAACGGAAGATGAAGTACAGTCAATGTTGTTTACAGAACCCCCTGAATGTTTGCTTATGTAGGTTTTATTTGATATTATCAACATGGTTGTGGGAGGAGATGATAACTTTCAAGGTTTTTAGGAAGAATTGGGTACTTTCATCTCAGTCACAGAATTTTTTAAAAATGTTATTGCCCAGTGTTATGGTTAAGATTGTTCGATATTTACACTTTTGGAGGTTTTGAATAATAAACCGAGGCACAAAATCTCTCACTACAAATTGAAAGACATAGCACAGTATATAAAAGAAAATTAAACAATATTTTTTTTATTGAAACTTCAAATATAACTTTTTGTTGCAAGTATGTTTATGCAATATTATTCAAAATTTTGATACTTTTTTTGTGGGCAAGTTAGAGTACCACGAATTAACGAATAAAATATAAACAACTGGTTAGAGATCTAAGGATCTATTCAATCAAGAATAAGAAAAAACTTTAAAATTTTGTTTAAAATTTCTTTTCATGTCCCATTTTAAGAAAGTGGGTTAAAGACGAAGAACAAAAAACGAGGATTTCGTTCAATTTTAACTCCTCACTATTTAGGATTTCGTCAAATTTTAGTCTATGCCCCTCCTACTTATTATTATTGAATTTCAAGAAATTCTATTCTAAATACCAGGATTTTCAATACATTCAAGAACAATATGGTCCTGCCCATTTCAATAGAGAACAGGCTCAAAAATACTACATTAATTATTTCCTTATCATCCTTAGAGTAAAGAGATGAAATAAATTCCTTCTCTTTATTTCTCAACAATGTACTCTTCAAGTATTGGCGATTCCCGAAGAGAATCCACTCGCCAGCGATTGAGCAATAACTTAAGGAAGTAAGGGTCATTACAAAGGTTGGCGACCTTTACCGATTTGACTGGGGTCAGTCTACAGGTGATTGTCAAAGGATCGTCACATAGCAAGTCCTTTTATGGGTGTGCTATCCAGGTAGATGATGATTGCATTGAAATTAGTTGTCATTAGGTATTGTTTGAAGTATTTGTTTAACACTTTAGTGCATACTGTTGCCATTTGGAGACGTATACGTTAATCTATTTTATGATTGACGATTTTATCACCTACAGCTATATTAAGGGGGAATGGGCGCGCTGGACCGGGGGTCTCCAAAGTAAAGTGCCTCAGAGTAATCCTATGGAGAAAAAAAATATTTTCTCTGCCACATTTCTCCGGCTGTATTGAATATTTTTACAAGCGGATTTTTTTATGTGATAAATGGAGCTGACTTACAGGTCCCGACCTTCTCACTTTTAAAAATGTATTTCAATACAAAACGCACGGAGATAAATGTGGTCATTTGTAGGAAATATAGTGTGTTTTTTCGCCATTGGATTAACACTGAGGCACTTGAGTTTGGAGACCCGCGGTTTAGCGCGCCCATTCCCCCTTAATGATATCGAATTAAAAAGTTATTCTATTTTATTAACTTCAAAGAAAAAAATTATTTTATGTTGCATGCAATTAAAAGGACATAATTTCTCCAAATTTAATGCATCATTCGCAATGCTAAGTCTATAGCGTTTCCAATTTTTTTAAACAAAAATTATAATTATTTAAAAGTTTTTATTTTTTTTAAATGAATATGCACTATAAACCTTTGGTGCATACTGCTGCCATTTGAAAACATATACTTTAATCCATTTTATGATTTTAAAATACTGTTGATGTTTTGTACGTCCCACTTTTTCAAAAGTCGAACTGAAAAAAAATTGAACCATAAATACAATTTTCAGCATATTTTTGGGGATTTTTTTGCTTTGTTACCTTTTTCATATATTTTTTGTTTTTATAATATCACTATGCATCAGCCTAGTATACTCTGGTAAAAAAAATCTACATATCAGGGTTTAGCTCTCGAAACAGTCACCAAAGTCGACAAATTTTACACCATAAAATAGTAAATATTGGTGCCCTCTATTGTTTTAGCAAACCAAAATAGTATGAAACACATATTTACATTATGAAAAATACAAATTTACCTAACTTTAAGGCTGAAACAAATTTAATTACTCGTCAATGGTATTTCAACAGCATTAATTACTTTTAAAAATTAGATTTATATTTTTAGCAGCAGTTTAAATAAACGTGTAATGTTTTCAACTTTGAAAATAAGTTTTTAAAAAATTACAAGTTTACTTCATTATAGTCTAAAATAAATAATAACAATTTATTTACCAACTTTTGAAATAAAATTATGGAAAAGTAGTTTAATTTAGAAAGGGCTAATTTAGACGCATTTCTGGTAGGTCATTATATGCAGGTGGATCATATATGTCAATTATAATAGCGAAAACACGCATAAAAGATTCATAAACATTTTACTATGTTTCAGATGTCATATTGTATTAGCTTCCACACTACGTTTATAACGTAAAAAGTGGAAGGTTTTATAATCTTTCAGTCCGTCTGTCTGTCACCCACTTTCACAGAAAGAACCACAAGTCCCACAGACAAGTAGGATACGTCATTTTGAAGCAAAAAATCAGATTAAGCTACATTCCAAATTTCATTAAAAAATTTTAATTAGAAATTTATTTAAAATTTAAATAACTAAAATTTTTTATCTACATTGAACTAACATATACAAATTCCATTTTTATTCATATTTTCACTGTTGCCATCCACAAGTGCCACAGACAAGTGGGGTACGTCATTTTGAAGCAAAAAATCAGATTAGGCTACATTCCAAATTTTATTAAATTTTTTTAATTAGAAGTTTATTTAAAGTTTAAATAACTAAAAATTTAATCTACATTGAAATAACATGCAAATTCCACTTTTATTCAATATTTTCACTGTTGCCATTTCGTTAAACGTACGAGAATTTTTATTTAAAATAAAAATAAACACTTTTGAAAGCATATATTTATTTATGCGATATAATTCAGTTTGGATTGTTGTAATATCACAACAGAGTTCTTTTGATGGTTTATTATATATGTATGAAGAAAGATGCATAGAGAATTCTAACTTGGCATAAAAAATATGCAAAGTTTCACTTTTATTTTTAAAGCATCAATTGCACTAATTATATATTTTTCGAACTGTAAATTAATTTAACAAACAATAAATGACTGAATTTTCGAAAGAAATGTAAATCGTAAATTGTGGCGACACAAAGATATTTATTAAAAAAGATTACATCATTATTGTTCGAACTTCAAACAAATTTAGCAAACGATAAAGTCTAATTATTAAATCTGAGAAAGAAGATTAATGAAAATAGTTAATTTTGGCGTTTAAAAGTTTGAATTACAGATAGCTAACGGCTCTGTTTGTTATTAGAATTAAATCACCATTGCCATTCGCAACAATCGCCCGAGAAACTTAATTCTTTTAGACAATAAATTAAAATAAATTTATTTTTGCGACATCGATCACTTTGAAATGACGTCAAATATATTTCACTACGGATTCTTTGTATGTTGATATGAAATGTTTTATTCTATTTAAAAGCGAGGAATTTACATATTTATTTTTAAATATAAATTAATTTTTGCAAACGATAAGTATAATTATTGAATTTTCGAAATAAAATAAATAAACTAGCCAAATTTAGCTGTAAATGTTTAATATAGAATTAATGTTGTGTTTGGCGCGTTTTTTCCTGTTAAACACAATGTGTGGAAGCGGGTTAAGTGACAGATTCTGTACAAACCTACTTGTTTTAGGTTTAAGCTCCAAACTTTTCAGGTATTTAAATGAGTTTTATAACGTAATTATTTAAAAAACCTGATAATGATTTTTAATTTTTGAATAAATATTAATATCTCGCAAATGTAACATAATTCAAAGCATAATATTGATAAAAAAAATCGTATTATAGCTTTCGAATTCAACAAATTACAAAGATAAAGTCTATTCATTAAGTTATAAAAGAGTGATTATGAAATAGTTAATTTTGGCGTTTAAAACTTTGAATTAAAATAGCTAAAGGCCCTGTTTTTATTAGAATTAAATCACATTTGCCATTCGCAACAATCGCTCGAGAAACTTTAATTCTTTTAGACAATAAAGTAAAATAAATTTATTTTTGCGACATTGATCAGTTTGAAATGACGTCAAATATATTTCACTATGGATTCTTTGTACGTTGATATGAAATGTTTTCATTCTATTTAAAAGCGAGGAATTTTACATATTTATTCTTTAAAATATAAATTAATTTTTGCAAACGATAAGTAATAATTATTGAATTTTCGAAATAAAATAAATGAAACTAGCCAAATTTAGCGTGTAAATGTTTAATATAGAATTAATGTTGTGTTTGGCGCGTTTTTTCCTGTTAAACACAAATGTGTGGAAGCGGGTTAAGTGACAGATTCTGTTACAAACCTACTTGTTTATAGCGTTTAGGCCTCCCAAAACATTTTTCAGGTTATTTTAAAGAAATTGTGCACAAGGAAGTTATTTAAAATAAACCTGGATAAGTGATTTTTTTTAAATTTTAATTGAATAAATTATTTATATATTTCTCTCAAATGTTATAATAAATTCAAATTTGCCATAATAGGAATCTGATAAAAAAAATGTTTATAGTTTCGAATTCAGCGCCCAAAATTACATAGGATAAAGCTATTGCACTTAAGTTTACAAAGAGTTGAAATGCGCACACTAGGGTTATTAACTTTTTGACTTTTCAAAATATATTTATTATTAAACAGCAATTTAAAATCTTTAATTTATTGTACACTTTTTTATTATTTCTACCAGTTCAATCCTTTAGTTATTTTCATATTTTAAATTGCAGGTTTTGTTTAAAAAAAAAAAGATAGAATAGAAAAAAACTGACCCAGGAAGTTTTATCGGCTTAACAAAAACATTATCACTTTTGAGACATTTTAAAAGAAAGTTATAAGATAAGAGTTTTTTAGAGGGCTTATATTTTCATAGCAAAATGTTTATGTATTTTTTTATTTTGGAATAAAGTTATATTGAAAACAATTTATTAGCTTTTTATAATATTTTATCAAGAAAGCTGTACCTAAATGTTTTCAATAACTTCAGATTTAAAATAAATATTTTTTTAGTTATTTTGAACTTTGCCTAAACTATATTATGAATTTTAGATTTTGTGTTGGTTATTGTATTGTAATAAGTAGAGGTAAATATAGATTGTAATTGCAAATTTATGAATGTAGCATAAAGTACATAAATTGCTTTTCGTCATTAAAAAAAAACTTTACCGTCAATTACTTGTTTTTAAATTAAGTGACAGCCGCATATTTAAATTTCTTTTATCTTTTTAGAATTATATATTTTTATGATTTCGCAATATTTCCAAAGGAGCGACAGTTCCTTAAAAGGGATGCAACAAGTATTCTATAACATTTTATTCTATTGATATTGAAATCAATTATTTTATTCAAAACTTTAAAAAACTAAAAAAAATCTTATTAATTCGAATTACCTTTAATATTTAACTTGCTTAAATTAAATAAATTATGTAAAACATTTTGAAAAACCTTGCTTTTACAATAGGGGGAACTAGGGACATTTGACCCATAAGGATACATGACCCAATGCCTTTTTTCAGCATTGGGAAAGTTTTATAAGTTGGAAGTGGCATCACTTTTTTCCTTTCAGTCAGCTGACCACGCCAAAATTAACTATTTTCATTAATCTTCATTCGCAAATTAATAATTACACATTATCGTTTGCTAAATATGTTTGAAATTCAAAGAATAATTCTGTAATTTTTTTAATAAATATCTTTTAGTCGCAACAATTTCCCATGTTCATTAACTTTCTTTCGAAAAAGAGAAGAATAAATAATTAGTAAAATTGATGTTTTAATAATAAAAGCGAACTTTTGCATATTTTAGCTTCCACACTACGTTTATAACGTAAAAAGTGGAAGGTTTTATAATCGTTCAGTCGTCGTCTGTCCGTCTGTCCGTCACCACTTTCACAGAAAGAACCACAAGTCCCACAGACAAGTGTGATACGTCATTGAAGCAAAAAATCAGATTAGGCTTCATTCCAAATTTCATTAAAAAATTTAATTAGAAGTTATTTAAATTTAAATAACTAAATTTAATCTAAATTAAAATAACATGCAAATTCTATTTATTCAATATTTCACTGTTGCCATCCACAAGTCCCACAGACAAGTGGAATACGTCATTTTGAAGCAAAAAATCATATTAGGCTACATTCCAAATTTCATTAAAAAATTTAATTAGAAGTTTATTTAAAATTTAAATAACTTAAAATTTAATCTACCGTCAAAGCGGGTATCTTTGGCCATGGAGGGTAACTTTGGCCAACGCGTCGGAAAAAGATTTGTTTTAAAATTTCTCTGCTCAAAATCATCAGACTTTAAATTAGTTAGCATTTTTAGAAAGGTGGCAACATTGGCTTTAATTTAATATAAGATTTTTTTTTCTATTTTAGTTTTGGCAACACCAAAAAAGTGTGTTTTATTTCTGCAAGCGTTGAAAAACAAAAAACTACTTCAGTAAACTTTCATTTAGAATTGTTCGAAAATTATTGAAAATTGAGCAAGTAAATACTCTATGCGATTCTTTAATCTATTGGGAATAATATCCCACCATTTATTTTATTCTATGTTGAATATTTCGAAAGCTGTATTTAATTGTTGGTCACCGGGAAACTTTTGACCACGAATGCGGCTAACTTTGGCCATAGCTACAATGATTTCCTTATGCTATATTACACTTTAAAAAATGAACGAAAAGCGAGATTCTTTTTAACTTAATTTTAAATAATACATTTTAATCTTATTCTTATGGATATTCTATATTATTATGTCTTTTTAAAACTGTTTTTAAGCATAATATAGAACGACATTTAAAATTGCTAATGCTAGAAATGTAAACTTTTTAGAATTCCAAATTACTAATATGTTATTTTCTTTTCATTATAATATCGTTTGCGTTTTGATTATGAAAATAATTATCATTAAATCTGGTTTTCAAAAATATATTAGTTGATTTTCTTATTAGAACTGTAAATTAATTTTTAAAAATGTCAGCTAAAAGTGTTCTAAAGTATTGCGGCTAAATCATTGGGCGATGAACTGAAACAAATAAGAATTTTTCTTGTATTTATCCTGAAATCGCGTAATAAACTTTAAAAACTAATGATTCTAATGTTAAGTAGTTTTATTATTGCAATTTAAATCTATTAGACGGCCCAAAAAGCAGTAAATGGTACGTTTAGTGAGTATTTCGTGCTTGTGGCCAAAGTTACCCTACAGGATTCGAATTGTATCCTAATTTTTTTTAAACTAGTACCATTTTTTTTAAAACTTATAAAATGTAACAAAAATGCCTGCAAATTATTCCTAAAAGTACAATACTTAAAATGCATAGTGATTTTAAAGTGTTTAAATCGGTTTTGTAGTTTAATTTTTCTTCTTTTGTAAAAATCACAATGATTTTGGCCAAAGTTACCTGCACTGACGGTACATTGAAATAACATGCACATTCCATTTTTATTTAATATTTTCACTGTTGTCATTTCGTTAAACGTACGAGAATTTTTATTTAAAAAAATACAAACATTTGAAAGAATATTTATTTATGTGATATAATTCAGTTTGGTTTGTTGCAATATCACAATAGAGTTCTTTTGATGGTTCATTATATATGTATGAAGAAAGATGCAAAGAGAATTCTAACTTGGCATAAAAAATGTGCAAAAATTCGCTTTTATTTTTAAAGCATCATTTGTACTAATTATATATTTTTCGAACTGTAATTTAATTTAATCTAATTATTAAATCTGAGAAAGAAGATTAATGAAAATAGTTAATTTTGGCGTTTAAAAGTTTGAATTACAAATAGCTAAAGGCCCTGATTGTTATTAGAATTAAATCACCATTGCCATTCGCAACAATCGCCCGAGAAACTTAGTTCTTTTAAACAATAAATTAAAATAAATTTATTTTGCGACATCGATCAGTTTGAAATGACGTCAAATATATTTCACTACGAAATTCTTTGTATGTTGATATGAAATATTTTCATTCTATTTAAAAGCGAGGAATAGTACATATTTATTCTTTGAAATACAAATTAATTTGTGCAAACGATAAGTAATAATTATTGAATTTTCGAAATAAAATAAATAAAACTAGCCAAATTTAGCATGTAACTGTTTAATATAGAATTAATGCAGTGTTTGGCGTCTTTTTACCTGTTTAACACAACTTTTGTGTGGAAGCGGGTTAAGTGACAGATTCTGTTACAAACCTACTTGTTTTATTCAAAGTTAGAATTCTCTATGCATCTTTCCTCATACATATATAATGAACCATCAAAAGAACTCTATTGTGATATTACAACAATCCAAACTGAATTATATCACATAAATAAATATTTTTCAGTTTTATTTTTTTAAAATAAAAATTTAGTTTTATTTTTATAAAAAAATATATTAAATATTTTGTTATATTAAATTATATATTTTTGAGTTTTATTTTTATTTTAAATAAAGTTTCTCGTACGTTTGATGAAATGGCAACAGTGAAAATATTGAATGAAAATGGAATTTGCATGTTATTTCAAAGTAGATTAAATTTTTAGTTATTTAAATTTTAAATATACTTCTAATTAAAAAATTTTAATGAAATTTGGGATGTAACCTAGCTTGATTTTTTACTTCAAAATGACGTATCCCACTTGTTTGTGCGACTTGCGGTTCATTCTGTGAAAGTGGGTGACAGACGGACAGACAGACAGACGGACTGAACGTTTATAATATCTTCCACTTTTTACGTTATAAACGTAGTGTGGAAGCTAAAATTAAAGACAACAATAAAGTTGGAAATTAAAACGTTCTTATACGGAAATGAAGATTTTAAAGGTATTCACAGAGTCGTCGTTAACGGGTAAATAAATAAATACTTCTTGTTTAAAGGCCTTTGAAAAGGCGTAGCCATTACCTTAGAAAATTATTTAGGAGTTTTTAAATCTTTTTTGACCTACAATAAATAATTTACACTACTTGATAATAATTGTAGTACATAACATTTTATTTTTTGTCGGTGCAAACTACATTCATTAGAAATTCAATACACAGGTACACATTTAAAAAAAAAATACCGATACCTCTTATTATGTTAAACTTTTTTATTATTTTTAATTACTAAACATCTTCTCGTTCAAAGTCCTTTGAAAAATCTTAGCCTTTACTTTAGAAAAAAATTGTTTCTTAAAAGTTATTTTGACCTCAAGAAAATAATTTATACCCATGATATTATCCCAATACATATTTCTTTTGTAAGTGTAAACCACATTCATTAGAAATTCAATATAAAAACACTAAGGTATTTCATTATAGCTGATATACAAACAAGTGACAGCATCAGGATATAATTAATACCAAATGGTGATCGTAAAAGGATGACCGCATCCTCAAACTTAAATTGGCCAATCAGTAGTAGGCGGAACCAAGCAATATATAATCCAACAAAAGTATTTTAACCGAGGCACCTAAGTAATACCCTTACAAATAGGTATATCTTCCAACTATAAACCAGACTATCTGGGATATCAATTAAACCGTGGTATTTTTGCAAAATTTAATCGGAATGATAGTGATGTTAAAAACAAGCAAGATTGGGGATTACACTTGTTTTTTTAAATTGATAATAACGTGTGGTTTTTAATTAAGAATATTTAGTCATTTTTGGGCTTAAATTATGTTATTTAATTTGAAAATTGTCCTAACATAGCCTTCAATCTTTTTCCACACCGTGGTGTTCTGTAGAATTACAATTAATGTTCAATTTTATTTATCCTAAAAAAAATTAAGATAATATAGAATGAAATGTGTAACTTACAATATTGCTAAGATAATTTTTTGTGTGGAATGTCTAATATTTTATAGGGTCATGTAAACGACAATGGGACAAAGTTTCGTGGATACAAAATAGCGTCATACATAATAATTGCAGTACTAAATGTCAAGTGTCCATAATGTCGCGTGCTCAAAAAGTGTCGAGTATAATAAAAATTAGTGGATTTAATGGTTTTTCAGATGTTTGGCAGTTCGAGGGTAAAATAGTATTGTATACTACTTGCTCATATAATGCTTATATTTACTTATCTTATTTTGTCCCGCGACATTTTGTTCCAAAACCATATATGAACAACAATCCATGATGCCAATGGTCTCGAAATTTTGGAGCCTTTAAATCCATAACTCCTGTCCAAAGTATGCCATATTTTAAGAAGAATTCACATCAAATGTTTTAAAAAAATTTAATTTCTTTTGCTGTTGTTAAGTAAGTTTTGATTAAATATAATTTTCTGGACTTTTTGAATATAACTAATTTTAAGCTGAAACACGATTACAAGTAACTTTACCTAACAATCTTTTTTCTATAAAACACAACGCTTTGGAAATTCAATTTAAAACTTGAAACAGAGGACAACTATACTCTAAAAACAACCCAAAATAGTACATATTTAGTCAACAGCATATGGCCTCTAGACATAGGAAAAGAATTAAATGGAATTACACAAAAATGCTTCTACCACGGAACCCTTGATACTTACTTACCTTAGTCGATGATTATAAATTATTATTAATATTGTGCCGTTGTCCCTCTCCGCGACCACACATTAAATAAATCGCTTATTGCAAAAAGGGTTTAAGTTAATTGGGCAATTACCCCCTACGCTTTTTTCTTTTGATACTTACGGGATGGAAAAAGCGTGCAAGGAAATTATCTTGAGGACTTATCATATTTTTGCACTTAGCAATTTTAATGCTCAGGCTTTATAGATCAACACGACTTTCAAGGTTTTCAATTAAAAAGGTGAGTGCTTTGGAGATGGGAGATAATTGTCAAGGGATGCGAAAGATTGAAAATGAAAATCGCGTCATAATGACAGTTTTTTTCGTTTTTAATCGGAAGTTTTACATTGTTTTTAAATATTTTTTAAATATTATACCACAACTTATTGTTGTTTAGATAAATTAAAACAATTGAATTAAATTTTTAGTTAAAATTTTATATATTTTTATCTCATGTAGTGAAAAAGATTACTCCTCAACCAAATTGTGTATCCCTAGAGGAATATATACATACACACATACTCATACAGAGTCGGACCAAACTGACTCCTCAGTTTTTGAAATTAAAACTAGATAAGCATAAAAGATATCGAATTTATAAGTGTGGTAAAAAAATTAATATTTTTTTAAGTAAATACTATCAAAGCTGTTACAGACTGTTACCATAGTTGTATATATAAAGACTGGCCAATTTTAAAGTGAAAAAATAAGAATCCGAAAGTGATAAAAAAAAGCCTTTAAAAAAACTAAATATTAAAAAAAATTTAACATTTCTGAAATTCGATATAAACTATTCAATTGAGATAACTTATCTTTCGATATAAAAACAGCTTTTCCAATCAAACTAATACTGCAATTGAAGAGTTTAGTGGAAGAACGTGCTAAGTGACAGTTCCGAAAAAATTGAGATCTTTGTGTCAATGAACATGTTATTTCATCCTTTTAAGACAAAGTTTATGAAAAGGGGGAATCTTGTTAAGTTAAAAGTATATTTTTTACCTTTTGTAAGTGCCATTTTTAACGTATATAAGTGCAAACGATAAACTTCACAGCTTAATTTCTAGTTTTCACTTTTTTTTTGTCACTTAGCACGTTCTTCCACTAACCTCTTCAATTAATATACGAGACACAATATCCTAAACTGACCAAACCTTATCAACTCATCTCCTCTCATATCTCTTTAACTGGATACGATCCTCCAGAACATCTCAAGCTACAATCCCATCTCTGTTTCTCAACATGAGCCCGAAAAGGGTTCTGACACATCACCTAATCCGAAGATCAGGATCCCATTCGTCGGCGGAAGTTGGCCACTGAATATGTAGCCACATCCGGAGATTGTTGTGACCGGTCAAGACAACGACGGCATCTTTTGTAGATCTTTAGATGATCTTTTGAGGATCTAGGTTAGAAGTTAATGTTGGAGAATGGTTTTTGATTTTTAGCCTACTTTTCTTTTTTTTAATTCGAAAGAATTAAAAAAAATGAAAAAGTAGGTATTGACATGCGGTCGATGTCCGTCTGTCCGCCTGCCTGTCTGTCCGTCTGTCCGTCCGCACCCCCCTTCCAAAATCGGTTCTATCTATCGGATCTTAAAAATTCTTTTTTTGTTAGAAAGCTATGACCTCAGATACCCAACTTTCATACTTTTTGTCCATCTGTCTGTACGTCCGGACGGACATAAATCTACTATCTGTCGGCGAATTTCCCATTGAATTAGCATTGAAATTCAACTTTGAGTCATTTAAATCACTGTAGGTATTGAAATGCGGTTGATGTCCATCTGTCTGTCTGTTCGTATGTCTGTCTGTCTGTCCGTCTGTCTGTCTGTCCGTCTCTCCGTCCGTACCCCCCTTCCAAAATCGGTTCTATCTATCGGATCTCAAAAATTCTTTTTTTGTTAGAAAGCTATGACCTCAGATACCCAACTTTCATACTTTTTGTCCGTCTGTCTGTACGTCCGGACGGACATAAATCTACTATCTGTCGGCGAATTTCCCATTGAATTAGCATTGAAATTCAATTTTGAGTCATTTAAATCACTGTAGGTATTGAAATGCGGTTGATGTCCATCTGTCTGTCTGTTCGTATGTCTGTCTGTCTGTCCGTCTGTCCGTATCCCTCTTCCAAAATCGGTTATATCCCTCGGATCTTAAAAATTCTTTTTTTGTTAGAAAGCTAAGATCTCAGATACCCAACTTTCATACTTTTTGTCCGTCTGTCTGTACGTCCGGACGGATATAAATCTACTATCTTTCGGCGAATTTCCCATTGAATTAGCATTGAAATTCAATTTTGAGTCATTTAAATCACTGTTGCCAAATCAACAATGGCATGAGAAACTTTATTTATTTAAACATATTTGAAGCAAAATAATATTTTCATGAATCAGTTTTGAATGACGTCATAAAGTGTAGCACAATTCGATTCTTTGATTATTCATTAATTATCTACCAAGAAAGCGGCAAGGCATACTTTTGCATGCAATTATGCTTAGTTTTAATTTACATTTCTTATTTTTTAATGCAGTTCGGAGTAGTTTCATTACTTTTGTTATTAATAAATATTTAATTATTCTTCGAACTACAAATAAATCACGAGCAGATGATAAATAATATTTAATTAATTTGCGAAAGAATATTAAGGAAAATAGTTGATTTTGGCTTTTAGAAGTTTAAATTATAGCTGGGTGCTGTGTTTCGATTTTTTTTTCTAATGTGTATAAATCTAGTGTAGAAACGGCTGTTGATGATATTTACTTTAGGAACCTAGTTTTTTTTCACGATTAGAACTTCAGTAAGTATTTAAGTAACAGGAAAGTAGGCTATTTTAGTTCTTTATGAACTTCTTGTTCAAATTGTTCTAACACACTAATACACTTTTTTAATTTAAAATTTTGGTGTTTTAAACAATTTCGAGCCAAATCAGCATTCGAAAGCTTAAAAAGTTATTCCATTATCGGTTTTTGTTAACTCAGTAGGGTAGACAAACGCAGATAGGAAAACTTCATAAACAATTATAGTTTTACTTTGAAATACTTCAAAAAGACCACCTAAAATATATGGCATCTTTTGTAGATCTATTGATGATCTTTTGAAGATATGGTATAACAGTTAGTTTTGGGAAATGTTTGTAAATTTCTCATGTTGTTTTCTAATCTTTTTTTTTTTTTAATTTAAAATTTTGTCATAGTTACTCTTACAGAAGTCGGCATCTTTTGCTTCAGATGGTCTTTTGAGGATCTAAATTAAAAGTTATATTTGGGGAAGATTTTTCATGTAGTTCTAATCCATTTAAATAAATTTTTCGAATTAAAAAGTTTGTTCTGTTTTAATAGAAATATCGGTCTAAATTACCATTCTCTAGAAAGCTCAAACAATTTATTAATTTTTTAAAAACTCAGCATGTCATACAGAGGCAGATTGACAATTGGATGGTATTTTGAGAATTAACAATCTAAGAATACCACCCCAGACCCTCCAAAAAGTATTGAAATCAGCAAGAGATGTATCGACCCGCCTTCCCGTGACTTTGGGGTCCTTTTACGCATGGGCCATTAACGACTGGCCCATACCTTAATGAGGTAATGGGGTCTTTCACACACACGATGATGATGATATTCTTCAGCCACGCAACGTTTGGAATCGCTTCCTCCTTTTTGTTGCTGTCAAAGCGAAAGGAGTCGATCGATGATTTAGATCCGACCTTCGGAAATGAGAATAGTTTGAGGTCGCATTCTTCGTGTGGGGACTCGACCTTTGATGGGTGATTAGAAGGGCCGGAGAGGAGAGCCCAGACGGCATGGCGTTTGCCTTGCGTGTGAAAGGTCCTAGGCTCGTGTCCTGGCGTTGCCAAAATAAATGCCGTCCTATAAACGGTCTATTGTATACACTGCGACGCAAAAGTTTAGACAATGACTTCATTTAGCTGTAAAATTTAGAATTTTAATTGTAGAATTACAAAAAAATCTAAACATATCAAAACAATATTTTGAAATTATTTAATTGAAATATAATTGTTTGATTTGCTATAAAATTTTTTTTTCATAAAATAAAAATTTGTATGATGCAAAAGTTTAGACACAAATACGAGATTATGCTAATTTAAAGTAGATAATGGTCTAATTTCGCATTTTTATTAATGAATTGTATTTTTTTAGATGATAAATTTAAAAAACACGATATCCGGTGAACTAAACAGATTTAATAACAATATTGGTTCAATTTTTCACTAAATAGACAATATAGCCACTTTAAATCTTTATTCAATTCATATTTGCTTCAATTGTACAATTAAACATCTCTAAATACGAACCTAATGCCTACCAGTCCATCACCTTAAAGTTTTGCCACAAATTCGTAGATTTAAAAACATGCATTGGCCGATTTTTTTGATGAAAAGTGCAGTCTTTCCCATATAAAATCACAAAATAGCGACATATTATTCTTTCTTGCGTTTTAGTACAATGCAGAGATAGTCACCTCTTCAAAAACGCCAAAAAAGTCGGTCATTTCAACGTAAATTTACTCCACACCATTCTTTATACTGAAGTTTGAAATCTCTTGAGAAAAACCAGTTTCTTTGAACCGGCTACAATTTTACCGGTCTCTTTAGTGCTATTTAAACACGTTCGGTTTAACCGAATATTGAAAAATAAGCTTTTGAAAATACCGGTTTTTCCCCTCAAAAACGAGGAGAAACGTTTATAATGGTGTGGAGGGAATTACGTTTATGAGACACACTTTTTTGTCGTTTTTGAAGAGGTGACTATCTCTGCATTGTACTAAAGTGCAAAAAAGAATATGTCACGCGCGTTTTTGCGATTTTATATGAGAAAGACTGCACTTTTCATCAAGAAAATCGGTCAATGCATGTCTCTAAATCTACGAATTCGTTTCAAAACTTTAAGGTGATGGACTCGTAGGCATTCGGTTCGTATTTAGAGATGTTAAATTGTACAATTGAAGCGAATATGAATGGGATAAAGATTTAAAGTGGCTATATTGTCTGTTTGGTGTAAAATTGAATCAATATTGTTATTAAATCTGTTTAGTTCACCGGATATTGTGTTTTTTTTTAAAATGTATCATATAAAAAATACAATTCATCAATAAAAATGCGAAATTAGGGCATTATATACTTTAAATTAGCATAATCTCGTATTTGTGTCTAAACTTTTGTATCATACAAATTTTTATTTTATGAAAAAAAATTGTTTTTGCTAATCAAACAATTATGTTTCAATTATAGCATTTCAAAATACTTTTTTAGTATGTTTAGGAAGTTTTTGTAACTCTACTATCACAATTCTAAATTTTACAGCTAAATGAAGTCATTGTCTAAACTTTTGCATTGCAGTGTAATAACCTAGCCGCTCAGTGGCTGAGAGGTATTACGTGTCCGCCTCATAAGCCCAAGTTTGAGGGTTCCGGACCCGGCTGAATCGTCAGATTGTCTGGATGGAAAAATCATGGGCACGCATGTCATATGATTCTGTGGCATGTAAAAGATCCTTTGACTACCCATTTGGCTTTGGTTCTCTCGGAAAACATAAATTTCGGCATGCTTTAACATTTACAGAGAGCTCAGATTCATTGCAATCTAAGCGTCAAAATTGCTATCGAGAGTCTCCTAGATGGTGCCACAAAATTGGCTCTGTCTCTTCTGGGGAATATACCGAGTCTGCAAACGCTTAGCCACCAACAAAGCAGCCCCATTGAAAAAAAGTATAATAACCTAATCTGTGACTGATAAGAATACGCGCCGTACAAACGATCATAGAATACTTTGTTGCAGATCTACACTAAAATGTTCCACTAGCAATTCATCCGCCCCAACAAGCTAGAGGGCTGGAGAGCTCGGTCGGTAAGGCGTTTGTTGCATGCGAAAGGCCCCAAGTTGGGCCCAGGCATTGTCAAAATAACTGCCGACGGTCTGTGCAGCTGAAAAGTCCGGTGAATAGTACCCCGTGTGGAGAGCGTGCCTATACTCCAAACTCCCGACTGTGGTTCTAAATTTCGACGCCCGCCCTCAATAGCCCTCATGCAGCTCTAGAGTGACGATAATTCTACCAAACTTAACCTAATAGAGCGAAAAGAAAGAAATGAAAGAAGGAATTTTGAAGATGGTGTCAGTAAAATTAAAAAGAAAGCAGATACTTACTACTGAACAAAGTAAAACAGTAGAGAACATTGTTCTAATTTTAGATTAGTTTATTGATAGATAATTGATTTAGTGCTAATTCCATGCAGAATTACCTTTTCTGTAGTGTAAGTCACGTGTGTTAAAAGTGATTATCACTACAATTTTTAACATTAAATGAACAAATTTAGCGGACCATTTAATATACACTTTCTGCAACTAAATAATATAATCTGTTTTCTTTATTTTGATTTTTTTTTTCAAATTTAAAAAAGTTTTTTTTTTAATTTGTGATTTACACCAATAAATATAGCTAAATGGCTGGGTTTAGCGATTTTTTCTGAAGTTCATAAAGTTTGTCGGGAAACACAGTCAAGTGACGAGCTGACACCTGAGTAGGCACCCAACGCCACTTTTACTTAAATCTGGCGCCCAAGACAGCTCCGCCATTCTGACACGTGTTCTGCTTAAAACTGATCACTAACAACTATAAATATCTATGGTACACTGCTCAAAATAATTAGGGGAGCCCATGGTTTAAAACCTTTCACCCCCAATTATTCCATTTGGAATCATCAGCTTGCGATTTTTTTCACTAAGTTGAGCTTGCACTTATTTATCATTAGATGGAAAAATCATGTCTTTTGAAGAATTAACGATTGTTTTAATTAAATGAAAATATGAAAAACACGGTAAAATAAAATTCACTCTCAAAAACTTTTATGAAATAAATTAACCCTAAATTCTTCACGCTTGCATTCTAAGATGTTTAAAAATTGATTTTAACTTTTTTATAACAAATAAAGTTTAAAAAAATTATTGTTATAATTTATTCAAGAGTTATGATTACAATTTTCCCCCCATAAATTTTAGTTAAAAAATTAAGATTTATTTTCCTCTGTTTTTTTACCATTTCATTCTGTATGCATAATGAATCTATTTTATAAATTTTAGATGATTAGAATAAAAAAATAAAAAGTTGGAACTTAAAGGGTTAACAAAAGTACGCAATGTGCTCTCCCAATTGTTTTGAGCAGTGTAGAATTAGGATTTAGAAATATAAGCTTTAATACTAAGAGTCAGCACTCTAAGCAGTTTCAAATAATATTTTGGGGAAATTTATTAAGTCAAAAATTACTATTTCAGTAGTTTGTATTGCATGGTCCAATTAATTTCATAAAATCAGTTTTTTCCGTTTAATTACCAGGGAATAAACCTGATACGTAATTAAAAAATATTACTTTCTCTGATCATTATTCTTCGTGATACTTTCAAAGATTTGAGGATACATAAAAGTTACTTTGCAAGCTTTTAACTTCAAGCTTACGTGTGGTTTATTGCTGCTAAACAATTATCTGGGATGCGTTACAAGTCTAAGTTGTGTAATATAATGAGGGATTTGTTCTGCATGGAACAGACCTTTAATTTTCTTCTCGTAATGAGGAAGATATATTAATGGTATGTTGATTTTGAAGATTTTTTTCATTACTTTTGGGGGCTATCAATAAACTATTGATAGTTGTGATCAATCGCTTCTATACATTAGTGAGTGATCAATCGCTTACTATACATCATTTTATAACATAGTCAAAATAGTTGCTTTTTTAAGAAACGGCAAGACTTATTTGAAGTTCAAAAAATATTTTATTAATATGCAGCTTATTCTGCAGTAAAAGCTATCGGAACGTTCGTTGGTTGATTTTTATAACATAGTGCTTATACATTGGTTATTTGAAATTGAATATTTAATAATAATTATTTCAATTGAATTCAGTTAATTTTAGATTTTGAGTTTAATTAGGGTATTTTAAAAATCATTGTATTCTTAACAACTTTACGATACAGCAAATTGCAAACTCGGTTTTTCCAAACTCAACTCACCTACTTTAATCGTTGCTCTGAAACACATTAACATTCCTTCGAAGATCTGACTTCATCTTTTGACAACTGATCTCTGACGGCTAAGCCGAAAGTTAGCATGCCCCCAAGAACGTTTACAACTCTTTCAACATGTCAAATTGGTACAGACGGACACACAGCAAGCAACAACAACAACAACTCATCTTTTAAGATGAACTTGTCATCACTTGAAGATCAACAACCCCCCGCCAGAGAAAATTACATCTGCAACTTTTTTGCAAGACCAATCTGCCACGCATCTCTTTATCGTATACGAAAAGTCCGAAATTGCCCTTCAAACTGTGATGGCGATTTCTTGTTATTATGTTCACTTCTTTCCATTGTTCTTCGTCACTCAAGTTAGGGCAGTTTACAGACATTGATTGCATTTTGAGTGCGATTATTTCCTCTTGATATACCCCGGCTCATCTGCAAATCTTCAATATAGATCTATGGGAGGAAGCGTCATTTCCGTTCAATTGAAGAGATTTGATGTTTATTCCTGGCAGGCTTCTAAGATCTCAATTTTAGCCTGACCAGATTTGTTTCAGTGATTTAAATTTTTAAATATGAAATCATGTTATGATAAAATTTTCATAACTCGTATTATATTTAGGTTATTTTTGTTCTGAAAACTATAACAAAACATATCTGTTTGAGTTGTATAACTAAACTAACTTGAGTATAGTATAACTAAACTAACTTGAGTATGGTATAACTAAACTAACTTGAGTATAGTATAACTAAACTAACTTGAGTATAGTATAACTAAACTAAGTTGTGTATAGTATAACTAAACTAAACTTGTATAACTAAATATTTAACTGGCAAACTAATCTATACTGCGAAAGGCAGTACTCTGGTCACCCTACTCAATTTTAAGCTTAGGAATGTGGAATTTCTGAAAGTATATATTTCATTCAAATCGGATAGTTAACTGGTTAGGTGCCTGACAGTTCACGCTGTTAGAGTGGAAATACTAAACCTCGCCGGATAAGTTCGATTACTTCTAACGCCGAGTTTTGGCAAAAGTAGAAATAAAATCAAGGGCTGCTAAGAAAATTTTAAAAATTAAAACATTTACTCTTTTCATTTATCCAGGCATTACTTTGGTTTTTTCTCTTAAAAACTCCTTCAAATTTAAGTTTTTTTTGTTATTTTTGTTTCAAAATTTAACCCAACTTAGAAAACAATCATCCAATTATATTTTTATATTTGATCAATTAAAAATATGAAACAGTTACAATTCCTACATTCATTATATCTTTAATACCTACATCGTAAGGAAATTTGTAACATATATGTCAATCAACAAAAGTATTCAAAATTATTTCTACTTACATGATTTTTGCTTCAATCATCGAAAAGGCATCAAATTGGAGATAAATAAATCATAAAAGTTGTAGTAAAATAAGTTTAATCTTATGTATTTTTAAATTTTTCCTTTAAAGAGGAATATATCCTTTTTGATATAAAAAACAAAACAATAAATAATAAATCTTTTTTAATTATATATAAATCTGACTTCTTTGTTTAGGGTGAATAGACGTACTGCATTTCACAGTTATAGTTCAGTTTGTTATTCTACTATTCAGCTATAAAAACTACCCAAATAGTTTTCCGTTTGATTTGTTATGTATTATTTATTCAAAATGAATATAGCAATAAAAAGCTATCGTTTAGAAGTATTTCCAAAGATCCGGATCAAAATAATAGAATTGAATACAGAAGTACAGATGTCAATCAAGATTTTTCGTTTTTGCTGGGCAATTAATTTTCCTTCCTGACATTTCAAATTTTTTTTTTATAGGAAATCCGAATAATTGAAAAATCTCAACGGAATCCTGTAAATATATTCGTCATTCACGCACTGCTAGAGATCTGGGGCAAATTTCATTCTTCTTGGCTTCAGTGTATTATTACAATACTATCTTAACTATTACTCATTCCTGATGTAACTACTTCCTTCGCGCTCAATACCTCAGAATGAAACTGAGTCAATTAGCATGGCTATCGAAATATGATATCTTACGATTTGAACACTGTAGGATCACTTGAAGTGAACTATTATGTAGTGTGACGACCCTTTTTTCTTGGGTCGCATGCGGTTTTATTAGCCTACTTTTCTTTTTTTAATTCGAAAGAATTAAAAAAAAATGAAAAAGTAGGTATTGACATGCGGTCGATGTCCGTCTGTCTGGCCGTCTGTCTGACTGTCTGTCCATACCCCTCTTCCAAAATCGGTTCTATCGTTCAAATCTTAACAATTAGTTTTTTGTTAGAAAGCTATGACCTCAGAGACTCAACTTTCATACTTTTTGTCCGCCTAATCATAAATCTATAATCTGTCGGCGAATTTCCCATTGAATAAGCATTAAAATTCAATTTTGATTCATTTAAATCACTGTCGCCAAATCAACAATGGCATCAGAAACTTTATTTAAAAATATTTGAAGCAAAATAATTTTTTCATGAATCATTTTGGAATTACGTCATAAAATGTAGCACAATGTGATTCTTTGATTGTTCATTAATTGTTTACCAAGAAAGCGGCAAGGCATATTTTTTGCATACAATTCTGCTTAGTTTTAATTTACATTTATTTTTTTAATGCAGTTTGGAGTAGTTTCATTATTTTTGTTATTAATAAATATTTAATTATTCTTCGAACTACAAATAAATCGAGCAGACGATAAATAATATTAAGTTATTTGTGAAAGAATATTAAGGAAAATAGTTGATTTTGGCTTTTAGAAGTTTAAATTATAGCTGGATGCTGTGTTTAGCGATTTTTTTTTCTAATGTGTGTAAATCTAGTGTAGAAACGATTGTTGATGATATTTACTGTTATGAACCTATAGTTGTTTCCCGATTAGAATTTCAGTAAGTATTTAAGTAACTGAAAATTAGGCTATTTTAGTTCTTTAAGAACTTCTTATTTCTATTGAATTCGTGAAAAGGTAAAAGGTATGATATTCGATTGGTAGGCCATTCAATAATTGTTCGTGGTTTGCTTGTTTATTTTTGAAAATTAAACGAAAAATTAAAGGTAGAAATTATATAAATAAAGATGTAAGCTATTTAAAGTGGATGAAATTGGTAGTTGCCAAGTGGCACCAATATGCGCAAAAGGTAAGCTGTTTCAGAGTACAGTCCAGGTCCCATATCATACTATTTAAGATAAAATTAGTTTGAATAATACATGGATTACGCATTGCAAAAGTTTAGTTGAGAATCACAACCGTCGATATGCTTCATTCAACATTTCCTCCGAGATTTTAAATCCCCAATATAAGATAATTCCAATGCTACATGTAGTGGATATCTTACGTAAGTAAGACACACATAATTACATTTCCTCTTCAGATCCACTTTTACTCTTTGATGGCGTGGTCAGCCCAAGGAAGGCGTGCCCATACCCATACCAAATTGTCCACATTGTCTTTTGGGAGAAAAATAAATCGCATTTCCTTTTCTTCCCAAACCAAAATCATTTATAATTTTTTGTCACAATCCCCCGTCAAGCATAACCGAATTCCTTATCGTCTGCTTCGATCGCCGTGTAATTTCTGTGGCCTTTGTCTTTTCTTTTTAAGTGTGATCTGATTACGCACCCACGAAAGATTATGCCGCGGGTAATGACCAGATATCGTTTTGGTGAGGCCATTGTCCAGAGAGCAAAGGATTGTGTATAGGAATAGGCGCGTGTCGTCTGTGTTTTTTTTTTGCGTGATTTTGGTGAGGTGCTTTACTATAATTTAGGATCAAAGGAATCGTTAAAAGTAAATGGGAGTTGTTGGACTCAGTAACCACAAGGAGCTAGTTTCCAAGAGTGACATTTAATTAGTGAGTTAGTCCTCTATATCAGCAAATTGTTAAAATTCATACACCACAAGACACAGACACAAACGGTTAAAGGTTAAAAAACAAGAACAACGCCCAGGACAACTTAAATATAACAAACCTGTAACTTATTTCTCTTCACAGGTGAAAATATACAAGTATTGCAGAGCAAAAGCCTGAAGGAGAAACTAAGTTGTTGGTCTAGAGCAGGGGTTCCCAACCTTTTGGCACCTGCGTATCACTTAACTTTTTGAGATATTTTGGCGTACCACCAGACCTAAATATTTTAATAAAAGTATAATATTTACGCTTCTAAAAACTGTTCAAAGGCTTTTTTAATTAAATTCATGAGAAAATTTCATATTTAATGGTTAGAAATTTGTTTATATATAACATGCTTATAATGAAGGAGATATAAAAAGATTAAAATGGTATAAATTTACAGTTTTATTTATTGCCTATAGGTATAAAAACATTCAAATAAAAAATAGTACAAGCTCAGCAAAAAATTAATCATCATACAAACAATACTTTTATAGTCTTTAGTGCGAAATATGTTGTTGTTTGCCTGTGATTAAAATATCAGCATTAAAAGTAATGGAACTTATCTTCACCCTTAAGTCATCTTCAACACTTATTCTGCTTCTATGTTTATTTTTTATGTACAAGAGTTCTGAAAATCCACTCTTACACAAGTAACTCGTAACAAATGGCATCAAAAATAGCAGAGCGTGCCGGAAGATCTAAGGGCACTAGGTTTTAAAATCCGATCCAGTGTTAATTAAAGATTTCTCTTTAAAATAATGTTAATGTTTAAAATAATGAGTAATATGTTTGCGTGCTCACTGCTCATGCGTATAGAAGCTATTAATAGCATCATATTGCTCATACCACTCAAGCTTACTACCTGAAATGTTGCCGTGTACCACCAGTGGTAAGCGTACCACCGGTTGGGAACCCCTGGTCTAGAGAATAGAGTCGTACAGTCTCTACTGAAAAGCCAAGGGGAATACAGTAGTCAAGTCCAGCGAAAGATTTCCGTTCACCCTTCTTCTTTTACTAAAAGTTGAAGGAAAGAAAGGTAATTGGAAACTAGCCAATGTATTTGACTCCTTTTAGCTTCCACACTACGTTTATAACGTAAAAAGTAGAAGGTTTTATAATCGTTCAGTCCGTCTGTCTGTCTGTCCGTCCGTCTGTCACCCACTTTCACAGAAAGAACCACAAGTCCCACAGACAAGTGGGATACGTCATTTTAAAGCAAAAAATCCGATTAGGCTACATTCCAAATTTCATTAAAAAATTTAAATTAGAAGTTTATTTAAAATTTAAATAACTATATTTTTTTTATCTACATTGAAATAACATGCAAATTCTATTTTTATTCATATTTTCACTGTTGTCATCCACAAGTCCCACAGACAAGTGGGATACGTCATTTTGAAGCAAAAAATCAGATTAGGCTACATGCCAAATTTCATTAAAAAATTTAAACTAGAAGCTTATTTAAAATTTAAATAACTAAAAATTTAATCTACATTGAAATAACATGCAAATTCCATTTTTATTCAATATTTTCACTGTTGCCATTTCGTTAAACGTACGAGAAACTTTTGTTAAAATAAAAATACACTTTTGAAAAAATATTTATTTATGTGATATAATTCGGTTTGGATTGTTGTATTATCACAATAGAGTTCTTTTAATGGTTCTATATATATGTATGTAGAAAGATGCCTAGAGAATTCTAACTTGGCATAAAAAAATATGCATAGTTTCGCTTTTATTTTTAAAGCATCAATTGTACAAATTATAAATTTTTTGAACTGTAAATTAATTTAACAAACTATAAATAAGTGAATTTTCGAAAGAAATGTAAATGGGAAATTGTGGCGACAAAAATATTTATTAAAAAAGATTACATCATTATTCTTCGAACTTCAAACAAATTTAGCAAACGATAAAGTCTAATTATTAAATCTGAGAAAGAAGATTAATGAAAATAGTTAATTTTGGCGTTTAAAACTTTGAATTACAAATAGCTAAAGGCCCTGTTTTTATTAGAATTAAATCACATTTGCCATTCGCAACAATCGCTCGAGAAACTTTAATTCTTTTAGATAACAAATTAAAATAAATTTATTTTTGCGACATCGATCAGTTTGAAATGACGTCAAATATATTTCACTACGGAATCCTTGTATGTTGATATGAAATGTTTTCATTCTATTTAAAAGCGAGGAATATGACATATTTATTCTTTAAAATATAAATTAATTTTTGCAAACGATAAGTAATAATTATTGAATTTTCAAAATAAAATAAATGAAACTAGCCAAATTTAGCTTGTAAATGTTAAATATAGAATTAATGTTGTGTTTGGCGCGTTTTTTCCTGTTAAACACAAATATGTGGAAGCGAGTTAAGTGACAGATTCTGTTACAAACCTACTTGTTTACAATTAGTTATTGAATTAAGAGAATGCTTTTAGATTCGAAAAAAACAATATAGTGCATTTGAAAAGTGGGACTTGGCACAAAGGACTGTGCCTTTGGCGTGATTTTGGTGAAGTTCTTTACTATAATTTTGGATTAGATGAATCGCTAAAAGTAAAAGGGAGAGAAGTCAACAGAGATATTTCCGTTTATCCTTCTTCTTTTACAAAAATGGTGAGAGGAAGAAGCGTAATAGGAAATCATCCCAAAGGATTTAACGCCTTTTTACATTTAGTTATTCATATGGGAGAATTCTTTTATATCATGAAAAAACAATGAAGTGAAATCGCATTTGATAAGTGGGGCTTGGCACAAAAGATTGTGCTTTTTGCCTGAATTTGGCTTTTGAATCAAATGAATCGCTAAATGTAAAAGAGAGTCAAGTCCACCGAAAGAATTCCGTTCGCAATTCTTCTTTTACTAAATATTGAAGGGAAGAAGCGTAATGGCAAACTAGCCAATGGATTTGACTCCTTAGTTATTCAAATAGGAGAATACTTTTTGTCCTGAAAAAGGCATTGAAGTGAAATAGCATTGAAGAAGTGAGACTTGACACAAGGGACTGTACTTTTGGCGTGATTTTGGTGAAGTACGTGCTTTACTATAATTTTGAAAAAAAAAGTCACTAAAAGTAAAAGGGAATCAAATTCACCGAAAGATTTCCGTTTACCTTTCTTTTTTCACTAAAATGTTGAAGCGAAGAAGCGTAATCGGTAATTATCCAATAGAAAGGGGGAAAAAATGGATAGGAAATTATCCAATTTGTGGAAGCTTTTTCAACGCCTTGTTTTTTATTTCTTATTATGAATCAAACACTTTTAAATAACTCTTGATGTATTAATAAGAGTCTTCGACACTACATTTATACATCATTAAAATTAGTCCTTGATAGACAGAATAGAAGAATCTAACTCAAACAACCAACTTCCTGAGACAACAAAGCTATCATTCACAAGTTACAATAATAATTTAACGGAATAAAAAGAGGTCAAACAAATATAACTTCTTGATACCACATTTAAATTACTCTTATCCGTGAGTTTTTCTTCTAACAATGCATCAAGCCTCATTCCAAGTAGAGCAACAAGTCAACATTTGTACAACCTCGAATCCATCATAGCAAACCTCCCTCCCCCAGTCCGAAAAAAGCATTCATCCATTTCAACACCAATTACCATAATGCTATAACCAACCTAACCACTTAGTGAGAAAAAATCTTTATGGTTTTTCACAAGAGGAGTAGAAAAACATTTTTTTAAATACCAGAGACGTTTCAAGGGAAAACCTTTCGTGAAAACACTACTTTTCATTTCCCCCATCCCATCTCATCAAGGTCAAGAAAACATTAACTTTTTTGACTTTGTTGTTGTTGGCCAGGTTAGTAATTCACCCTCCTTTCGACCTTCTAACCATAGAGATCTCTCTTTGAAAAGCTTCCTTTGTAGCATTTGTCTTATTTTATTTGGAATAGTTTATCTTAGTATCAGTTTGTTTTTCAAAGATTTCACTCGACGTCTGATTCAGCCTTATTTTCAATCCGGTAAGCCCCCTCCCCCTATTTAAATAAAAAAAAATACTTTTAAATAAGGAGTTGATAATGCTATTAATCAAATACTACGAGAAAAACTAGCTTGGCTTTTATCGGACAAGAAAAGAGCAACTTTCTACTGAAATGTCTAAAGAAAAATTTCACAAGTATTTATGTGTTATGTAAAGGCAATTTACTCTTCGTTATTACTTTTTCATGTTGCCTCTATTAACCTTCTACCATGCATAAGAGATTATAGAAAATTCCACGGTATCAATCCAAAGTGTGTGCATTTATTAAAACACAAAAGCGTTACACAAAACTACTAATACTTGTTGATAAAATGATTTAGGGGAAAACCCAAAGTTATTTTCTCCTTAGCATCAGTGTTCTTCAGCACGGAGGACCAAATACACTGCTGTGCACAGGTAAACTGCAGTATATTGACTAATGACTTGGACCGTTGTTTCAAGCACTCAAAAACTCTAACTTATAAGAAAGTATACTGAAGGACTGACTATTTCAGAACCAAAACGGTCCACTTTATTGCTGTGGTTATTGCAGTTTACCTGCCCACGGCAGTACAATAATAAGTTGCATCTTCGCGTAACGCTGGGCGAATGCAAGAAGAATGCCGGTCCAAGAATTGAGGCGATTTGCCAAGGCAGAACTTGTCTCCTTACATAAGAGATTTATAAAAAAAAATCATAGTATTAAAAATCCAAAGTGTGTGCATTTATAAAAACACAAGAGCGTTACTCAATACTACTAATACTCGATGGTAAAATGATTTAGGGATTTTAGGGGAAAAATCCAAAGTTATTTTCTCCTCAGTATCGGAGTATTCTTCGGCACGGAAGACCAAATTCAGTACTGTGGGCAGGTAAACTGTAGTATCTAGACCAATGACTTGGACCATTATTGCAAGTACTCGATAACTCTAACTTATAAGAAAGCATACCGACTGGCTGACTATTTCAGAACCAAAACGGTCCAATTTATCGGTGTAGTTACTGCAGTTCATCTGCTCACAGCAGTACAATAATAAGTTGCATCTTCGCGTAACGCTGGGCGAATGCAAGAAGAATGCCCATCCAAGAATGGAGGCGATTTGCAAAGGCAGAACCTGTCTCCGCTGTTGCAAAGTGAGGGTCAAAAACGACCCTGACGCATTGTGATGGAGGGGGTATAATTGAGTGTTTGTGAGCAGACTACCAACTCATATCCTGCTCGGAATGGACGTTCGCGAGGTTCCGGTATGGCACACGAGGAGGGAGCGAGCACAAATGCAATGGGCATTGTTCACGTCGTGAGTGGCAACAGTTCCAGCTGTATTGTTTTCATTTTTGGTCCTCCTGGAATTACATTTTTTAAAATTAAAATTACAATATTTTCTTACCTTACTGGAATGAATATTTTTATTAAACTTTTCTTTTGTATTTTCTAATGTATTGTTTTCATTTTTGGCCCTTCTGGAATTACATATGTTTTTTAATAAAAATACAATGTTTTCTTACTTTACTGGAACGAATATTTGTAAAGAAATTTCTTTTAGTAGAAAAAAAAAGCTTTTTCTTGTTCGTGAATTCTTCTAAATTTCTGCCTCTTTATTTAGCTTAATTTTTATGGATGGATAAGTTATCCCAATATTTAATGAGTAATTTATGCAGTTTGTTGTTGTTGTTGTTGCCACCTTGTACCTTGTCTTTTTTTTGTCTTAGTGTTTTTGGGTTATTTTCAATGTGTAATTACTTTTTAAGTAGTCTGGACTGGCGCTTGAATCTATTGGCGACCAATGTAATTTTCTAAATAAAGTTACTTCTCTCTCTCCCTCTCAAAAACGAGTAGTAATTTTCTACAAATAGTTCAACATTTCATAGGTCATTGCATTTCTAAATAAAATTCTTTTAAGGACTGATGTGATTAGGTTGAGGTACAGACCTATAGTATATAAACCGATAAAAAGTATGTTGTAAGAAAATATTACTTGCGATTTATCTCACTCAGAAAACGGGACAATACATTTTCCCCTCTTTACTAACTTTACCACTTGTTTAGAGAGACTGAAAACTTTTGATAGCTTATATTTTAAATTTAATTAAAACAAATTGTAACTCTCGGTAACTTTTTGGAACAAACAAACCTTTATCAAGTCCTTCAATTTGTACTCGTTCCCTCTTTCCATAGGCATCGCCCTAAATCTGCATGAGGGAGTATAGAAGCAAACGACTTTAAAACATTGTCTCGGGCATAATTAGGGATAGCTAGGAATAATTCTCATTGTTCTTATCTTTTACTGTCTCTTCGAGACTCGATCATCAGCTCACAAATCACTGTGATTTAACCACTCGGAGAAACTCTGGTCGTCTACAGCTTACATATATATTTGAAATATTTTTGTTCTTATCTCTGTTTTGTAATGTGGAACAGTAATGCGAAAAGGTGGAGGTGGTTTGTTTCAGATTTTGTTTTTTAATGTGTTTTTGGATTTTTTGGATGAATCTTGATTGATGATATTTTGTGTTTTTATAGTTTTCAAGTGGGTTGCATGGAATGATGACGTTAAGTAATAGTATGTTAATTTCGTTTAATAAGTGAATAGAAAATTACAAAAGGATTATTTTATGTAGTACAAGAAGCTTCGAGAAAATACTTTGTTGTATTTTTTCTGGAAACATCAAACTATTAAAAAAATTACAAAAACAAAATAATAAAATTAAAACAATCTAACTGTCTATACTCTATGCCACTTCGTCAGGGCGACAGAGCATGGAAAGAGTTTACGTCTGTGGTAAATCTTAAGATCAAAAGACATAACTAATCTCAACGCTGCCGTAGTCTGAGCGGACACTTATATTTTGCGGACACTTATTTTGGTGCTCTGAGAGGACAATATTTTGAAATAGGCGTGTCGAAAGGAGACATTTCACATCTATCGCATAACAATGGAAAGCAGCTGTGGAACTGATTTGTGGATGTCAGACCAAATGCGGCCATCTTTGGTCACTGAACTGTTATCTAATTTAAGTATTAGTATTTTATATATTTATTAAAACAAATGAGATAGAGGTAAAGGTTTTGAGTTTAAGTTACGTCCTCAACACCCAGCAATGAAAAAAAATTAGTGAAACACTTTAAAGAACTCAACAAACCAGCAAGTCATACGAATAGGTAGATAGGTAGGTTGGTACATATATTTTTCGGTTTGTGTGCTTGAGCAGAGACCCGCTTATAAACCTTCAAGTAAGACAGACACAGACAGAATTTTTACTGACACAGAAAGAGAAAGTACACCCAAGGCGAAGGCGGAAATAGAAACCGCACCCGGTACTAATGCGGAGCTGTTAGCGTAATGGGCTGCGATGAAACCCACTAGGCCACCCGAGCCCCATGTCATACGAATAAAAATGAATCATGAATTTAGTAGATTGGTTGGTTGGTAGACATATATTTTTAGGCTTGTGTGCTTGGTCACAAAGACCCGCTTATAAACCATCGTCAAGGAGGAAGGACACGGCCTACACACACATACAAGACAGATGCTGCCATCTATCGCCACCTCCACAATTTAGACATGTCCCTGAAGGGGAGGGAAATAGTCTCCAGGGACCTGTACCCGTGGGAAACTGCGCAATGACCGCCCACAGGACTTTCAGACCCAACAGATTTAACGAGCACGTACTCCGCATATACTCGACAAACACAAACATCCATGCCTTACCGGGATTCAAACCCGAACTCAGAGGCTCCAAAGACTAGCTCCCTAACCGTTGCGCCGCCGGGTCGGCTGAATTTAGTTGGTTGGTTGATAGACATATATATTCAGGTTTGTGTGCTTGGTCAGCGACCCGCTTATAAACCTTCGTCAAGTAAGACAGACACAACAGACAACACACACACATAAGTGGATCCATCTAATTTTTAGAGACAGAGGCCAACTAGAGGACCCGCAGAATTGGCTTGTCACCCCCAGAGGTATTGATTTGGTATGGGAACTTAGAGGACTTTCGGACCCAACAGATTTAACGAGCACGTACTCCGCATATACTCGGTAGGTCTTCAGTGGTACCGGGACTCGATCGCAGGACCTTCCGATCCCGAGACCGAGACGCTGACCACTAGGCTCACTACGCTCCTGAATTTAGTAGTTTAATATAAATACCAAAATCAAAGTGAAAGTAGAAGTAGATGTTTCTAAAAAGCAGATAAAATTACTTAGCCAGCTTTCGCTGTGCCTCAATATCACTTGAATTGGAACAATACCCCAAAATTACTAGGCAAGCTGTCTTAGTAATGAATCCACTGCATTCAAATGTTTATATGGAAAACAATTTGAACAGAGATTATCTCTGAAATGTGAATAAACAATTTAAGACCAGTTTCATTATTTCAGATGCTTTTAATTCTATTAATTACGTAAAATAAATGCTATTAAATATTTACTTTTGATATGCAAGGTATATCTAAGAGCACTTACCGTAAACCATAAAATCATTGTCTACAATATTATTGATAAAAAAAAATCGTAATCTTGTTAATCCTAAGCTTTCCGTTGAATGGCGATCAAGGTCAAAAGGTCATATATTCTATAGCCCTTTGACATATGTCTACTACAAAAGCCCAGAAAGATGTCAAAGGTCGGGATCCCACCATTACCTGCTCCACCCGCATAACTGTAGTCGATTCAAATTTCCAAATGGAGATTTGCAAGAGATTTCTTTTGTTGCAGGAGATAGTATCTCAGCACAGTTCGTATTCGCTTTTGAGGTATAGTTGAATCTAAATATTTCCATGCATTCCAAAGATCGTTTTTTGGATGGGTGCTGGGAAATTCCAAAGAGCTCTTTATACCATAATTTTAGGGACTCCGGGCATGTAGATACGAAAAAAGTTCTGATATAGAGCCCAGTTTTTAATATTGAAAAGCCATCTATATGACAGTTGGATGTTGATGCGAAAATTCACAGTAAAATGTACACAGAGTCGACATTTTTAATTATCGCTGTAGTTATATATTTTGCTGTAAGTAATTTCTAAGAAAAAATGCTGTAGATTTAATACTGAGGGAACTTGTTTTTTTTTAAATAGGAAACTTGTAAGATTACGATTTGTATTCTCACACTCTATATGACGTTAGACCAAAAGTCTAATTTCTTCTCTGATATTTTCTTTAAAAAAATACAAGATTTTTTTAAAAATTATTTTTCAGTTTTCTGAAGTAGTTTGTTTATGATCAGTTTAAGTTTTTTTTTTACAGTAAACTTGATTACTTATATTTATTTCAAACTATTTAAGCTTTTTTTTTGTGAATGATGTTTAATAAATCATTACATATTCATAAGACGAGATGCTTTCCTAAATTTTAGCTTCCACACTCGTTTATAACGTCAAAAGTGGAAGGTTTTATAATCATTCAGTCCGTCCGTCTGTCCGTCCATCTGTCTGTCACCCACTTTCATAGCCGAAACTACACATGCTACAGGCAAGTGTGATACGTCGAAAAATTCAGCGCAATGAAATTAGAAGACATTGGAAATCTCCGAAAAAAATTCGAATTCGAAGTACTTTAATTATTTAACCATTGAAAAAATTAATGCTCATTTAAAAAGGACAAGAATCCATTTTCATTAGAATTAAAACACCATTGCCATTCACAACAATCACTCGAGAAACTTTAATTCTTTTAAATAATAAATTAAAAGAAATTTATTTTTGCGACATCAATTCGTTTGAAATGACGTCATACATATTTCCCTAAGAGATTCTTTGTATGTTGATATGAAATTTTTTGGTTATATTTAAAAGAAAGGAATATTACATATTTATTTTTTGAAATATAAATTAATTTTTGCAAACGATAATAATTATTGAATAATTATTGAAGAAATAATTATTGAATTTTCAAAATAAAATAAATGACACTAGTTACGTTTAGCGTGTAAATGTTTGATATAGAATAAATAATGTGTTTGGCGCGTTTTTCAATGTGTTCATCACTTAAATGTTGTGTGGAAGCGGGTTACAGATTCTGTTACAAGCCTACTTGTTTTAATTCAAATTTTAAAGCAATTTCAATTGCATGATCTGGTTAGATATTATATTTCCGATGTAGTAGGAAATTGTAATTAAAACCCTTTGTTTCAAAAAATTTCCTCAATATATACATGTTTTTGTTGTTGAAATGTTAGGCTAGAAATAATTCTGTGTCTGAAGAATGACCCTTGTCTACACAAGTCACACACTGTAAAAAAACCTGTTGTTTTTGCAGTTAAAAACTGTCAACTTTGACGCCAGTTAATAACTGTGTTTTTTTCAGTTTAAAACTGTTAATTTTTTTAAAAAGAAAACTGCAATTTTAACGTTGAGAAACTGTTAATTATAAGCAGGGAAAAACTGTTAATTTAATAGTTTTCCCCCGTTAATTTAACAGTTTCTCTCTGCTAAAATAAAATACCCAATACTAGCCCTTGCGACCGAGTAATTACTTTGTCGCAGACGGTACAGTATTGGGCTCGCACGCAAGAGGTTCCTGGATGCCTGGAAGAGGTATGGACCGGGCCCGGTTTTGATCCAGGAACCTCTTGCGTGCGAGCCTAATACTGAACCGTCTGCGACAAGTAGTTACTCGGTCGCGAGGGCTTGTATTTGGTATTTGTGCTGACCGCCACATGCGGTTACAAATACAGTTAATACAACTAAATCAAAGTTACCGTTAATAAACATTAACGCTACAGAAACTCTATGCGCGGGAACGAATCAGAACGATGATCTCAATCACGTGACTCTTTGTACGTCTTCAAATTTCCCCGAGGGGCAAGTGCATTTGATGGGTTGTGAGTGTGGCTTCATGTTAACGAAGATAAAACAGTTATAAACTGTTTTTATAAAGAATAGTTTTTAACTGTAAAATATATGGTATTTAACTGTAAAAACAGCAGGTTTTTTTTACAGTGCATAAGAATAAAACACACATAAAAGTGTTTTAAAAAATATTTCTGTACACGTATTAACACCAAGCAGCAGAAGTTGCGCTAATGCGCAAATTAAGAGCAATCCTATTGTTCACACGGTGTTTTGTGTATGATTTGTCATAAAAACTTTTGGTGTAGATTGGCGGCACTTAAAAACCGCGGTGGCTTTCATACGCAATTACCAATCTTTCAAAGGATGGGCATTAGTCCTTCTATTAAACTACAACAATTAAACACTTTTACAGCCAATCCCTTTTTGCCAATATACAGTTTCAAGTACTACAATCTTAATCTTTTTCCTAAGCCCTCCCTTCGAAACCCAGACAAACAAATACTTCGAACCATTCAAAACATAAACTCCCCAATTAGCATCTCAAGCTATCTTTACTCTCTTAAAGCAAGACTGCTAATTGCGCTAAATTTAGCAAAAGTTGCGGTGCTTCCAGCCATAAAGGGTCAGAGGGTGCAATGTCCACAAGAGCTTGACCTCCTTGTCCCCTCCTGTTTAATGTCTTTTGGAGGAAGATCATTAGAGCTTTCGGGATGGTCAGTAACTGCCGTGTTTATGCTAACTGGCTGGCTTCTGAAGATAGGCGTGGGATTTGCATTCGCTTACAGAGGAATATAAGAGGATGTTTGCGCGAAAATGTTTGTTATTTCCGGAAACTAGTTTGTTTATGAATTTGTTTTTCTTTTGAAATTTAATAAGTTGTTTTTCTGATTAAAAAAAAAATGGAGGGTAACTAGTTAGTTTATAGAACAAATGTGTTGACTTTGAAATCACATAGTGTGTTGTTATTGATAGCTGGTGTCATAGTTTATTAGAAGATATCGAGTATATTTTAAAGAAAAAAGTGAAAAATCTTTAAAATGTAACAATTTAATAAATAGTATGTATATTTATCCTCCAAAATTGTTTTGATGTTATTGAATTTTTTATAAATGATAAAATAATGTTTTAATGATGAAACTACTAACAGATATTTTGATTGAAAAACTAGGACTGCGTAACACCACACGTCTTTTAACTACCACTTTATAAATCAATGCATTTAAAGATTTCTTAGATACCCTATAATGTAATTTCAATAACTTTAAAACCAAAGAAGTTCTATATCAGTAACAATTTGCGCATGCTTGATTTTCCCGTTGACCTTACCTTATTGAAACCTTATTGAGACGTCCGACAGGTACTGGGAACTCGTGAATCGAATTAAAAAGTCTGTATAGCTTTTCGTTTTTCAGCAATACCTTTAAACCCGAAAAAACACTATGAAACGTTTTCCATGGAACAATCCCAAAAATGTTAAATAGAATAAATAGATAAAAAGAAAAAGCAATATGATTGTAAAATAGTTTTTTAAATCATACAACAAACAGGTATTGTTTATTTAAAGCAACTGGCCTGAGTCAAAAATGTACAAGTTTGGAAAAAAATAAAATAAAACATAATTACTGTGATTTTTATTTAAAAACAACTAGATAAAAAAATGTCAAGAAGAACTTCAGTATCTTAGAAGAACAAATAAAAACGTAACAATTATTATTTCCTCCTCATCCCGAAGTTTAAAGTGATAAATAGCGTCTCTCATTGTTAATGCAAATTTCCCGTGGTCTTTGCCGGAATGTAAAAGGGAGTTTTGTGTGCCCTCCGGAGGTTTTCCTTTGTAAATACATACAGGATGACTCCGAACAGAGGCTTGATGTATGGAGGGAAATGAACCTGGACAGCAGGCTTTGTGGAGTCATTAATTTGCCTCGTCCACAACAACTCATAGTTATGGATAAAATCAATGATGATTTGTGAGTCAATATTTTTTGGCTATTATGTAAGATTGTTTGTGTGCTATTGGATTATATTTGAGCCTTGTCATATTTGTATGGAAATCCTGTTGAATTTATTGTATTAATCAATCGGAACATAATACAAAATAAATCAATGTTTAATGATGAGAAAATTAAAGTTATGTTGTTTTGAATTAGCATTATTTAACTAATTTATAGAAGAAAATCCATTAAAAACTGTGAACTCTGAATTGCACTAAAAAAATCATTTATTCAAAGAACACAAGTATTGAGTAAAAATGGCTACTTTACAATATTGTGTAGTTTCTATACAAGAATTGAGTTGATGACACACGAATTTGTGTTGTTCCAACAAACTTATGATCGAAGGGGAGACTATTGTTTCAACACAACTTGTAATAACTGGGAAAAACACTTTTTTTGTATTGAAAGTCAAACAAGTTCTGAGTGTAATGAATTTGAGTTTGGGTGTTTGCTACTTCCAAATTAACTTTAGATAAGCCTTAGCACAGGTGATAAATGGTTTGTAAATTCGGATCTTTTTGGGTAAAATTTAGGTTGATGCTTGCGTTAAATTTTTTTAAAGCATGAATCAAATTTATCATCGCCACAGCTAATAGCTACTGTGCAGTTCTAGTGTGAAGTTTTCCAATGGTAGGATTGACAACCGGATAAAAAATGCTTTGCATAGTTAATCTGTTACGCGTTATTTTTTTTATTTTCGGTGTAGCGTTAGCCAAAGTATTTTTATATTGAATATTTATAGGTTTTTCTATCGCTGTACACTTGACCAGGGTTCTAAATTGCAAGGCGTAATCGGCTGCGTTTAAGCTCCGTATGGATTCTAGAAATAACAGCCGGAAAAGTACAATCTACCTACCTATCCTTACCTACCCCTTAAAGTTATCAAGCACACAAGCCAGAAAATACGTGTACTTTCACTGAATTCACAGAAGTCCCTTAAAAATCACGTAGTCCCCGAGTACACTGGGACAGACGTGCTGTATAAATCTGGGGAGCCATAAAGTCCCACGATAGCGTTAGCGTATGATGTCGCTCAAAGTTCTATTGGTGTCCGGGGTCAAGTGTCGATCTCGTCCCTTGCCCAGGGTTCTAAGTAACGAAGTGTAATTGGCTGTGTTTAAGCTCCTCACGGATGGCTAGAAATAGATATCCGGAAATGTTTAACTTACCTACCTTCTGAGGATGTATGCAAGTTTGAGTCAAACGAATTTCGGAGGTTTTTCTGGCTGTATTTCAAGTGTGATTTTAATAATTTAGAAAAGCATAATTTTCAACCGCTTCATAATATTTGGGTGAGCTAATTTACATTTGATAATTCAATATTGTATTTTCTTGCCTTTTAAGAATTGCTGCTTTTTGACTTTTGCGATTTCTTGTGTAGCGATGCAATATTGAATACGTGTCACTGATGCTGTACGCAAGAATTACTATGAGGTTTTTCTGCCTGTATTTCTAGTGCGACTTTAACAATTTAGAAAAGCCTGATTTTCAACTCCTTCATAAGATTTGGGTGAGCTAATTTACATTTGATAATTCATTATTGTATTTTCTTGCCGTTTTAACAGTTGTTGCGTTTTGATTTTCACGATTTCTTGTGTAGCGAGGAAATATTGAATACGTTTCATTGATGTACGCAAGATTTAGTCAGGACTTTTTTCGGCCTATATATCTTGTGTGACTTCAAGATTTTTAGAACAGTATAATTGTTTACAATTTCATGATATTGGATAATTTAGTTTACAATTGATAATTTAGCTTTATACTTTGTTGCATTCGAACAGTTGTTGAACTTTGATTTTCTCGAATTTTGGAGTAGCTAGGAATACTAATGTTTTTATTGAATATTTATATATTGCTAGCACTGATTCTGTATGCAAGTTTTTGTTATGAGTAAGCAGTTACTTTGGTTTTTCTCAAAACCGTGTGTCTAAAAATGCTCAGTAGGCCTGCTTATTGGATGGCAGAAAGGTAGATTAAACTAGAAGATTAAACAGTTAAAAACCTCATGCAAATTTAATAAATCAATGTGTAAAATCGTTTTCCCTGCATGGTATTCAAATGTAACTTTTGAACTCATTAATATTTATTTTATTTTTGTAGCTATTTAAAAATTCTTTAACACTTAATCTAAAAAAGAATAAAACTGTACAATTTGTAAATTTTAAAAAAATTGTCTGAATTTCTGGAAAAACCAGTTCTTGGACGTGTTTACACTTTTGTATTTCTCAACTTCTTAAGAATTTAAACTCGAATATTCTACCATTTTCTATAGTGTTTACACATTCGGTATTTCTCGGGTGGTTATAAATTTTAATTCAGACATAAATTCCTTAATCCTCTATTGTGTTAACACGTCTGTATTTTTCGAGTGATTAAAAATTTAAACTCAATCATAAATTCCATAATAAATATCCTTTCGAGTAAAATTTAAAAATTAATAAAACTAACTCTTCAAAATGACCTGACATCCACTACCCGATCCATACACAATTAATTCATGGACGGAACACTTCTCCCACGTTCCTGTCCAGTGTCCAACCATGCTAAATAATAATAAAGGAATAAATTGTTTTACGCTTTGGCGGCAGGGCGTGAGAACATTTCCACCGTTTGTGAGTATTTTTCCGTGTGATTCCGCTTCGAATTCACCTTTTTGTTACTCTTCGGGACTTCCCCTGTAGTTTTCACGCTTTGCTGCGGTGTTGATTGAGCGAGGCGACGATCATTTGAACGTTACGCGCGGTCTCTGGGTGCTCCCTGGCCTGCGATCCCGAAAGGTGGATTTAAAAAAGATATAAGATGTATAGAGATATATAAGTATAGATATAGAGATATGTATATTATATATACGAATGAGATGACCCTTTGACTTTGACTTTTTAACTAACAAACTTTTGGAGCTCGTCTGACTAGTGTCAGACGAGTTGAAGATTAGCAACAACATATATTCGAATATTTATATGTAAAGCTGCGGAAACGGAAAAAAAATTCAGCTATATCGAAAATCTATCTATACCTATGTGTATATGTATCTCTATATCTATACTTATATAAGTATAGATACATATATAGATTTTAGATATAAATTTTTATACCGTTCCCTCACCTTTACATATAAATCGTCACTTAAGTTCCCACATGTGCTATCTCATTTTCTCCATTTTTCAGGAGAGCTGAATGGTAAACGTGTTTGTTCATTTACACCGGCTGTTCGGACTTTCTTGTTACATAATATCGGTTTACATATGCATCGATCTCTAGCGGCCGTACGTTGAAACTATTTAGTTTGACGGACGTGCCGCGAGATTTCGCATCTATAAACATAGGAAACTCATTTTCGCAAAAAGTGAGATAGCACATGTGGGAACTTAAGTGACGAATTATACTCGTATTCATTTTGACTGATGGTCTAAATGTGATAAAGTTTGTAAAAGAAAAGTTACATATTAAAAAATAGTTTTTTTTCAATCAGCAGTTAAATAATATCAGTATAATTATTATTTAAGATCTTGTTTGTTAACTATCACATTAAAACAAACATAAAATATTATTTACTTATTGCTTGGTAAGTCTATTTTAAGTTATGTCCACGTAGAATAATTATTAGCAATGTTTGAATTATAGTACTCTTATTTGCTGTAGATGTCGAAAATTTAATATTAATTAATCTATCGAAAAAAATATTAAAAGGAAAATGTTAAAATAATGCTCATAATATATTCAATGTTTTTGCTCTGAACTTGAGATGACTCGTAGGACAAAACATTCTAAATAATCATCGTTATCGGTTACAGTCCACTCAGCCGAATGAAACTCAGCCGAACGCCCTAAACCGCAAAATCTCGCCAAATTTCATGGCAACATATTCACCATTATGGCGATAATGTTTTCAACATAGATTTTTCTTTCGTTATCCTGCACTTCAATATGGCTAACAATTTGGCTGGTTTATCGCTCTAAAATAGCAATTGTGTTTAAGAAAACAAACCAACATATACGGCCCCTCCGAAGATAGCTGATACTAGCTTTTCACTAAGGGGCTGGGAATTTTACTGAAGAGAGCGGCTGTCACAATGATGGATTGGCTCTGCGGGAGGCCAGTGTCCACCATTCAAAGTTGTATGAGCAAAGCTATTTGGTTGCTAAAAATCGAAAGTAGCCATGTGTGTACAAATAAATCTTATTTTTTAAGTTTAATTAATGTCGAATTAGAGGATAATATGTTACATTTTGCTAAGTTCGTCGCCTAATTATCAACTATTTGTTTTTATATTAGCTGAGCTATAATTTAAATGCTTAAATTAGTTTTACTTTTTACGTGATTAATTTAGATATAGGTAAATGTAAACCTATTTTTTCATAACAATAAGGGTGTGATGTAGATCAGGCATGGGATTTCATGATGAAGGAGTGATCTACTAAACTTTTGGAAATTAACCTTTCCAAAAACAAACGTTTTAACAAAAAAAATACTTTTTAATAATAAATAATGAATTGTTTTACATTAACTGAAAGAAACACAATATCTTGTCTCTATTTAGAAAGATATTAGTATCTGAAAATACCATAACTTCTTCGAATAGTATTTAATTATCATTTTCGAAATTATTATTCTTATTATTTTTAAGGTTCTTTCGGGGGAAAAAACGAATTAGGGTAACGAGTACAGTGATTGCCCCCCCCCCTCACAGTGATTGGCCCCCTCATTCATTATTGAAAATAATAAGAGCCCAAATAATTAAAGCCCAAAATGTTGTTGCCAACATGGCAAACGTTAATGGCGGGAATTTTAAAAACATTTGTCACACCTATTTTGGGCTTTAACATCTTATTATTTTCAATAATGAATGAGGGGCCAATCACTGTGAGGGGGGCCAATCACTGCACTCGTACCCTACAATATTTCATTTGTCGAGGATCCGAAAATGTTAAAAATAAAATAAGATTTTTTTTTATCGAATAGAGCCATTTCGTTTTTCCGCAACAAATATCCTACTACGAGACGATTTAAGCGCATACCATATTTATTGTTGCAAAATCAGCAAGTAGTTTATAGGTTAATATTAAAACGTAGCGGAGTTGTACTTAAACTTATTTATATAATTTATACTCCTGCTAGTATACCATAGTGTATAATGTAGCTGATAATATTGTCTAGAGCTGAAACCAATAACTAAATGCTTATTACTACCATTTTTTGTGACTTTCTCTGATAAAAAAAATATTCAAAATAAACATATTTTAATGAGTAAATTGCATTATTTTTTAGCGATATGTTATAATAAACTTCAAGTTTAGCCCACTAGTGCATACTGTTGCAATTTGGCAACACACACGTTAATCCATTTAAAAATTACTTTAAAATATTCTTGATGTTGGGCAACTTTAGCTATATGTCATCCATTAAACGCTATATTCATGTTTAGAGTAAATAAGGTAATTATTTAAATTAAAAAAAATATTTATGTTGCATACAATCAAAAGGATACAATTTCTCCAAATTTAATACATCGTCCTCAATGCTAAGTCAATGGCGATGCCAAAGTTAAAAAAAATATATATAATTAAGTTCCAGGGTAAAATGATTTTATTAAAATATTTTTCCCATACTGTATGATCATCAAAGATCAAAAATATTTTTTTAAGCAAAAATTAAAAATCATACATTAAAGGGTTAAAAGGTATTAGTTATTATTAGTTAAGATTTGGTTTCAAAAGTTGCTAGACTTATAATTTCTATTTTCGGCAAAAATAAATATTATTTGTTTCAAGTTATACACAAATACGCAACAGCGAAATTTCCTGTGAAAGGACCAATTAAATAACTCACTGCCTTACAATGGAACGCTTAGTGTTATAATTAAGCTTAGTGTTTTTTAACGCTGTATTCCGCATCTAAAACTGTCTATAACTTTGAAAAATTAAACAGGGTAGAATGTGCATAAACTGTTTAGTTCAATTGTTATAGAAAAACATTAAAAGAAGATTGACCGGTAAAAATTTTGATGCACATGTGCACTTATCTGTTGCCTGGGTGTGGGGGGGGGGGGGGGGGGGAAAGATAAATATTTATACTACGTTACAGTGACACGAGATGTTCCACGCTATATTAATTAATATAAATGTTGTTAAGGTAAGCAAAAAAATATTTTAAACTAAGAACCTAAATTCTAAATTCATACATAAAAATTTATATTTTAATGAAATATAAATGTCAAAAAATTCGGTAGAAGTTGTTTAGTAACGGAGCTTAAGAATTTTTACTTCAAACATTTTTTAAAGCCTGTATTTTAAATTTTATTCTAAATTTTTCCATGCTGAAGAGTATTTAATAAACATCACATTTTATATAATTGCAGCATAACATAATGCAAATGCAAAAAAACATACTAAATTGGAAAATTAAAACTATGTGAAAAGCACACACAACACAATTAGTAAATTTTCTCATTTAATAGCATTAAATTTAGCGAATTTTATTAGCTTAGGTACCGTCGAAGCGGGTATATCTTTGGCCATGGAGGGTAACATTTGGTCCACTCGTCGGAAAAAGATTTGTTTCTTAATATCTCTTCATAAAATGATCCCATTTTAAATTGTTTTACATTTTCGGAAAGGTGAAAACATTGCCTTTCATTATCATTTCATGTAAAAAAAAATCTCATTCTAATTTTGGCGATACTATACAAATGACGTTTGTATTCTTACGAGTATTTAATGACAAAAATCTATTTCTTCCAACTTTTGTCTGGAACACCTAAAAAAATATTGAAAATAGCCAAATAAAACACTCTACACTATTCTTTTATTTATGGGGATGAATTTACACCATTTGTTTTAATCTAAGTTTAATAATTTTTATGCTATATTTAAATATTGGTCACTGGAAAACGTTTGCCGATAAAAGCGGGTAACTTTGGTACAAGATATGAGGATTTCTTTATGGAACATTGCACTTTAAAAAAAAATTATGTAAAAGTGTATTCTGTTTCATTATTTTTGACGAAATCTTACTTTTATGATTACCCTTTTTTAAGATTTTTTTTAAACTTAAACGATTTCATACATTAAAAAGAAAAAGGTAAAATGCAAGAAACGTACAAAATTCAAAGTCGCTAATGTCGAAATGTAAACATTTCAAATTCCTAATTACGAATATATTTTTTCCTTTTATAATAAAATCGTTTGCTTTTTATAAATATATTTGCTATTAAATCTTGCTTCTAAAAATAAGTTATTTTCCCTAATTAAAATTGAATATTACTTTTCTTTTAAGCGACAATCAATACTGGTATTCATAGTATAACAACATTTACATTGCAGTGCATGGTAGAATGACAAGTTATATACCATTTTTAATAACTATATATCTTATAACTTTGATATTTTTATGTTTAAAGATTTTAATATTACTACTTAATTCGGTAACACAGCCTTTAAAGATGTTAAAAATTATGTTTCTTATATATTTCATGCTTGGACCAAAGTTATCCGCCCGGATCCTAACCATGTCTTAATTTTTAGCTTCCACACTACGTTTATAACGTAAAAAGTGGAAGGTATTATAATCGTTCAGTCCGTCGGTCTGTCTGTCCGTCTGTCACCCACTTTCACAGAAAGAACCATAAGTCCCACAGACAAGTGGGATATGTCATTTTGTAGCAAAAAATCAGATTAGGCTACATTCCAAATTTCATTAAAAAATTTAAATTAGAAGTTTATTTAAAATTTAAATAACTAAAAATGTTATCTACATTGAAATAGCATGCAAATTCCATTTTTATTCATATTTTCACTGTTGCCATCCACAAATTCCACAGACAAGTGGGATACGTCATTTTGAAGCAAAAAATCAGATTAGGCTACATTCCAAATTTCATTAAAAAATTTTAAGTAGAAGTTTATTTAAAATTTAAATAACTAAAAAATTTAATCTACATTGAAATAACATGCAAATTCCATTTTTATTTTTATTCAATATTTTCACTGTTGCCATTTCGTTAAACGTACAAGAAACTTTATCAAAAATAAAAATAAAAACTTTTGAAAGAATAGTTATTTATGTGATCTCTAATTTAGTTTGGATTGTTGTAATATCACAATAGAGTTCTTTTGATGGTTCATTTTATATGTATGAAGAAGGATGCATAGCGAATTCTAACTTGGCATAAAAAATATGCAAAGTTACGCTTTTATTTTTAAAGCATCAATTGCACTAATTATATATTTTTCGAACTGTAAATTAATTTAACAAACGATAAATGACTGAATTTTCGAAAGAAATGTAAATGGTAACTTGTGACGACACAAAGATATTTATTAAAAAAGATAACATTATTATTCTTCGAACTTCAAACAAATTAAGCAAACGATAAAGTCTAATTATTAAATCTGAGAAAAAAGATTAATGAAAATAACTAATTTTATCGTTTAAATGTTTAATTACAACTAGCTAAAGGCTCTGTTTGCCGAATTTCTTTCTGAGGTGTATAAATAGTTTGTTTCCTGTTGAACACAAATGTTGTGTGGAAGCGGTTTAAGTGACAGATTCTGTAACAAACCCCTACTTGTTTTGTTTAATAATAAATTAAATATTAATATTGATCCTTTATTTTAATATAGCTCTCTATATAAAAATTATTCTGTAATTTTTTTCATGAGCTAGGTAAAGGCATTGAAAACAAGCATATAAATATGGTTGACATATAGTAAAAAATTTCAATTCATTTGGAATGGTTTGGTTTAATAGAAATGGGGTTTTCGAGAGCAATAAATTCTAAAAACATGTAATTCAGAATGGGGCAATTATAAAAGCCGAGTATTGGTCAAATATCATTAAAATACCACGACGTTTTTGTAAATATTTCAAAACTTGTTTGAATTTAGATGTATGATTTGTACATATGATATGATACCTTATATTAAGCAGACATGAGTGTGCTTCAATGCGAGTATGTTCAAAATACATATGTATATTTTTTTCGATTAGAAATGTCTTAACTCCTAACACCCCCTACCCCTTAAAAACAACTTCTTTTGATATTATCGGCTTGTTAATTAGAATGTGTTTGAAGGTCAAGTAAATTTTATTTTGCAAAAAAAAAAAAAATCTCATTAAATTACGCCATGTATATGAGACTGGTGCACGTTAAATCTGCCGTAGTCCTAAGTTCTAACGCCGCGTAAGAAGTCGCGATACGGCTACCTAAGTGCCAGTTCGGGTTTCGGCCTCGTCACTTGACCCTGATTAAATATGAGGTCCGTGGCCAATAGTCCTCTTGTAGCTTTAGTGCGACGTTAATTCAGCCCAAACCCAATTGTCGTTCGTCACGTATAAAAACTTCTAAAACTATATATATGGTTGGTTGTGTACATGCATTTCCGGCTTGTGTGCTTTATCAGAGACCCGCTTATAAACCTTCGTCAAGTAAGACAGACAGAATTTTTACTGACACAGAAAGAGAAATTACACCCAGGGCGAAGGCGGGAATTGAATCCGCACCCGGTACAGTGCGCAGACTGTTGTGCGCAGACTCCACGCAATCTTAGAGACGTCGTACATGGTGTCAGAACTTTGAACGTCAACAGATTTGAACGTCAACGTGCACCAGTCACATATACACGGCGTTTATTGGTCCAAAACGGGCCGTTAATAAGATGACTAAGACGGATACAGAACATGCGAAGGTATCGAGGTGCCATGATGCCTTAACACAGCGCTTCACGCTGGCGTGGCGCTTTCAAGTAAATGAAATATTGACATATGAACTTAATACTATTTAAATTATGATATCAAAATCTGTTATAGACACAATTGTTTAAATATTAAAAATGCCCATCATCGAACTTTTATGCTCCACCCAAAATGAACATATAATTTGAGAGTTTGTCTTTTACAGCAAATAAAGATTTTGACAATTTTGAGGACTGAAAAAGTTGAACAAAGCACAAGTTGTTATGACAAAACAATTCAATTATCAGTGTAAACAGCGGCCAAGTTATAAGATATTTTAAAGTAATAATTAACGATACGGAAGTAAAGAAACACAACTTAACTTTGAAACATTATATGTGTATATATATATCAATCGAAATAAAATAGTATAACAATTTCTCTACTTGCATTCAGTTTTTTGCTAAATGTAAATTACTAATTAATAAATAAAATGTTAATATTGATATTTCAATATAGCTTTATATTTAAACATTATTTTGTAAATTTCTTTTACTGAGATAGGTGGAGACATTGAGAACAAGTTCAAAAGTTCAAACCATCAAAGTCCATCCTTTAAATGCCTGTTATCTGGTTATATTTGTCGCCTGAAACAGGACCCGTCTGAGTTCTTAGAACGTGGGGCCTTTTTTATGACTCCTGGTCTGCACGGGGATCGCATTGTATTTGCAATCACATCATGAGCAGGGGGCATTCACCAATTGTACAACTTTCGGCTCCGATTTGGTTTTGCAAGCACCTTTCGGTTGAATTCTTATCGCCAATGCTTTCGTAGGAGAAAAGCAACCACAAACCCTTATCAGCAGAAGGGGATCTCTTCGCCAAGCCCAACCACACTTTTTCACCAAGTTGGCTACTTTTTGCGGTTTCGGCTGAGTTTCATTCGGCTGAGTGGACTGCCACGTCGTTATCCATTAAAGTTATTTCAAAAAAATCATTATTTTACATTCATATGTTAGACAAGAAATAACAGTAAAAGATTTTCATTTTAAATGTACTAAACAACAAAGCGGTGACGGAACCGGGAAAACAGGACAATTCTTTGATAATTCTAGGAAATCTCGGAGAATTTCCAGGTTTTCCGACACCTTGGTTCTGTTACCACCATTTCCAGGTTCTGTGAACACCTTGAACGAGAACTTAAATAATAATTCCATTTATTTAGAATGCATTTCATTAAAATAAATAAGAACCGCAATCCATCAATCCAAAATCATCATTCTTTTATATAACGTTTTGCATGATCAATATATACATAACTTTTTGCATGATCAATATATATAACTTTTTGCATGATCAATATATATAACTTTTTGCATGATCAATATACATAACTTTTTGCATGATCAATATATATAACTTTTTGCATGATTTTATATAACCTTTTGCAACTTTTTGAAAATCAGACAGATTGCTTAAAAATGTCTTGGGGCAAAGTGAGCTTTTCTGCCACTAAAGAGCAATAAGATTATCACAAGCATCGGAGCGCGAACAAATCAACTGTAGAGAGTCATGGGAATGTTTATTTCGAAAGGCAAAAGGGTAAAGAGGGTGTATACAAGAGAAAAAGAAAACATGTTTTTATAGAATGTCTAATTTTGTGTTTTGTATAGCTGGGAAGTTATTTATTTCTGAAGTATATATTGATGATTTCCTTCATCTATATATTTTATCCTCTTTGCAATGCATGTTGGATCAATCCACGACATTAATTATTTTTTTTATAATAAGGTTTTGCAATACTAAATTTATTTTGAGGGAGTTCTTACACTTTTAGTTTTATGCTTATTATTATTTGTTTGAGGAATTTATTTTATTTACCTGGAGATTAAACTAGTATTTTTCCAACAATCGTCCCCTGTCTCTCGAAATATTAATAAAGTATATCTCCAATTATTAGAAGATTTGCTGATTATCCGAATTTCAGAAAAAAAATTCCCTGGTCTTCTGATACTATCCGTTTTTGTTGTACGTCATGCCTGGTAAATCATTTCAACCGACCAAAAAAATTACTAGGCATGACATCTAACAGAAAATTACAGTAACAGATTAGGCTGGGTAGAAAAGTTTATTTGTCACATATAAACTTTTGTACTAACTGTAACTGCTTTTATGTATTTATTTGTTATTTCTATTTTCTTTTGAATATATCGTGCAGTAAACTCATTACCATCATTCATTATCTATCATTCACCACGGCTTCTAAAAGAAAACTTGTCGTATTATTAATTTATTATTAAAGGATAAAACCATATAGCCGGGATCTGGTTCGAAGCTAAAGTACATATTCTCGCAGCCCAACAATAATGTACTTTTCCGAATTACTGATTATCCTAATGTCGTTAAGTCCCAATTGCTTCAGATAATTATAGTTTATTTACTGTACTTGTATTAGTAAACTACTACACTGTAATAATAATACAAGTGTCATTTTTTAATGATAAGCATAAATCAATGTAATTGACATCGTGTAACATTCGAATATCTAGAATACATTAAAATAAAATTATATGAACTAAAGCTCAGTCCTTCAAACAGAATGTCCAAAATTAGCAGCTCCAATCATTAATAACACAATATTTTATGAATTTAACGATTACGAAGTGAACGAAATCAGCGAAGCAGTCTCAGTCCGGTGAATAACCTTTATGACTTTTATTTATGAGAAAAAACTTAACAGAAAAGCGGCAAGAAAATGAAGTTTACAAAAAAAAATCATCAACTGTGGCCAAGTGAGCATGACGAGGCGAAGCACAGTTCTCGTATGTTTCACACTAGATGTTCAGTTATTTCAAAAACGCGCTTATGAGAATTGTTTTATTATTGAAAGTAATGGGTTTCTGAAATAAATTCTGTGTACAATCACTTTAGATTCTTCTGGTGAGCTACAGCGTCGTGGGAAGGTGACTTCGTTTATGAAAAGTTCATCTTCAATTTGGAAAACCAGTAGCTCCTGGACATTTATAAAGAAAATAATTGAGACTAAGATGGGAAGGATTTGCTTTTAGATAAGTTTTTGGACTGCGTGCCCTTGTTGGTGTAAATTTTAGAAGGTTGGTTTTTGGTTAAATTAACAAAGCACTAGATCCGAACGACGGCCCATTGGAGACTCGTCTCTTAATTTTGAGCCGTGGTCAAGTGATGCGCCCGAAACCCTACATTGCAAAAAAATTGGCGCTGATTTCACTAAAAATATGGCCTCAAGTAGCTGTTAACGGCTGTATGTTGAAATGTTTCAAATCGTAATTAAATGTATAAAAAAACTTTGAACAGTATGTGAAAAGTAATTTCTGTAAACCGATGAACAGACCTGTCATTAAATCATAGTTGTACCCAAACATGGCTTCTCCGACGATAATTTTTCACATTGGTTTCCATATATTTTAGCTATCTTAAGACATATTTTTTTATACAAAAGTGTAAGATACTATAAAAAATCTAATGAAGAAATAATTTGGTAAAGTGGATTTCCATCTATTGTACTATGGTCATTGACACTTTAACAAATGTTGTAAAATCAAAATTAAATTCCAAATTATTCTTCTATTCCTTCTGTGATCCTCACGTTCAGTTAAATTATTATCCTTTCGAATTAATAATTACAATTTTCATCAATTTGAACTTTGGTTTGCAGGACATTTGAATTTTGTTTTGCAACCATTTGCACTTCGATTTGCATCCATTTGAACTTTCATAGCTTGACATAAGGCATGATATAATACAATAAGATTCAATAGACATGATATACATTTAAATAAATGCAATCATATCATTCTTAGCTCGAAATTTTTAGAATAGATTCTTTCCATCCCATTTTTCAAATTGTTCAAACCTCTTCATCCCAAAACCCTTCTCAATAAGAAAACTATAATTTCTATGATTGATCAACAGCAATTTCTCAAGAATAAACCTGTCTTGTACTCTTAGTAATAATCGTACGGTAAGGGGGTTCTGTTCTCCTCAAAGAAAAGATAATGTTTGATACAACTACTTACGTAAGAACGGTTATTTTATTTAGTGTTTTTTCCTCAAAACAACTTTCTTGAAATAGCTAGTGGAGTGTATTTTGAAGTTTCAGTATGACATAAGTTTCCTTACATAGCTGTCATTTTAACTTAATGCTAAATACCCTAAAATTTACTTATTTGATTAAAAAAATGGGTATACATGAGAGCCATTTTAAGTTTACACTTTACCTTAGAATTCTATTTAAAAAAGTACTACTCTTCTGCTTCAAGTCTTCTACTCTCCAAAGCCTATATTCATGTCACTGGAGGGTTTTAGATAATTTTACCTATAGTTAACCAATCTGATTCTGTTGCGCTATTTTTTAAACACAACTACATAGTACAACATTTTAAAATGTAGAAGTTCGCACAAGAATGTGTCAGGAAAGCAATTTTGGAAACTTTGTTGCATCTAACAAGAACCCAAATTTGGCAACATGAGAATTCTAGGTCCGCCGAATTGTTTCCATTTTCATGATTCCTCATTAATTCAATGTGAGTCATTTTCATATCTGTACCGTAGTAAAAAAAATTATTTTGTTATCAAAATAGACATGAATTCTTTTGAAATAAATTCTCATGTATCACGTAACGTATCTTTCGCTACTGTTCACTAGGCTTTTTTTCAATCTCAATTTTCTCGCTGAAAATGTTGCGAAAATCGCTAAATTAACTGTTGAGCTGCCGCTCCCTGCATTCCTGGATCCTTTAATTGGGTCTCGATCCAGGTGTGTTGGGGGGCCAAACTTCATTGATGCAGACTTTCCCCAGACGCATGTATTTCTACCTGGCGCCACAGTGACCATGTCCGGCATAAAAGAGTTTTGTTGGACATGACGTTACACCACAAAGGCAGTGTCAGGAAGTTTTATTACAGGGGTTTGAAGTTATGTCTTCAGGTGTACCCCCGGGAAACTTCAGAGGATTTTAATCTTCTATGGGGTTCCCGTAATTGTACTATCCTGACCACTGTCCGAGCGCAATTTAAAATCGAAGGTGGGAGTTTGTGCTAGGGGGATGTTCAGAATTATGTAATTGGGCAACTTTTACATGGGTGGAGCTTTGGAGATTTTGTCGGCTTGTACCGCGATATCTGAGCTCAGTTACGATTAAATCCAGGAAAGTAAACTCGAGATTCAACCAAGGGCCTGGGTGCCCTTTGGGCCCTCTTCTCATTTGCTGTACCAGGGATATTGCGGTAGAATTGAGTAATTGATATAGTTCTTAATAATTTATGATTTAGTTTATTTATTCATGGAAGTGTTGGAATATTAAGTCATGGAATATTATAAGTTCTTGATAAATATAATTAACGCAATTGTACTGAATATCACTATACGACTTGGCCATATCATGAATTGTATTATTAGCATATAGCAATATCAGAATAACTATATACACAAAAATCCCCTAACTTATATATCCATTCTCCGGCCCAACATTAACGGTAAAAACGTTCCAAGTGATGAAATTGTGGTCCCCTCTCTTATAACAGATTTAAAATTGAACTTGACAGCTATCTCAATTTTTCCGCTTCTATGTATCGCTAAGCAACCAAAGTCGCCAAATGAGATAATAACGTTTTGTTGTTTTATATGCTGTTTTGGCAAAAAGCTCGCTACTGAATTTCCAGTAATGTTAAATAGAATTATATATTTGTATGTAATGGTGTCCTTCCAAACGACATTGAAATGAACAAGAATGTAAGCATAAATTTTAAATTGAATTCATTTCAATAAAATATTTGTTTAAAAAATCAGAATTAGTTTTATCTTTGAAGAGTGTGGAATATACTATCTAGAAAAAAATAAAGATACTCATCGTGGGATTTAAAGCTATTATGTTTAATCTTCTAACTCATAAAAGTACAAAAGGTAAACTAAATATACACAAACAAAGCTGATAATAGAAAATTTACATAAAATATAACTTCGTTCATCTTGAACTTGGTGACCAACCAGGAATGGTGGTCGTTTCTGTGGATCCGCACAAGAAATGCACCTTTTCATACTCAGATCTAACAAAGAGATGATCTTAAAATCATTCCCAAATGAAAAAAAAGTATACTATGAATAAAAATATATTATTAAAGAAATTGAAATTTCAGGTTATTGTAAGAAAGACTCATGGCTAATTCTATGTAACTGTAGTGTAAGTCACAATTTACGAGGAGATTACAAGCTTTTTAAATTTGAAAAATAAATCAAATTAAATAAAGCACGTGGCATTATTTAGTTTTAATAAGTGTAGATCAACTATTCCTCTAAAATTTGTTTTCATTTAATGTTAAAAGTTGTAGTGGGAATCACCTTTTACACACGTGACTTACCCTAAGAAATGGCAATTTTGCATGGAATTAGCCTGATGCCTAAAATACTTAAAAAGCCGGTTCAACCGATCGGAGAGTAAAATGTTTCAGGTAAAAACAAGAAGTTCATAAAGAACTAAAATAGCCTACTTTCCTGTTACTTAAATACTTACTGAAGTTCTAATCGGGAAAAAAAACTAGGTTCCTAAAGTAAATATCATCAACAGCCGTTTCTACACTAGATTTATACACATTAGAAAAAAAAATCGAAACACAGCACCCAGCTATAATTTAAACTTCTAAAAGCCAAAATCAACTATTTTCCTTAATATTCGTTCGCAAATTAATTAAATATTATTTATCATCTGCTCGTGATTTATTTGTAGTTCGAAGAATAAATATTTATTAATAACAAAAGTAATGAAACTACTCCGAACTGCATTAAAAAACAAGAAATGTAAATTAAAACTAAGCATAATTGCATGCAAAAGTATGCCTTGCCGCTTTCTTGGTAGATAATTAATGAATAATCAAAGAATCAAATTGTTCTACATTTTATGACGTCATTCCAAACTGATTCATGAAAATATTATTTTGCTTCAAATATGTTTAAATAAAGTTTCTCATGCCATTGTTGATTTGGCAACAGTGATTTAAATGACTCAAAATTGAATTTCAATGCTAATTCAATGGGAAATTCGCCGACAGATAGTAGATTTATGTCCGTCCGGACGTACAGACAGACGGACAAAAAGTATGAAAGTTGGGTATCTGAGGTCATAGCTTTCTAACAAAAAAAGAATTTTTAAGATCCGAGGGATAGAACAGATTTTGGAAGAGGGATACGGACAGACGAACAGACAGACAGACGGAAAGACCGACAGACATACGAACAAACAGACAGATGGACATCAATCGCATTTCAATACCTACAGTGATTTAAATGACTCAAAATTGAATTTCAATGCTAATTCAATGGGAAATTCGCCGACAGATAGTAGATTTATGTCCGTCCGGACGTACAGACAGACGGACGAAAAGTATGAAAGTTGGGTATCTGAGGTCATAGCTTTCTAACAAAAAAAGAATTTTTAAGATCCGATGGATAGAACCGATTTTGGAAGGGGAGTACGGACAGACAGACGGACAGACAGACGGAAAGACCGACAGACATACGAACAGACAGACAGACGGACATCGACCGCATGTCAATACCTACTTTTTCATTTTTTTAATTCTTTCGTATTAAAAAAAGAAAAGTAGGCTAAAAATAACTGTCGATTGCTTCTTTGACATCCTCGTAATGAAAGGTCCACCAAACGCAGGCGATCCACCCCCACGGGCAACAGGGTGAAATTAGAAATTCCTTAATCGTCCGATTTTACGCGATCGGTGAACGACCTGCGACTTTTTTTCGTTAAAGAAACGTAAAAGAAATGCCCGATCTTTGAGAGATCGTTTCAAGCTCAAAATACCGTGAAGAGGTTTTACAAAGTCACAAAGTGATCCGTGTGATTGTTTTGTCAGTCTTATGTTTTTCTAATGAGCTTAATTTGCGCGAATTAACAAAAGAACGTAACATATAAATCTTCAAAAGAGCATAAATTAAACATACCAAATAACCTTTAATCACTTCATGTCTTACTTTTCATTAAAAAATCTTCGAATCTTTACTTAATGTTTTTTGCAAGTAAATAAGTGATGGATTCGAAAGGAACGCTTAAAATAACGTTGCTGCCCACAGTATTTCAATTTAGACTAATGTCGTATTGTTTGTCTTGAAAAGTGATTATTGAGACCAGTTTAAAAAATTAAAACAAAAGGAATGAATTTGTTTTTTCTAACGTAATTAAATAGTTTCCTTTGAATGTGATTAAATATTGTAATAATTAATGATATTTCCCAATAAATATTTTTATATATACCCATGTATATATATGAGTTGTGGTTCAAAAAATTAAGTTTTTTTTTCATTTTCTTCATTGGTGAAGCAAAAAGTTAGCTTAGTTTTAGCTTTAATAAGGATGGAGTTTTTATGCAAGCATTAAGTAAACCTTCAAACAAACTGCATTTTAATTTTGATATTTAAATCGGGAAATTAACAAGAAGTTCTTAAAGAACTAAAATAGCCTACTTTCCTGTTACTTAAATACTTACTGAAATTTTAATCGGTAAACACTAGGTTCTTAACAGTAAACATTATCAATAACCGTTTCTACACTAGATTTATACACATTAGAAAAAAAATCGCTAAACACGCATCCAGCTACAACATAAACTTCTAAAAGCCAAAATCCACTATTTTCCTTAATATTCTTTCGCAAATTAACTAAATATTCTTTATCGTCTGCACGATTTATTTGTAGTTAGAAGAATAATAAAATATTTATTAATAACAAAAGTAATGAAACTACTCCAAACTGCATTAAAAAAAATATGAAATGTAAATTAAACTAAGCATACTTGTATTCAAAAAATATGCCTTGCCGCTTTATTGGTAAACAATTAATGGACAATCAAAGAATCACATTGTGCTACATTTTATGACGTCATTGCAAACCGATTCATGAAAAAATTATTTTGCTTCAAATATCTTTAAATAAAGTTTCTCATGCCATTGTTGATTTGGCAACAGTGATTAAAAATGACTCAAAATTGAATTACAATGCTAATTCAATGGGAAATTCGCCGACAGATAGTAAATTTACAGGCGGAAAAAATGTATGAAAGTTGGGTCTCTGAGGTCATAACTTTCTAACAAAAAGAGTTTTTAAGATCAGATGTATAGAACCGATTTTGGAAGGGGGGGGGGGGACAGACGGACAGACAGACGGACATCGACCGCATGTCAATACCTACTTTTTCATTTTTTTTAAATTCTTTCGAATTAAAAAAAGAAAAGTAGGCTAATTTTTTTTTTTGCTGTGTTCTTAAATATTTTTCATTTTAACTGCTTAAGAAAGCTGCTACTAAAGAAACTGAATTTTTAGTTTAGATGAAGTTTCGTATCAAGTTAATGCAGTTCAGTACCAAGTAATTTTCGAAAAATCGATTTTTTGATTTTTGTATTTATGTAACATACGTTTCAAGAGCTTTCCAACGATGCCCTTTGTATGTTATTCAGACAAGTTTAACCTAGTTAAATTTTAATTTGGATATGGATCAGCAGTATTTTCATAATGTAAGTTTTCAACTTTAAATCTAATTTTTCTCAGAATGGTGTTTTTTCAGGTTTAGATACCTTTTTCTTAAAAACTTTCATGTATAGACCTAAAATTTGTACAGGATAATTATTTCATGGTGTTTTGCTTACTGGAATGACCATTTCTCAAAATTTAAAGGAGAAAAGAAATATGGCTAATTTTGTGGTGTAAAAATACTTTTTTTAAAACCTAACAAATTACTTATATTTTTTAATAATAATTTTCCTAAAATAATATAAAAAAAAACTACTTTATATATTGATAAAATATCATTTCAGTGTATTGTTCAAAGTGCATATAATGCACAGAATTTTTTTTGTGTTTTGTATGTTGTTTCAAAGAAAGGAACATTAAAAAGGCCAATTTAGCACTAGCCGTATACAAGGTACCGACCTGCCTTAAATTTCATAGTCAATTGTAGATTTAACCAATTTCACTGAAAAAAAAATTTAGTAACCATTACCAAATTTGAGTAACCAGTACCAAATTATTTGGTCGTATATGAGTTAAGTAGGTATTTTGTACCCGTTACCAAATGATTTGGTAACGAAAATTTGGTACCAGCTACTATGTAATTTTGTAGCTAATACTAAATAAATTTGGTAACTATCACAATGTATTTGGTTTTCGTTACTAAATATTTAGTAAACCGTACCAAACGAGAAAAGTATACTTGCTATTAATTACCAAACATTTGTTTTCAAGGACCAAAAATTTGGTCAAATTTACCAAATGAACTAAAAGTATTATGTATATATTACCAAATATTTATTATCGATTACCAAATATTTGGTAAAAATTACCAAAACCAATTAAAATAATTGGTTATGTTAACAAATATTTTTTATCTAGTACCAAATATTTTGTGAGATTTACCAAACGATTTTAACGCATGTTATATTCTACCAAATATTTGTTGTCAAGTACCAATTATTTACTATACAGAACCAAACGAATTAAAAGTATTTGTTATATATTACCAAATATTTAATCAAGTTAAAACGGGCCTCATTAAAATAGATTGCTTAAAAACCCGTAATGAAGTAATTAAAATGGATGTTAAAGCAGAGCTTTAAATTACCTTAAAAACAAGGTGTAGTCTAGTTAGACATCCGTCATATCTATAGATACCTTTCAGCCCAACACATTATAGGCGGTGTTAGCGTACTCATGACTGCCTAATGTGTTGGGCTCAAAGGTGCCTATAAATATTATGACTAAGTCTAACTGAACTATATCTTGTTTTTAAAGTAATTAAAGCTGTGTTTTCCATCCAATTTGAATTACTTCATTTCTGGTTTTTAAGCAATCAATTTTAAAAATGGACAATTTTTGGTACCTGCAGCAAAAATTGTAAAAGTAGTTATTTAAACTAAATTTAGGTTTTGCATGTTATAAAAATAAAGCATCATAAAACTGGCTTCCTATTTTGTTTCGATTGAGTTTATTAAGCTGGTGACGATACTTACCCAAAATAGCATCCATGACTCAGTAAAAACTCGTGAAACTATATGAAGTTAGTTTTAAATTGAAGGGCAACATATGAAAAATTTATTTTTTTACATATGAACTTTAAAATATATCTTTTACTATAACTATCAGTCACTCATTAGCGCTGGAAAAACTAAAACAAAAACCCAGAAAGTTCAAAAGGAGTATTTATTTCAGACATAATATACTAAAGGACAAAGATACTAAAACAAAGGGCAAAAGTCCAAAAAAGTATTTATTTCAAAGATATAAAAACAAAGATACTAAAAGAAATGTCTTACATAAAAATACATTTTTTTTAATTAGACATTTGACCTGAAATATTGACCTCGGTACCAATTCAGCACATAAATCAGGCGTTAATTACTTAAGAGACTCTTCATCCACATATTCATCTAAAAGCAAAACAACAACAAAAATCAGTTTCGATTTCATAATATACAATGTAAAAATTAAATATAATTTTAATCTTGATTCATTGTTATCTTTAGTAAACTATGAAAATTTTTAATATAAAAAAATAATAAAGCTGTTCAAAAATATAATCACCAAAAGCATCTTAAAAACTAAAGTATATAATAATTAAGTTTAAATAAAACACAAAATTGCTTTTGTCAAATTATAGGTAAATCGACTATTTTTATGCAATAATTTAGTACAATTTGCAAAAATTAAATTTCGTAAGAGTCACAAAATCGTTTAATTCCAACACAAGCGAAAATGTTTTTGTTTAGGAAATTCATATTAAAATTAAATTGTAGTCTGACTATTTTTTCAACCCTGGCAATATAAAATTTAAAAAGAACTAAAATTTTACATTAAAAGGATTTAATATATTGGAATTTTCAAATGCCAAATATTACTGTCAGAGAAATGTATAAAGAGTGGAATAATACATAAATTAAACATCAATAAATTCTTAAAAATTTAAAACGGAACTGCATACCTGCCAACATTCCTTAGAGGCATGTCCGTAGTCTCTTTGGTGGGGCGGGGGGGGGATTATTTACCAATTATATTGCGGTTATTTCCCAATCACTCAAAAATTTCGAATGCCGGTTATTCTTATTTTCAATCGGCCGATCGATGGAGAAAAAATCAAATACCAAAGTCGAGCATTTTGTGGGAAATCAAACAAAAAATACGATTTCACCGCAAACCTTTCCGAATTTAAAAACTTCTTTAGTTTCAATAAAAAACACAATGAAATTCACTCAGCAACAAAAAAAAATCCAAAGTAGCGGGCCTTGGCGCCACGGATCGTAAGTAACAAAGTACCTAAAATTTGGTTGACTGATCTATCCTGAACTAAAAAAGAAACGAAACCCTGGTCAACGACGATTATGCTGCGAACCAGTAAATATTGCGAGGAGTTGTGGTTTGGTTAAGCGATTTTTTTCAGAGAGAAAACTTAAAAAAAAAACGAGATCCTACTGCGATTACGTTTACTACTGTAACTAGCAAATATTACTAGGCGAAGCGGCTGGTTGAAAAATCTGATCACAAGTAGAACTTTAAAAAGAACACTAACCTTCTGCGATTACGCTTCTAACGAGCAAATATTACTGGGCGCTGAGGCTAGTTGACAAATCCGATCTCATCATAACTAGAACTATAAAAAGAACAATTACCTTCTGCGATTACACGGCTACTTAGCAAATGTTACAAGTCGTCGTGAGTAGGTTTACTTTCCGCACGAATAAGAAAAATACTTTGATCCGCATTGGGCATTTTATTTCCGCAAATGAAATATACATCGTTTAGATTTTTTTTAAAAAAATCCCATTAAAATCATCAGCCTTGTTTTTCTAGGCCGACGAACGATTGATTCGTTAAATGCTAAAAAATTACTAATACCAAGGCGAAACAAATCTCCAAAATAAATTTTGTATTTTTGATCAAAGCTTATCCGTAGTTTTGACTGTTTCCGTAATTCCGTAGTTTGATACCCTCGTCCGTAGAAACTACGGACAATCCGTAGTAGTTGGCAGGTATGCGGAAGTAACCGAACAAAAGGAAAAAATACGAGACACGCCGACTTTAAACCTAATGGCGTATTAAAAATAAATATAACTATAATAATATATTTAAAAATAGGTATATTGAGATAAAACATTCAATAGCAAACTATAAATATAACAAATTATTATGAAAATGGAAATCTGAAAATATAAGAAACATCTTACGTTTCGAAGCACATGGAAAGTAGTGTACAGAGTATATTAATCTGATGTGACTAACTTAAAATTAGAACAGTTAAAAATATATTTAGCTAATATAAGCTACACATTTCAGTATTTTACCTAAATATACACATTATAAAACACAATAAATTATCTCTTACCTTGAAACTTTTGTATGAGAAAATCTCCAAGCATTTAGTAAATTCGCACACCCTGCGTCCGCCATTGTAAATGTTGTTTATTGCCGCCAAACACCCAGGATTCCAAGCTGCCAGCCAATCGGAGCGGTCTAGATTTTGAGCAAAGGATTTTGCTAGGGAGTAGCAAATGTTTTTGTTAACCGCGAGCATAATTTGGTAACCGCAAGTAAATACTGATCACCAAATATATTTGGTAACGGTTACATACCTTTTTTTTTCCGTGTTCTCTTCGCCTCCTTTACAATTTATGGGAACAATTTGACCCTAACGTTATAAATCGTATCTAATTGACATTAGTAAGGTCTGCATATTTAACTTAATTAAATGATGGTTAACATTATCGGGTCAAATTTCGAAATATTTTCATGCAACAAGTTAAACAGTTTTAAAATCCTAGCAATTTTCTTAACTAACTTTGGGATTTGAATCCCAGATTTTCTTGAACCAAAGAAAAATAGCATGTTACTACTTTTAATAAAATCATATATAGTTTGGTTTAATAGACTTCCCACTAGAATTATACTTGGCATATTGGCTATGAGCTTCGTATTTAGGAGCCACGGTCAAGTGAAAAAGCTGACACTTATGCTGAAACCTTACAACATACGCTACGTCAGGACGTTATTCTCTGCAGATTTAATGAACACACAATATTACGGTGTGCTTATCTTCTTAACAGTTGCTTCAGCCACCTAATCAATTAGGGACCTTACATCCTGTTACTTAAGAGTTCTTATGATATCCTTTATTTTTATACAGAGGCTTTCCGGTCTAGCCAGATCATGCATGTTCGCCCAGAATTTCCCCATCCATCCACCCATGCCAATTTAATTCCTCGGGTATCGTATTCCAACAATTCGGAATCGACCCTTATCTTAATAATTGCTAAAGTTACATAACCAATTAAAAACCTTCCGCCTTGTTGCTTAAGAGTTCTTATGAGATCTTTTATTTTATACCGAGGCTATCCGGTATAGCCATAACATGTCTGCCCACCTAGAATTTCCTCATCCAACCACCCATGCCAATTTAATTCTCCAGGTATCGGATTCCACCAATTCGGAATCGGTCCTCAAGAATGTCAAAGATGTTTGGCTAAGTTTTGTTCCCACACGCGTTGACATCTTCTCATGCCAAGGATGGACAGAAGCTGGCCGCTTGACCGGCCATGCGGCGAAGAAAGGCTTGATGCCGAAATTTCTTCAATTATGGATTCAACGACATGGCGGAATGTCATGCAATAATCATCCCCCAATTGAGCTTTCGTTCTGGCCCAATGGCGGCGCCCTCTTTTTGCAAGAAGCCCCTCAAGGGCGTGTTTTGAGGTTGGAGGGTTTAAGGAGTTTACGCACATTGCACATATATTATGTCTTTTGTGGAATTAACGTCCCTTGGGGTTATGATTTGGAATATTGGTGATAGATTGGAGTCTACCTCAGAGAAAACTAATCCTTCGATCTATTAGTTTGTTGTAAGACTATGGTCAAATGGAGATACTTATGCGAGTTTCTTATAAATGAAACTGTGGATATTACTTGAATAAATTCGTGATTGAGCAGCAAATAAATATTCCATGTGAGTAATTTATTTGTAAATGTTATAAAATCAGCTACATTGAGCACTTACCTTATCGTTATTTTTCCTAGTTCTTAAAAATAAATTTTATTTGAAAATGAAAAACATAAACAAACCAAACTTTGTTTAACAAAATTAGTTTAGTTTAATTTTGCATATTGGCATATTATATTTGTCATTTGAAGCCAATTAACAGTTTCTGTGGGTGATCATATTACTTGTAATGAATTCCATTTTTACGCATAAAAGTCGAGCAAGTAAAATTACCTTAGTTTGAAAATGTTTAGTTTCTAAAAAATTAATTTAGTCTCGCAATTAATTTACCTTTACTATATGGTACTGTTTGTGATTCAAGTTTTGAATTCTATCTTAAGGGATCGATTACTATATAATATGTTAGTTCTCTGCACATTGTCAGTTATCACTGATACAAATGTGAAACTGCCCTGAGTTGCTAGTACTTTCAGTATGTCAAGGTTTTCGTGGTGATCGCGCATGCACAAATGTTAGCTGTCACACAACTTTGTTTTCAAGTTTAGAATTCTATCTTAAGGGATCGATCACTATATAGTATGTTCTGCACATTGTCAGTTATCACTGATACAAATGTGAAACTGCCCTGAGTTGCTAGTACTTTCAGTATGTCATAAGGTTTTCGTGGTGATCGCGCATGCACAAATGTTAGCTGTCACACAACTTTGTTTTCAAGTTTAGAATTCTATCTTAAGGGATCGATCACTATATAGTATGTTCTGCACATTGTCAGTTATCACTGATACAAATGTGAAACTGCACTGAGTTGCTAGTACTTTCAGTATGTCATAAGGTTTTCGTGGTGATCGCGCATGCACAAATGGTAGCTGTCACACAACTTTGTTTTCAAGTTATAGAAATTACCTTATAGGGTATATAATCACCTTTAAATGCATATCATTTTCGAGCGTTAATTGAAAGTAGTGCAGTGATACACGTCCCTAGCTTAAAAAAAAGTCTTTTACAAAAGTGGTACAAATATTTAAATAATGTTTTGTTGTTTAAGAGGGCATCCACCTACTACTTACACACATAATAAAACGACTCAAGATTACACTTTTTGCAAGGAAAAAATGACCATTGATGCCTATCATTTTACCCCATCGCAATTTCACTGATGGCCGGAAACCAGTGGACACATTGTTCAAGTTTCCATTGTTTTTTCTACCAATTTGCGACTTACGGAATAATATTGGCCGTAAGTCTTACGCGGTCACTTACCCAAACCATGTTGATTTTAACCCTTTGCGTGCTGCCACGGACTACTGAGCTGATCCTCGCTTCAGATAGGATCAGGCCGCGCCTTGGAAAACTACCATAAGTTACCTGCAATCCTAGAATACACATGCTCCCACAAGTTTGACATAGTTGGAACTGAATCGTTAAAAATTTCGTTATGAAATATTTTATATTTTTAGGAAATGAACAAGTAGATTTGTTACAGTAATTGGCTTTTACAACCATTTCCACATAAATTTAAAGGAAAATCGTATTTGAATTTTTGAATAATATATATAATGGAGTTGAATTAAAACCCCCAAATAAGTCACTACTACAGCATGTTTAACCCTATGATATTTAAATTATAAACTTATATTAGAATCGCTCATTAGTTATGTTCAGATAAAAACCACCAGTAGCCCAATTTAATGAAATTTTTCATTGATGTTAAGGAAAGTTTTCCTAAATTGTAGATATGATTCAGCAGTTAATTTTGTGCAAGAGAGATTTCTGTTCGTATATTGATATATCCGTATTACTTTAAAAATACTTAAAATTATTTTTTTAAATACGGCTTATTTTTTTAAATCCATTTTAATTATGTAATACGATTTATATAAAGTTAATTCGATAGGTATGCTTCAGGCAGAAGTAAAAACTAAATTGTCAGTTACCGAAGATGTGAAAAAGAATTCCGTTTTTAAAAGTCCGCATTTTATTAAGAATCGCTTATATTGAATGGTTATGTTATTATGGTACTGCCTGTAGAATTTCGAAATATGAGAGATGACTGATTTATTTAAAGTAGAGTAGAGTTTAAGCAATTAAAAAATCTTGTCCATTAAGTTATTGGTGACCGAATTTGCGTCTGATGTTCCCGTGTTACTGCGGTAAAGTCGAATGCTATTTAGTTGCCAATATCTAAAGATTTATCGTCAATGGCCACTTGTAAGGCGTAAATTCTTCTACCCTATTTTACATAAATTAGCCATGTTTCCATAGCAACCTAGTTTTATGGTAAGGAACAATCTTTTAATAAGTATTCAGAATTTTTTTTCCCATTAAGGCCCTCGTGTAGAGTTTGTGGGACGTCTAGTCAACCAATTTTTTTATTATATTTTAATGCAAAATTATAACAGGATAGATTTTTTTTTGTATAGATGAGAAGTTTTGTACTATGGTTTAACATTTTGAAGTATAATATAAAAAAATGCAACGAGCAATTTGATGCCTTTTTGAGGGCGCAATTTTTAATAGTATGTTGAAGTGGTTCTGAGTGACAGTTTGTTACGCACCTACTTGTTTATAAGCATAAATCAAATTTTGATTCCAACTATGTCATACCAATTCAGAAAACATATTAGAGGTCATAATTTTCTGCTTGATGATTTTCTGAGGTGACTTTTTCTTCTGTTTGGTTCTAGTTCTCTTTTTGGGGATCATTACGATAATTTGGGAAACTGGAAAAATATTTTCGATCGAAATCTTCGTAACGAGTTGAGAGACAAGGGTCAAAATACTTCGAAAGGTATGGCGAGATAATTTTTTTTGTTGATTCTCGACTACAAAGGATTTTAGCCGGCGTATTTTTATGAAACTTGAAATTGATAAAAAGGGTTTAAAAAAAACTTATATTGACTAAACATTGAATAGTTATAGGCAGTAAATTAAAGTCCATTTTGTTTTTAAGATATAAATTTATTTGGTAAAGAGAAAATCGCGTATTGAGGTATCGCTTATTGATATATCCGTAATTCTTAAAAATACTTACTGTAGTGTTTTTTTCCAATACTGTTTATTTTTTTAATACGATTCATATCAAGTTAACTCGATAACAATGCTTCAAGCAGCAGTAAAAATTAAATTGTCAGTTTGAAACTGAAGATGTTAAAAATAATTCCGTTTTTAAAAGTCCGCAGTTTATTAGTTTTTTTTATTAGAGTTTATTTTAAGAATCATTTATTTTGAATGGTTATTATGGAACTATCTACAGAATCTCAAAAAAGATAAATGACTTTTTTTTTAAAGAGTTTAAATAATTAAAAAATTTGCTCATTAAGTTATTGGTGACCAAACATGCATCTGATGTTCCCGTGTTACTGCGGTTAAGTCAAATGCCATTTAGTTGCCAATTTTTAATGATTTACTGCCAGTAGCCTCTTGTACGCCGTTAATTCAATTTTTACCCTATTTTTCATAGATAAATCATGTTGTTTATATAGCAATCTACATCCCTGGATTTATGGTAAGGAACAATATTTTGATAAGTTTTCAATATTTCTTCCCATTAAGTTAGTGTAGAGTTAGTGCGACGTTAATTCAACTAATTTTTTTTTTTTTTTGAAATTTTATTTAAATGCTAGATTACAAAAGGTTAGGTCATTTTGTATAAAAGAAAATTTTTGTACTATGTATGACAGGTTAAAGTGTAATACAAATCAAAATGCATTATTTGGCGCTTTTTAGGGCCCAATGTGTAATACTATGTTGAAACGGTTCTGAGTGACAGCTTCTGTTACAAATCTTCTTGTTTCTAAGCCTAATTAAAATTTTAGTTCCAACTATATAATACCAATACAGAATACATATTAGAGATCACAATTTTCTGCTTGATGATTTTCTGAGGTGACTTTTTCTTCTGTTTGGTTCTAGTTCTCTTTTTGGGGATCATTACGATAATTTAAAAAACTGGAAAAGTATTTTCGATCGAAATCTTCGTAACGAGTTGAAAGACAAGGGTCAAAATACTTGCGAAAAGTATGGCGAGATCATTTTTTTTTGTTGATGCTCGACCTCTAAAGATTTTGCCGACGTATTTTTATGAAATTTGAAATCGGAAATTGATAAAAATTAGTTTAAAAACAACTAATAAGATATTTTTTTAAATAATGCATAAATTATGAAGTTTCACATTTGAATCAGTGATAACTGACATCCGTACGGAGAAGTACTATAGTACAGTGTTTAATTATATAATAAAGGCAAATTGTGTGATTTTGAAAAAAAATTTAGTTTATAAAAATGGATTTAAACTAAAGTAATTTTACTTGCTCAACTTTTATGCGTAAATGTTGAATTCATTACAAGTAATATGATCACCCATAAAAACTTTTAATTGGCTACAAATGAATTTTACCAATATGCAAAATTAAACAAAACTAATTTGGTTAACACAAAGTTAGCTTTGCTTATGCTTTTCTTATAGAATAATCATTGATTTGTGTAGTAATATGCAGTAAATTAAATTTAAATCCATTTTGTTTTTAAGATAAAAATTTATTTCGTAAAAAAATTAAATGTAATAATAAATTTCAATACAAGACATTAAAAAAATTAAATATTCTATTATACTTGCTAGCAGTTTAAATGCATTCTTAGCCAATATTTTCAACTCTAAATTGGTTTTTGTGTAAAAAGAATCAAATATTGTACACAAAGTCCCTCCATAGCGACTTTTCTAAAAAAGTAAATACATCCCGCCAAGTTCAAAGAAAATAAACTTCATATTTGTGTGGATATTATTCATTTTGGCGAGTTAGACAAATCTCTTTCCATTGACCCCGAAGAAGAGTGTTCAGCCGTGGCACAATGGGCCCGTGACACTTTATAAGCCCCTGACAAATAGGTTCTAAAATACGACACTGCTCCCGCTGCTCATTATTCAATGCGGTCGGCCATGTTGCGCGGCAGTGGAGCTCTTTTTACAGGAAGGGGTGAGGTTATTTTCGAAGAATAACTGTGGGTTTGAACTGTTTGGTTCGCTTTTAACCTTTTAACTCCTGGAAAAAAATGCTGTGAATATATTTTTTATCTGAAATTTTTTCAAAATATGTATTTACAAGTATGTTTTGCAAGTGATTTGGAAAAATATTAGCGTTTTACGGTTGCTGAGGGTTCCGCCAACTTAGTGGAATTTGAGGTTTTGAGGGTTAAAAATACAGTTTTTGGTGCGCAATGAATGACCCTCTGAGTGGTAAGAAAATTGGCTTAAGTGTAAACTTCTTTCCACTGCATGAGATGTAAATTAAAATTTTTAACTGTAGATTTAATTTCTTAAATTTATAAAAAAATATATTTCTGTAGCAGATTGTAAAAAATGGCTCATCCAGGCTTTAAATTTTAAAATTTAATAAAATTATTGTACTTATCATTTTTTTAATTGTGTTGGTTGCTGGAAAACCTGGTAGCCAGGTGACGGATTTATACGTATGTAATCTCTAGGAGGGTTAAGGAATATTTGGACTCGTCATTCGCTATATTAGGAAGCGTTCAGAAAAATCCCAAGTACAACTAATATGAATTGAATACAAATTAGATACCGTAAATTATATTTAACTGAACTAAGAATTTAACTGTTTGGAATTTAACTAAAGGTTTTAACTGTTTGGTCTGTTTTTAATTTTTTTTTATTCTTCATTTGCAATAATATGAAAGTCTAGTTGCAAAACTGACATTCTTCAAAGTATAACTGAGATATATAGGGTTCGGCCCGTTCATTGGAGACCTCGTAAAATTGAATTAACGATGGTCAAAAGTTGCCGGACACTTTATCCAAAGGGCCGGACACTTTATCCAAAGGACCGGACACTTTATCCAAAGGGCCGGACACTTTATCCAAAGGGCCGGACACTTTATCCAATAAGTTATACTTTGGAGAATGGACTTTTCCTATGCAATATTCAAACAAAAAAATAAATTTAAATAAAGGCGAGTTAAGTCCAACCAAAAAGTCCGACGAGTGCGCGCTAAATAAGTACGCCGTTGCGTATGATGTCGTTCCTAAAAGTTGCGTCGGATGCCTACTTAAACATTGGCTCGTCACTTGACTGTGGCTCTAAATTACGACGCCCGTTGCCAATAGCTCTAGTGTGACGATAATTCTATTCAACAACCTTCTCGGTCTCGTGTAAATGACGGTGAGGTGTCGTCTTCTATTTCTGGTTTCCGCTATATTTCCGGACTGGAGTGTTCAGGAGTAACTCGCCAATACGATTAAAACTAACTTAAATCCACCAACTAAAACGCCAATAAGATTAAATAACCTTTTTTTTATAATAGAAAGTTAAAACAAATTAAAAATTTAAAATAAATCTATATTCAGACACACTTTTATATAAATTTCAGAGATATAAAGCTTTTATGAAAATTTTCTTGAAATTATACGCTTGTTAAAGGGTTAAGTTTTTTTTAATTCGCCATAATGTGAAGGTACAGTTGCAAAACTCGCATGGGGGCTGCCCGTTAATTGGCGGCTTTTGACGATCCCAAATTCAATTTTAAGAAATTGCCAATGTATGAACCGGACCTTTTACCTTAGTTAAACTTTGGAGAAGGTGAGTTTTGCTACTAGACCCTTCATATTATAGTAAGGAGTTATTTTATGCAGCACAAAAAAGTGGAATGCCGGCAAGAAGATAAATTCTCAGGAATATAGCTAAGTCTAAAGTTCAGCTTTATCATAACATTTCGTTATAAAAGAAGCATCTAAAAAAGTATTTCAAATGTTTTACCAATCAAATTTTTCTTCAATAACTATATCTCTAAATTTCAAATATTTTAATATTTTTTAATCCAATTGTCATTTGAAGAGCTTAGCGGAAGAACGTGCTAATTGACAAAGAGGAGAAAATGGGCTCAGATTTCGAGCTTTTAGTTTGCCCTATGATCTGTTGAAAACAGTACTTGCAAACCGTAAAAATATATTAAAATTAAAATTTATAAAAAGGAGAAACTTAATACTAACTTCTTTATATATAATTATATTATGTTTATTGACAAAAAAATATCATTTTGTCACGTTTCAAAAATGTTACTACTTCCATTACGAACATTTTCCCACTAAGCACGTTCATCCACCAAGCTCTTCATTTTTACAATTGGTCACTTATCCGTGATCTTTACTACAAAGATAGAGCCCCCTCCCCAATATGAACCATTTTTATAATCTTTACAAATGAGTCGTTTACTTAAAATAGTGTGGAAGCGTGCTAAAATGATACCAACTACTTTATCTTATACAAGGTGGCGCAAATAAAAGTGGCCTGGTTTAGAAGTAGGGATAAAACAGGAAATGCTGCCGAGTCAAAAACCAATGCTAAATCAGGTTTGCCATGTGAAGCCATTGATCGCTTCAATATTAAGTCCAAACAGACGCTTGGGGAATTACTTGCCGGTAACTATGTCGTCTTCATTTGTGCGCTGATCTTATCAACGCACACTTACACAGCTCCCATTAAGATCTGAACTCAACAATAGTGCATGTGCAGCTCTAATCTAGTAACAACCAAATCAACGAATGAAAAAACAGGTTTGCCAAGTGAAGCCATTAAACGCTTGAAAAATTTCTGAATTCTACTTGGGAGGCTATCAGGCGGCTTCAATAGTTTTTCTAGCCAAGATTTCCCTTGCATTATTGTAGCTCCATGCCTGGGCCACTTTTATTTTCATTACCCTGTACCATACCTTCATTCGATGTTTCCGTGTTACTGCGGTAAAGTCGAATGATATGCTTCAGTTTTTGAAAATCCGTTATTATTGGACAAATAGGTAATATGTGGTGCAAATAAAAGTAGTCTCGGCATAGAGCTATGAATGCAGGGAGATGCTTGGCAAGAAAACCCATTGAAGCCGCCTGAAAGCCGCCAAGTCGAATTCGTAAATTATTCAAGCGTTGAATAGCTTCACATGACAAATCTGTTTTTCCATTGGTTAGTTTGGTGGGTTACTAGACTAGAGCTGCACATGGACTAGATCTTAGTGGGGGCTGCGTAGGTGTAGGCCGATCAGATCAGTGCACAGGGGAAGATTGGCGCCCATTAAGGTATCATCAACCTCACCAGCATTCAATGTTTTCTTGTCAATGCAGTAAAGTCGAAAGCTATGTGTCAGTTTTTCAAATTCCGTTATTATAGACACATAGAATACCGATTGTGAACTATCTACAAAATCTTGAAAATGACACTTGAAATGAATGTAAATGTTAATTAATTTTGAAGCATGTTGAAATTGGGGCGCCCATTAAGGTATCGGCCACCTACATTCGATGTTTCCTTGTAAATGTGGTAAAGTTGAATGCCATGTTTCAGTTTTTCAAATTCCGTTATTATAGAACAAATAGGTAATGTATAATCCCGATTATGAACTATCTGCAAGATCTTAAAATGAATGTAAATTTTAAGTTAGGTTGAAGAATGTTGAAATTAGAGCCCATTAAGGTATCGGCAACCATACCTGTATTCGATGTTTCCGTGTTACAGCGGTAAAGTCGAATGCTGTATGATTGCCAATCCTAAAAAGAATTCTCGGTAATAGTCCATGTGAACTTTTACTTTATCTAAAACAATTATAACGAGGCTAATTTCAAAGATTTTTACTCATTCTATTGGGCTGCTCGGCAACTGATGGAAGAGATTCCGTTGACGGGCGTAGGATAAAAAAAAAGTTAGTGTAGCTCTAGAGTGATGCTATTTCAACCAAATAAACGTTTCTTTTATTCACATTCTTTGAGAAATTTAAAAAAATTAAAGCAAGTTTGTATCTTTTAATACTGCATAAATGTATTGTGTAACATTACTCCATAAAACTGGTGGTAAAGTAGTTATCTTTGGCTTCATAGAGTAACGTTGCTTTAAATTTATGCAGTAACGTTACCCAAATAATGTTTACTTCTTTTTACAGTGTGACTGTACTCCATAAAGTGTAACGCTTACTCCATACAATGGAGTAAGTTACATAAATTATTTTACAGTGCATAAAAATCAATAATAATACTATAACCTCATTTTCAATAAGTTTTGATAAATATTTGTTTTTTTGTCCTTGATTATTCAAAAGTTATAGAATAAGTGACACGAAACAATATGTTATTCCACAACCTAATTTCTAAAGCTCTTCACCATAGGGCGGCCCCTATATATTTCACCAAAGAAGTTATTCATGACGAAGGATGGCAATGTTTAGTAGTTAGTTTTGAATAGAGGGTCTTTTTGAGAATATCTTGTCTTGGGGCAAGTTAGAATTTGAAAGGGGCATGCAGGGCCCGACTTACAACTTTAGGGGCCCAGGGCACAAGCAAGTTTGGGGGCCCCCGCAAATACATAATCCGTCCATGAAAATGATTTTTTTTTTCATTTTAAAATTGCATGAATAAATAACCAGGCAGTTAATTTATAAAATTAACAAGAAATAAAAAAAGTGGCTTGCGTATAAAAAATTAATAGTACTTGGTTCAATTGTATTATGTTTATTATTATTTTCTTCTTTGTGGCAACTATTTTCCCCAATGTTATTCTTTTAAGAAATTTGGGGGCCCTCTTGAAGTGGGGCCCTGGGCACGTGCCCCGTTTGCCCTGCCAGAAATCAGGCTCGGGGGCATGTAAGGCTCCCAGGCGGATTTTCATTTGTAACTTGGAGTTATTGTAATTAGCATGTTTTAAAAATTGCAGAAATCAGTAGTTACTGACAAAATAATACAATTTAAGAAATATATGAAGGATATAGTTTCAAAACTAACATTCTATAGGGGTTTACACTAATCAACACTATTTTAAGTACGCGAATCATTTGTAAATATTGTTCAGATTATTCATAATAAGGTTGGGATTCGGTTTATGTAGTAAATATTGCTCTTTGCGTGTATTCGTGTAGCTCCACGTCGTGGCCACTTCTATTTGCGCCACCCAGTACCATACCTGCATTCGATGTTTCCGTGTTACTGCTGTAAAGTTGAATGATATGCTTCAGTTTTTAAAATTCCGTTATTATCGGAAAAATAGGTAATATACAGGGTGGCGCAAATAACAGTGGTCCCGGCATGGAGCTACGAATGCAGGTAGATGCTTGGCAAAAAAAAACTATTGACGAAGTCTGAAAGCCGAAAAGTCGAATCCATAAATTATTTAAGCGTTAAATAGCTTCACTTGGCAAACCTGTTTTTTCATTAGTTTGGTGGGTTACTAGACTAGAGCTACATGGACTAGATCTTAGTGCGGGCTACGTAGGTGTAAGTTGTTCAGTTCAGTGCACAAGGGAAGTTACAGGCAAGTATTTCACCAAGCTTAATATTGAAGCGATCAATAGCTTCACTTAGCAAATCTGTTTTTGCATTTTTTTTGACTTGGCAGCTTTTTATCTTATTCCTACCTCTATGGCCGGGCCACTTTTATTTGTGCCAAAATGAAGAATCCCGATTACGAACTATCCGTCAAATCTTGAAAATGACTCCTGAAAAGAATGTAAATTTCAATTAAGTTTTAAGCGTGTTGAAATTGGCGCCCATATTAAGGTATCGGCAACCATACCTGAATTCGATGTTTTTGTCAAAGTTGAATACCGTATGATTGTCAATCCTAAAAAGATATGTTAGTAATAGTCTGTGTACTTTTACCTAATCTTATAGGCAGCCCCTCAACGAGGCTAATTTCGAAGATTTTTACACTGATTCTTCGTTTTATTGGGCTTACTGATGGCAGAGATGCCGTTGGCGGGCGTAGGATATAAAAAACGTATGTGTAGCTCTAGAGAGTGATGCTAATTCTACCAAATAAGCAGTTCTTTTATTCACTTGATAACTATTGTGACATTCAAAAAAACGAAATCAAGTTTGTATCTTTTCTCTGTAAAACCACATTGTGTTACGTTACTCCAAAAAAAACTGGTGACAAAGTATAGTTGCATTTGGGCTTTATAGAGTAACGTTACTCTAAATGTATGCAGTAACGTTACACAAATACGATGTTTACTTTTTTCGGTGTAACTTTACTGAATAAATTGTAACGCTACCCCATACAATGGAGTGAGTTACATAATTTTTTTACAGTGCATAATAAGCAATATACGTGCACTATAACCTCATTTTCGATAAGTTTTGAAGAAAAAATTGTTATTGTTTCCTCACAAGTTATAGAACAAGTAAAACGAAACAATGCGTTATTACACAACCTTATTTCTAAAGCTCTTCACCATGGGGCGGCCCCTATTTATTTCTTTAAAGAAGGTATTCACAACAGAGGATGGCAATGTTTAGTCCTCGAGTTTTGAATAGAGGATCTTTTTGAGAATATCTTTTGTCTTAAGGCAAGTTAGAATTTGAAAGGGGCATGTATGGTTTCCAGACGGATTTTCGTTTGTATTTTGTAGTTATTTTGAATTAATATGTTTTAAAAATTGCATAAGTGAGTTTTAACTAACGAAATAGGGCAATTTATGAAATATTAGAATGGAGTGTTTCAAATTTCACATTCTATATGGTCATGTCCACATAAATTTAAGTGAGCTACTTATTTGTAAAGATTGTGCAGATTATTCATAATAAGGGTGGGATTCGGTTAATTTAGTATATATTGCATCGTGCGCAGAAACGGGGCGCATCTGACAAAGGAATTTTCCAGTTGAAAAAAATGCTAAAATATTTAAAATGGGAAAGGTTTAGTGATTGAAGTTCAGTTGCTAGGTCTTATTTTTCTATAACAAAATGTCATGGGAAAAGCTGAACTTTAGACTTAGCAATATTCCTGAGAATTTATCTTCTTTTTTTCCCGTATTCCATTTTTTAGCTCACAGTGCTATATAAAAATATTTCATTTATATGAAAGATCAAGTTGCAAAACTTGCATTCTCCAAAGTCGATATAGGGTCCGCTCCGTTCATTGGCGACTACGTTCAATTGAATTTAAGATCATCGAAAGACACCAATGAACGGACTGAACCGTATATCTTAATTATATATGTCTTTTTTAAGCTTAAATTATAAGAATTTGGTTAATAAACGATGTCGTCACTGTACAATAATTAATCGCTTAATATTTTTATTTTTACTATTTCGTATGAAGAGTCCATTCTCCAAAGTATATATCAGTTATACTTTGGAGAATGTCAGTTTTGCGACTAGACTTTCATACTATTGCAAATACAGAATCCAAAAAATTCTTTAAAAAAAAGGACCAAACAATTAAAAATATCAGTTATTCTTTGAAAATAAACAACGCTCTCGAATTTTTCTTCCCTTTATCTTAGTTATACTTGGTATTTTTGCAACCAAACCCTTCATATTTTATCGATTGATGAGTCGAAACATTCCTTTACCCTATGACGGATACAGACGGATAGACCCGTCACTTGGCAACCATCAGGTTTTCCAGCAAAAGACATAATTTTTAAAAATTTATAAACTCAATAATTTTATTAATTTTTAAAATTTAAAGCATGGAAGAGCCATTTTTTACCATCTACTACAGAATATCCACACAAATATGAAGAGTTTTTTCAAAAATAAATCTCTTAATATTTCTTTAAAATGCAACGGAAGAGCTGAATTTCAGACTTAAGATACTCGTAAATTCCTGATAAATTATCTTATTGCACAGTGCTTCGTAAAATAACTCATCACAATAACATGAAGAGCCCAGTTGCAATATTCGCATCTCCAAAGTATAATTAAGATATAGGGGTCCATTCTTTGGCGACTTCGTCCAATCGAAAATACCATTATGAAAAGTCACCAATGGACGAAACTACCCAATGGATCCCCTTGGTGGAGATAGGTTACTTCGGCTTTTATATTACAAACTGTATTAGTTGTGAACTATTATAGATTGCTGGTGGTAATTTACAGCAACATCTGCTGACGGTCTTTCTGTAGTTTTCCTATAGACCCTATATCTTAATTATACTTAGGACTTTGAGAATGCGAGTTTTACAACTACAACCTTTATATAGCCAATCTTGTTATGTTTACTAGCTACTTTCTTATCAACTAGGGATAAAAATTTAAAATTAGACTTTGTAAATTTAAAATAATTGAAACATTTATTAATTTTTTTGCCAAAAATGTCAAATGCACATTCAGAAGAACTCTAAAGCTATGTAGAAAATCAGTAAAATTACCAAGTTGGTGTCTGATCTCAAACGGTCTCAAAACGTAAATTCAAAATGCAACACATATTTACCACATACTCTATTTTGATGATAAAGCTATTTAAAGATTTAACCATAAAATTTAACTTTATAGTTAGACTGACTTAACTGATTTTCAAGCTTATTGCTATACTTCTGCAATTCTTTAGCTTTCTACTCGCTTTTCAACATTTTGACAAATTTCATAAAATATTGTTTGAAAAGTTTTATTGAAGTCATTTGAACTTAATAACTTTCTTACAGTGTATTTAGAAAAAAATTATTAAATATTCTTATCCTTATATAAAAGTACGAATCATTATAAATAATTATTATATATTCTAATTTAAAAGGATCTTAGTATTATTTGCTAAAGACTATTTTTAGCCTACTTTTCTTTTTTTTAATTCTAAAAAATATAAAAATACGAAAAAGTAGGTATTGACATGCTGACGATGTCTGTCTGTCCGTACCCTCCTTCCAAAATTAATTCTAGCCTTCGGATATAAAAAATTATTTTTTTTGTTAGAAAGGTATGACCTCAGAGACCCCTTTTTCAAACTTTTTGTCCGTCTGTCTGTACTACTGGATGGACATAAGTTTACTATCTGTCTGCGAATTTTCCATTGAATTGCATTAAAATTCAATTTTGAGTCATTTAAATCGCTGTTGCCAAATCAATAATGGCATGAGAAGCTTTATTTAAAACTAGTTGAAGCAAAATTTAATTTTATAATAAATAAGTTTGGAATGACGTCATAAAATGTAGCACAAGGTGATTCTTTGATTGTTCATTAATTGTTTACTAAGAAATCGTCAAGGCATTTTTTTTTCATACAATTCTGATTTGTTTTGATTTACATTTATTTTTTAGTGCAGTTTGGAGTCGTTTTTCATGTTTCTTGTTATTAATAAATATTTAGTGATTCGTCAAACTACAAATAAATCAACCAGATGATAAATAATATTAATTTGATTTGCGAAAGAAAAATAAATGAAAATAGAGGATTTAGGCTTTTAGAAGTTATAATTATAGCTGGATGTGTGGTGTTTAGCGATATTTTTCATAATGTGTATAAATTTTGTGTAGAAATGGTTGTAGATGACATTTAATGCTACGAACCTAGTTGTTACCCGATAAGAATTTCAGTAAGTATGTAAGTAACAGGAAAGTAGGCTATTTTAGTTCTTACCTCTTGTTAATTATAGATTGATTACTTTTGCCGCAACATATGAATTGCTTACTGACAGAAATACGAATTGATCTGTCGAAAATGCTCGATTCTATTAAATTTTTTAATTACCATAAATTTATAATAAAGCCTTTTATTTATTAGTTTTATTCAAATATTTAACTTCTGTAAAAAAATTGAAAAATCATATTAGCTAACGAAATTATAATTAAAATATATCAAAGGCTGGTTTTAAATGTAATGACTTACTAAAAGGGTTGTTTTCAAAACGTTTTGATATTGATTATTTTCATTTAGTAAACCCTGTGAATATAGAATATTATTTTCAAATTATTTCAGTAAAGTGGTATCTGGGAAAATGGAACTTAGTCACTCTAATTTTCCGAAATATTACTTATTTTTAGTATAAATACATCTTCAAATATTTTGTATAATATTAAAAACGAAAATTTCGTATAATTAAGGGAAAACAAAGTTTAAGTTTTCAAACTGTTAAAAAAAGTTTTTGTTAACTTATATATTGCTCTTTCATGTGTCACATGACTTCGCGTTTACGGACCTAAGCGATTATTTGTTTCGTCAAAAGAAAACAAAGGAAATATATGAAGTTTCCTTTAGCTTTTCATATAAATACATTTTGCCGCCACTAACAGCCACAATTTATAGATTATGATTTTTCATATTTTTAAGAAAATAATTTGTTTTGGGATAGTTTTCTTATCTTCTCAATTTACAACAACTTTAGGGATAATTTAAAGCTTGTATGCGAAAACTTTTATCAATAACCTCATGAATACCATTTAATAACTTATAAAATAATCAATAAGATAAGAATATCTTAATATTATTTATTAACAATTTGTAGCACCTCGCAGTGGTAAGCTTTCTTAGCTACTTTTAGGGAGGTTAAATTTTTTTAAATAAAATTTATGCTTTTTCTTTCAATGTGCTTATTACTTAATCTGAAGCAAATAAGAAAAATACTTAAAAAAAATTTTTATATAAAAACGTGTTTTGCAAAAAAAGCTTTAAGCAAATCATTCATAGATTATGTTTTTCAGCAATAAATCAAACTGTAATAATACCTTAACCACGTTTATTCGAAATTTCTGATAAAGTCTCAATAAACAACCTTTTAAATTCCATTAATGTCAAAACATTATAAATTACTCATTCATGATATGTAACCGAGTATAACTAATTAGCCGCTTAATATCCAAAAAATATACACTTGCATTATCATTCTTTAACGAATTTCGTGTATCACTCCGCCCCTTCGCAAACTTAAGAGTATCGTAGACCAATAAGGCTTTATTTTTTAAATCTATAATTGATTTTAGATAATAATAAATTAAAATTATAAACAATTTAAAATTAACATCGATTAACTGCGAAATTTTTAAAAATGCTTATAAATTACAAAATTGACAAAGTATTGGATAAAATAGTGGTATATCCATGTATATTTTAAGGTACATAAAAAAAAATTTGTATGGGATACATAATTTGTTTGTAATACGTTTTTGACATGCATCTTTTTTTAATACACGCTTTGTTCTTTTTGTAGCTTAATTTAAAACGAAAATTAATATTGTTTTTTAATGTTCTATCTATTTAAAACACCAAATAAATATGACATTTTCATATAAATAGACAGTACTTACATCGATTAACATCAAAGCATAACGACGAACGCACATTATTAATATAAAATGGTACAAAACCTTTGCGTCATTTGTAAGACTTTTAAAAAAGCATCGTATTGATCGTATCATCAAACACAAATAAAAAATAAAAGGTTTAAATAAGCAAAGGCTTTTAAGGTCTAAACTCTTCATTATTTTTTGAATCCGTTGCTCTTTTAAACTCTTACCCCTCATTCATTAAATACAGAAAAATTAAAGTATTTATTATCCCGTTATTAAAAGCATCATACATCAATCCCCCCCCCCCCCGCCCCCCACTCTCTCACTAATATACCTGTGTATAATCAAGTTTTAGAATCCAACTTTGGATGACACACTAATTGAAAAAATAGTAGGTATACTAAAATGATATTTAGTCAGTATAAATGCCAAAATTGATTTTTCATGCAATAGAATTTAAACATTTGAGAAAAATTGATTCATTAAATTATGAGGAATATTTATTGTAACTTATGGGACAATTTAATTTCTTTTATAAAGTTAGACGTCTTTTATTTTTTAGTTAATCATTTGTTTTATATGATATTTATTTTACTAATCTGGTATTTCCGAACGGAAAATAAAGCCGATATCAATTTTTCTCGCTTTGCATCCAATCAAAACAAATAACCAAATCAACTTAATTAAAAATTAGCCTTGTGAGTCAGTACTAACACCAATTAACCTTGAACTACAATAAAAAATAACTCTTGCCATATATTAAAATTTACATTTTACAAATTCAAATTAATAAAGATACCGTATCTGTTATTTCTTTCTACTTGCTGGAAATTTTCATAGTCGGTACAGATACCAATTACTCTTAAAGTATAATAAACTTAACATTACCTTAATTTATTAAGCATAGCAAATTGAAATGAGTGAAAATACTTTTTCATCATTCCTCCTCTGTGTAACCATCTTGTAACCCCCTCCAACCTACTTGTGTCCGAGCTCAAGCAGGTGTTAGAATAAATTTTTGAATAGACCTTAATGATTAAAAAAAATATCATAAATACCGAAATTATACATACATTGCATTGAGGAATTTTTATCGATGTTTATCACACAATGGAAATTAAAATTCATCAGAAAGTTTAGACGTCTTTTGTAATGGATTATTTTACCAATTTCGAATTTTTTTGTTTTAATAAAACTTAAAACTAATATCATTTGTTCTATCTGCTTGCATCTAATTGGCCCAAATAAACTTGATTGGAAATTTCCAGAACCAGTAAATAACCATTTATTTTACACTATAACAAACATCCCTACTATTACTTATTCATAAATATAGCAAATTCAAATTAATGAAATACCTTTTCATTTGATACTGTTTATAAGCATCATCGTGTAACATACTTTCCTTGCTGCCTACTTGTGTCCGAGCTCAAGTAGATGTTAAAATAAACATTTAATTAGATGATATAACAATTTAAAAAAAGTATCATTTCTAAAATTATACTGATAAATGGCATTTCCATTTCCCTTTTTTTTTAAAGTTGGATGCCTTTTTGTAAAAAAGATTATTCAACTTATTTAGTATTTGTTAAAAAAAACTAAAATCAAAATGAAATATATTTTTTTTTGTATCTATTTGCAGACCCCTGCCAACTGTGGCTCTAGTGCGACTTTAATTAAACCAACCAATCTGTCAGCGCTCCGGTTCAACTCGGTAATAACAATTTTCCAGATCCAAGCGCTAAGAGAAAGCTTATAGTTTCCCCCCCTCGAAAATCAAATCATGGTACAAATGACACGGAAATTCTGAAAGTAGATAAAAATCTGGTATTTCCTGGTTTAATCCGGAGAGTTGGCATGTCTATTTGCATCTAATAGACCCAAATAACCAAATGAACTGGTTGTAAATCCAACCAAACCTATGTCTGTACTAACACCCACTAACTAAAAGCATAATAAACAATAACCATACCATCATTCATTAAGCCTAGCAAATTCAAATTAATGAAAATTCTCTTTAAAAGCATCGTGTATGAGCCCTCCCCCGCCAACCCACTTGTATCCAAGCTCAAGCAGGTGTTAAAATTGACATTTAATTAGATGACATAACAATTACAAATATAGTTTTAATCTTAAATTATACAGATAAATTGTACTGAAGAACTTAAATCGCAATTTCATTTCCTTTTTAAAAGATATCTTTTGTTAAAAAATATAATTTTACTCATTGGCTTGTATTACGGGGACGTAGATAATTACTGCTTTCATTTCTGGATTTCTTAGGTGGTTTCGGTGATTGGTGGTACCACCCACTACATTGATTAACCAAATAGATGTATTATTTCGGTTCCTGTGAATCAGTTACCACTCAAACCATTAAAGAGGGACTGTCAGTCCCATAGAGCTAGTGCATTAGTTTTGAAATCGCAACTTTTGCAAAAGAATTACTTTGCCATGTTATATCCCATTTTCACCAAGTATGGGAATCATCACAACATCAATTTAAAACAAAATTGAAAAGAAAATAGCATCCGGTTATTTAATTATTAATTGATAAAGTTTTAAAATAGTGTCGCCATCTGCTGTATATTTTTGGCATTTTAAAACTTCAAAAATATATAATAAAACAACAAGATAACATTTTCGTTTCAAATTTGTTTCATTTCGAAGTTATGTTGGGGAAAAAGGCTAATATTGCAAAGCAATACTTTTGCGGAAGTTGTGATTGCAAAACTAATGCATTAGCTCTATGGGACTGACAATCCCTCTTAACGTAAATTATACTCAACCAAAGTCACTACTTTGACTCCCAATAATCTTAAAACACAATAAACAATGACCATACCACCATTCATTAAATCCCAGCAAATTCAAATTAATGATAAACCTCTCTAAAAGCATCGTGTATGAGCCAATCATCTGTGTCCAAGCTCAAGCAGGTTTTAAAATAAACATTTAATTTGATGACATAACAATTAAAAACAGTTTGAATCCCGAAATTATACAGATAAATAGCACTGCAGAATTTCAATAGAAATTTCATTTCCTTTTTAAAAATATAATTTAACTAATTTGCTTGTTTTACGGGTACGTAGATTATTCCTGCTTTCTTTCCTGGATTTCTAATGTGGGTTTGATGATTGGTAGTACACCCGAACAACACCCACTCCATTAATTAACCAAATCGAGATACTGTCATTATTGTTAATCAGTTACAAGAAGTGTAACATGCTCATTTAGCTTGAAATCAACCAAAAACCAAAGTTACTATAACACCCACTAATCTTAAAACATACTAAACATTAAACAATGACCATAACATCATTCATTAAATCCCAACATTCAAATTAATGCAACTCCTCTTTAAAAGCATCGTGTATGAACCAACCCACCTGTCTCCAAGCTCAAGCAGGTGTTAAAACCCTCGTTGTCGAAGGGGTCTGCTCAAGTGAAGATGAAACAGTGCCCCTTTTGGTCACTGGCCATTACCGGAGCTGACCTCGGATTTAATAGACACTTAGGGCCACCTAATGAGGCTCTTGTGACGTCACTTATTTTCTTGTATTACGGGGACGTAGTTCATTCTTGGATTTCTTAGGTGGATTCGGTGATTGGTAATACCGAACACTACATTGATGAACCAAATAGATGTATTATTTTGATTCCTGTGAATCAGTTACCACTCAAGACATGCTCATTTAACTTAAATTATACCAAAAACCAAAGTCACTATGACACCCACTAATCTTAAAAACATACTAAACAATAAGCATACCATCATTCATCAAATCCCAGAAAATTCAAATTAATGTTAAAAGCATCGTGTACGATCCAACCCACCTGTGTCCAAGCTCAAGCAGGTGTTAAAACCCTCGTCGTCGAGGGGTTGCTCAGGTGAATATGAAAGAGCGCCCCTTTTGGTCACTGGCCATTACCGGAGCTGACCTCGGATTTAATAGACACTTAGGGCCACCTAATGAGGCCCTTGTGACGTCACGACGAGCCCTCCCCCTCCTTGGCGGGGAGGAAGAGAAATGATCCGATGCGGCCGGGGATCGTCTGCAAAGTGTTAAATTATTTCAGTTTGATACTTAGCAGTACTTAAATATATCAAACATAGTATCAAAAGTAGCAGTAGTATTTTTGATGCTTACCAGTATACTCTGATACTACTGTCTCTGTTTTCTAGTACAGTCTCTGATTTTTAGTACTATGTTACTTTGTCCCTACCTCTGGCAAATACTCTCTTAGTATTACAAATTTTGATATTTAGTTCTACTACTTTAATATTTGCTACTTTTTTCGGTGTTTAGTACTATGTACTATTGGAGTTCAGCACAATATACTACTTTTGGTGTTTAGTACAATGTACTACTTTTGATGTTTAAGTACTATATCTTAGCTCTGTCCTAATACTTAGTATTGTCCTACTCAGTGATACAACGTTTGATACTTAGTTCTACTACTTTAATGTTTACTACTGCTTTTGATCTTCAGTACTATGTGTTACTTTTGATATTTAACTATTTTGCTGTACTCCTGATTTCTTAGACAGTTTTGATTTTATGAAATATATGCCTAAATTTCTTACATCGACGTAAACATGTACAGTAAGATATGAATACATATAATTATATTTTCTTTTTCTAACTTCTTCGATTTCTGTGATTTTTGAGGGTATTTTAAATGTAGTATAATTTGATTTAACGTAGCTGAACTTCACTCATTCTGACATAATTAAGTTTCTATTGTATCTAAGAATTGAGTAAGACATACTCGGGTAATTATAAATTTGGATAATTAGAGTTTCGTAAAGTAATGGTGGATTGCAATCATTTACTTAATGTATTGCTGGGCTGTGAGATAACGTATTTCTAGTTTTGGTAGTCATCAACCAAAACCAAAGTGTTATGTGCCGTTTGGCTTTATAAGTTATAGCTTTTTGTGTAAGATTTATTTGTATTCTACTTATGGTTGACATGAACGCGATGTATATGGTTTTCTTTGAAGTATGAACTCTAGAAAATTGTTAAGCTTGCTGATATGTGATGCTGTATTTGCTTTTAGAAGTCATGGTGACAATATATATCGAAAGTTGACTACTACATATTCAAAAGATAATTTACATAATAAAAGATGAGTACCTAAAATAAAAGCAGTTACAGTTAGTAAAATAGTTTATATGTGACATATAAACTTTTATACCCGGCCTGCTACTGTTCGTCTTTGTTGGATGCCATACCTAGTAATTTTTTTGGTCGGTCCAAGCAAAATTACAGGCATGACACCTAACAAAGGCGAACAGTAATAGATAGGCCATGTGGATTTTTTTCTGGAATTCGGATAATCAGCAACATTACGGAGTTCTACGCGAATCCGCAAGTTATAATCTCACGATTCGTTGTTTGTGCCAACCAAAGAAAAATTTCATTTTTATATTGATCCACCTAAAAAACTTATAATTTTTAAAACATAGCTTACTTTCATCAAATTAAAATTTTCTAACATTTAATTAATTTCTTTTTACATAGTCTAAGAAGGAACATTATTTTATATTCATGAAGCAAAAAAAAACAAGTTATAATCACACAATTCATTACTGGTATCATCCAAAGAAAAATATATCAAAACATTCTCTCAGTTACAAAAATGAAATAAAAGGTAATAAAATTATTACTATGGGGTCGAAACTGCGAATTGGCGTTTTGTGTTCTACACGTTTTGGAGGGTGCTATTCAAAAACGTGGCTTTCGATTATTGGTAAATCTATATCAAACCACTCTACAACTCGAAATAAAAAAAAAAGCTGGAGTTCCCAGTACCTGTCGGACGTTGTAATAAGGTTTTTGAGAAAACTGCTCATGCGCTATTGAGGGCTGTTATAGAACTTTTTATGTTTTAAAGTTATAAGGAAATTTCAATAAGGTTTATAATTACCTTTAGGTGTATTGATTTATCGAATTGTTATTGAGAGTCGTACACTGTTAAAAATTTGGTGCTAGGTATCACCATGATATTGGTTGGTTTCACCATGATATTGGTTCCTAGTAGCTGCAACGGCTGAATGGTGAAATGTTTCACCTTTTTTACGGTGTTTGGTTGAACCATTTTTCTGGATTTGGAAACAAAAACCTGAGAAATGGTTCAACCGTATACCAAAAATATGGTGGAACGTTTCACCATTCAGCCGTTGCAGCTACTAGGAACCAATATCATGGTGAAACCAAGCACAAAATTTTTAAGTGTATGGTGTTACTTGCCTAGCTTTTATAAAAAATCTTGCCTCAAAAACCATCCTCTAAACTTCATCTTTAGATCCAGGACGCGACCCCCGATCACGCCGCATCCTTATGAAATGATTTGACCTTCGCGGAACTTTTCTGGTTCCTAGCCCCAGGGGGTTGGGCGGGTCCATTACTTTTTTTAGTACTTTATTTCTTTTGCCATTCTGCGTGGGATCCTGATTTATGCTTCAATCTTCTGCTGACCCCCCCCCCCCCGTCCCCGCCGTGCCACAATGGATGTAACTCTCTCCTTCTATTCTTTGGGACTACATCCGCATACGGCTCTCTAGACTGTTATTTTTCTTCTTCATTTAGTTTTCTTGTTTTTATTTTAATGTTTATACAAAATTGCGGATTAGACGTGTTGGAATTCTGTTGCAATGTCCAGAGAGAAGGGTGGAAAGGGGATAATTTGAATGTGATACCCGGTATTTTTTGTGGAGTTGGGTTTTATGGCCGTGGTTTGTATAGAAAGAGCTAGGAATTAAACGATGAGTGGTCAATTGTAAAAAAAGTAAAATTTAATTGTTCCTCTTCTTCTGAGGGATAATTTTTTTTTGTCTGAGGGAAATTGCAAAAAAGTCACATTTCGTTCCTCTTTTTCTGAAAGATACATTTTTGTCTTATGGAAATTGTAAAACTGATAATTTATTTGTTTCACTTCAGAGAGATTGTTGGTTTTTCTAAAACACACATAGACAAGTCACAGACACGGCGAAAGAAGTTAAGTAGTATATAAATGTTAAGTTAATAATTAGAGAAATTAAATCAGTTAAAAAATTACATAAATTGCATGATTTTTTTTAAGTTAATGCTTTCTGAGTAATCATTTGAAAGAATATTTGACGGAGACATAAATAAAATATTTTATGCTTTCTAATACTTTATATGGCGATGGCTTATATAGAGCTAATTGAAATGGAACGAGGAGTGGTAAATTGTAAAAAGTATAATTTAGGTGTTGCCCTTTTTCTGAGTGATACATTTTTGTCTAGAGATTGTTGGTTTGACCAAAACACACATAATTAAATAATTTATCTTAAAAATACTATACTTTAATTTTTAAAGTTTAAGGTTTGAGACTAGTTATTTGAAACAATTTTCTACAGAAACACAATTGAAAATATTTAATGCTGATTGTTTACATTAACTTTCTGAGCGGCATGGAAATGGGCAAAAATGTAAGGTTTTCAAATAAATTAATTTTTTTTCAAATAACGTATTAATTTTAAAATTTATTTTTGAAAATATGAAAAATAGTTTATTTTTGAAAATATGATCGTGAAATCCTTTTCGGCTTAAATACGAATAATTTTATTTATAATATTTTAAAATTGACTGTATTTAATCTATTTATAGAAGTTGGTTTTTCAGTTAGAACTGTTTTGAGTTTAAACAATAACATGCTAACATTTATATAAAACATCTCTAATTTTTTTCAACTATGCATTCTTATTTTAACATTACATTTTAATTCAAACAAAATACGTTAAAAAAATTTAAATCTTGTGAATTGCTGGTAAAGCAACAGATAGGGGCACTTAAATTTAAGTTTGTTACATTTAGAAATGCAAACAATCGTTGTCACAACTAAAGATATAAAAATATTTGAACTAAGTCTTTTCTCAGCCAGCACTGTGTACCATTCAAAATGTTGGATCATCCGGGGATGTGGGGGAGCATCCATTAATTTCAAACTCCCTGCAGAGGGGATAAGAAGTGTTATCGGTGGGACCCCACAAAAGCGTGTTCCTCAGATAAAGCGATGGGTCCGATTTGTCACCGCTAAAAACCGCTGAAAATCGATGCTTACTTTGAGCTTTTGCTGGATTTAGTGGTTGATCGCTGATGTGAGGTTGGTCTTTTTTTTTTACAGATTTATTTATCGTTCTAGTGCATATACAGTCCCTGGACAAATTATTAGACGCACTGCAAGATTTCATGTAAAATATTAATTACCGGGTGATATTGTACCGTTTTATTATTTTAAATTGATTTGTTTTTTATTTTTATGTTATCCTATCAATTACCGATTTATTTGACATAAAAAAACAGCATTCATTTAGAAAAGCATAAGTTTATTAAGTTTTAAGAAAAGTGAAATTAATGTTAGTAAAAGTCAATATTTAGTTGAGCCACCTTTAGCCGCTATCAAAGCTTTAATTCTGCGCGGCATGCTATCAATGCAAGACTGTACTGTCTCCTGCATTTGAGGATGATGATTCCACACATAAATAATCTTATAATAAATAATTATTATCAATTAATCTTTATCATAATTATCTTAAGCTAAATACAAATATGTAGTCTACAACAATTCTTTTAAATAAAAATCAATAATATTGTAGTTTAAATATACCATTATGTCATAAAAACTCTTAAGAAACATAAAATTACTAAAAAAAAAACGGTGCTTCTAATAATTTGTCCAGGGACTGTAGTTGCTATTTAGATTTGGAAACATACACTTCAATCCACTTTATGACTTTAAAATATTGTTGATGATCGGCAATTTTAAGAATTTGTTATTGATTAAAAATTATATTGATGTTTTAGGATGAAATATTTAACTATTTAAAGAAAAACATTACACACAATCAAAAGACAATCGTCCTCAGTGCTAAGTCAATGGCGATGTCGAAGTTTATACAATTATGTTTCAGGCCAAAGATATATTTGAAAGTATGCTATTTTAGTTCTTTAAGAATTTCTTGTTTTTCTACAAAATTTAATGAGTTATTTGACCTTTTAAAATAAAATGATGTGTAAAATATTGCTTTGTCACAAATCGCGAGGATGCGAGCCAAGGTCAAATAAATTCCAAGTATTAGAAGTAGTTGAAATATTCGTTACAAAATCCTGGAAGTGTCAAGTTAAAACCCTCTATTGCATTTTTTTTTACTCCAAAGAAATTTAATTTGTTATACCTACGGGAAAAAAATTCCTTTCCTGTTACTTAAATACTTACTGAAATTCTAATCGGGAAACAACTTAGGTTCTTAGCAGTAAATATCATGAACAACCGTTTCTACACTAAATTTAAACACATTAGAAAAATAAATCGCTAAACGCAGCATCCAGATATAACATAAACTTCTAAAAGCCAAAATCCACTATTTTCCTTAATATTCTTTCGCAATTAAGCAGATAGTAAATTTATGTCCGTTCGGACGTACAGACAGGCGGACCAAAGGTATGAAAGTTGGGTCTTGGTCATAGCTTTCTAACAAAAAAGGAATTTTTAAGATCAGATGTATAGAACCGATTTTGGAAGGGGGTACAGACAGACAGACGGACATCGACCGCATGTCAATACCTACTTTTTCATTTTTTAAAATTCTTTCGAATTAAAAAAAAGTAGGCTAAAAGTCATCAAGATATATTGGAGTGGTAAAGCAAACTTCGGGTTAGTAAAGAGGGCTGGGAAAAAAAGAGTGGAAATTGTGAAGTTGTTTCATCAGTATAACATCGTAAAAGAACATAGACGATATATATTTCTTCTGGCATTTTAAATATGTGATCTAGAAATAAAAAAATTGAAATTCGATTTGTTAAAAATTGGCAGTACTTAGATAGGGTTACTTTTGAACAATTGAGACCGTTAAGGGAGCATTTAAACTGGTAGTCTTTTTGAATGGCATTTTAATATTAAAATTTTATTTGTGGGAAAATTGTAACATACCATTATTGAGTTTTTTTTTAAATTAAATATTGTGTATTGATAGATAAGCCTTATCATTGTTTTTTATATAAATATTAAGTTATTACAATCGTAGGAATATTTGGAAGTTTATCTCCAAAACAAAGGCATTTCAAAAGCGTTATAACGTGATACTTACATCAAGCAAAACGTGAATACGTTAATTTGCCTAGTTTTGTGGTTAAAGAACACCAAATAGGGATACTTCAATGGACTATTGGAACGTCCATGCCAGTGGGGACATCGCAAGTATGTCAAACGTTATATTTAATCTCGCAAGCTAACCGCCCGGCAGCTAATTCGTCTAAACTTGAACGGTAACGTCAGAGCTAAATCAAACATTACCTCCCTTGCCACAAAGCACTCTCCACCCCTTTGAAATCGTCCATTTGAATTTATAATATAAAAAACTTTGATTCGTCTTTCAAATTGAAGACATTTCTATGTGTTGCTCAATTGCGACGTTAATTTAAATAAACCAAATATAATTTGAAGTCAATGAAAATAACTTCAATTAATAAAGAGGATGCCCGTAACTTTTTATAATCCATTCGTGCGCAATAAAATAAAAATTTTATCGTATGATTTATAAACCATTTCAAACACAAATAACTAAAATTGCCACTCAATATACCAAAAAATGGGTATTGTATTATTTAAATGCCTTATTTAGTTTTCACGAAATAATACTTATAAAAAAATTAATTGGTTGTTTATGGATTTGTTATGAGTCCCATTGTAAACAAAGAAGTTGATATTTTTCGCTTCATTTATCTTGCTTGTATATTGTATTCCATTCATAGTTTTAGTTGGAGAAATTGCGAGATAAAATATATAGTGTACCGATAGAAAGATAGAAACTCGCAAATTTTATTTGTGCATTTAAAAAAAAGTTTTAAAATATGTCGTAGAAAAAAAACCTTTTTAACTAGTTAGGCCTTTTTAAGCTCCTAAATGCTTTTTATTACTGCTTTGTTTTACATTACAATTCCATAACTGAATTATTTAAAAGAAATAAATTTATTTACTTCTGCATCAATAAGCAATATCTATAATTTTTAATACTTCCTTCTGCAGTTGGTTACCTTTTACTAAATTTTTCTTCGAAGGTTTTCAGTTTTTCAACATATTACAATGATGTTAAAATCATTGAAATATCGCTTCACTTATCTAAGTTTATCGTATTTTGATAAACAAACTTTCTATTCTAGTTACTATTTTAAGTTTGTTGTTATAAATCAATATTTCGTGCTGTACAGACGGTATTAAAATTATAAGGTGTGTGTTCCTATGCCTTACCAAACCTATCCTCGTCTGCTCTACAAATCGAAATTCTTTGCTAGTCATGTAAACTTTGTCACATTTTTCTCAAAAAAAGCGATGTTTGAACCAGCAAATGGAAACTTTAAATAATTATTTAATATTTGTTAAGATTTAAATCCACTTTCTAATTATTCGCTTCCAATAAAGACGCCTTAGTTTTATCCTTTTGTTCAGGCTTTTTATTAATCTCTCATTCCGTAATTGTAAGCTGATCGTCTCGGTTGACATTCAGCGGTCTTCTATAGTATGCCATATTCCTCATGTAGCTCTTGAGCAACGTTAATTTACCCAAAATCGACCCGAATCGGTTTCGAAAGCGAATTCGGTATTCCTCCAGACCCGTACAGTAGTTCGATTTTTTTTGTATTTGGAATTTACCCTGCCAGTTGTTTGAGTGACATTTTCATGAAAGCAAGGTAGTTCATTCGACACAGCGCATGCGCGGTTCAGAACGAAAAATTCCGCTCATCTACGACTGTCTCGCAGAAATATATGCCTGCATTCGGATTGATGTAATTTGTTTTTTAACCGCACTAAATGACTAGAACGCACGGGTTTAGTTCCAAAACAAACACGCTTTTTCCGTGCAGAAAATGTACAAAAGTGTGCGCCTTGTCAAATATTTGAATATGTAAAGCTTGCATTCGGTTTTTCCGAATTTGGATTTCGCTTTCGGAAACCGAATCAAGAAACCGACAATGTGCGTCCAGCCTAAATGCCGCACAAAAGCGGCCCCACGCGGGCCAATCCATCACTTTGGCGATTCATCCTTTAAGCTTGGCGACAGATCTCGATGCTCCGCAAACCAGACCCATTGAATCCGGTTTCACTCGGCAGTCCGGGCCTCTAATCCGTGCTGTTCATTAGGTTTTCCGACATCCCCCTCCCTTTTAGTAAATAGAGCGAAAACCAACTGCAAACCGCAGATAAGCCCAGCGTACAGGGGGGGAGCAAAATCTCTGCTGCTATTTGGGATTTTTTTTATTTGTTTTATTCTCCTGGTTTTGTCGAGTGCCGTTATGGGTTTGTCACTTGGCTTTTGTTTGAGATTTTTTTTCCGGGAGAGAATGTGGACACAGAAATGTTGTGGGAATTCTCGGGAATAAGGAGAATCGGGAATGGAAGATGGACACGGGAAGGTTTTTTTTTCATGGATGATGTACCGGGAAATTGCTAAATAAATATCATTTATAGGATATTAAAAAATGAATTAATTAGTTTAGTGATTGGAAAAAATTATCAAAATTATAAATTTGTTAGAACGAGTAGTGGTATTAAAAATTTTATAATAAATTACGTTAAATTATTAAATAATTTTTAAGTATCTATAACCATAATAAAATAAATTAAATAATTAGTTCATTCAACTTACATAATGGACTTATATTTTTTCCTTGTCAGTTTAGCTTACAAAAATAAACATTTAGATATTACTTACGTTAGTAAATTCATACACACTGTTTGAAGTGTTCGAAAATTAAAATTTTTATTGAATACATAAAAAAAAATTCTAAAAATACCATTGAAATTTGATGCATAAGAATGAAATCAAATCAAACTTTAGAAAGACAGAAAAAAATAGTGTTTATCAATAAATACCAAATATCAACCCTACAAATACAAACCTACATTCGTTCTGAAAGCTAGTTCTTTCCTAGAAAATACAAACCTTCTTAGGGGAAATATCTATCCTGGTTCGTAGTTCTACGGTTTAGAAATATTTTTTTAAAATATTCTTAATTTTTAATGCTCCGACCCTAATTTCAGAGTTCATTTCCTAGTACATGCAAAAGCTACCTATTTTGTATGCAGCCATGTATCGATATGTACTATATAATGTCAAAACTTAAACTTTTCAAATAACATTTTTAATTAAAACCAACTTTGAACCAATCCCACCAAACTTCAAAAAATGACCAACCCTTCAGACACAATGAAAATGAAAACCAATTTCCAAACCCTCCCATATACAAAAAAGACAGAGACAAAACCCACTTCAGTAGACCCATTTCTCTATTCTCTTATTTAAAAAAAAACAATAGGCGCAGCTCCAAAGAAGGAAAAAGTCATAAAGCCGCGAGAATCATTACTGAGCAAATAGGTGGAGTCCAATAAGGGGAGATAAGGGGCGCATATTTGCGGGCCGCCTGCAAGTGGCGAGTGAAAGTGGTGTCGGGTTACACGGGGTGCGTCATTAAGGGTTGATACCCGACTTGTGGGGGCGTTGGGGCGCATATTTCGAAGGGTTAGGGGGCTTTCCTCAAATGATGGAAGATTTTTTTTGGTGGAGGGGGGTCTTCCATTTGCGTTCGTTACCTACTACATACTTCGATACCTACTTGCGCTCGTAAGGCCTACTCAACTTGTAAGGCCAGATAAAAGCTATACATGACGCCAAATTTTAATTTCAGTTGTGTTAAGTTGAATTATCGTCGCACTAGAGCTACACGAAGACTATTGGCTAAAGGCTTCGTATTTTAGAACAATAGTCAAGTGATGAATCGACACCTGGTAGATACGGAACTCAACTTTTGGGGCGGAGCATCTGGATTTTGGAGCATATTTAACGTGCACACTTTCTTCACGTATTCGTCTTAGCTGCACTAACCGTTAATAGTTCAGCAGTTATTTTGGCAAGTTCCAACCCCGAACCTGCGACCTTTCACACGTAAGGCAAGCGCCTTACCGACAGGGCTCTCTAGACCCTTTGTTCACAACCTACACAACTTGTAAAGCCAGAGGAAAGCTTCCCATGACGCCATATTTTTAGTCCAGTTTGGAGTGTGTCGGCTGTTTGAAAAGAAAAAAAAATGTATATGATCTTGAAACCCTTAAACGCCTAAAAGTATATAGTCGGCTGTGCTCGAGCAAGCCACCTTCTTCGAATCATTCGATACTCCGAACAGGACGGAATTCTCATAAGTTGAGTATACTGTGGATCGATTGGTGTTTTCAGCTTACTTCGTTCTTCCGTGTGCCTGAATTTAGGGAGAGGAATTAATTTAGGGTGTGAAAGTATGAATTGGCAATTAAACTTGTTTTCGGATGTTTTTTTTAACTCTCGTTTGAAATCTTCTGTGTAAAGGTTTTAAGTAAGTTACCGACAGATTTTTTTAAATTGTAAATACTTTTAATTTTCAAATTTTAGGAACCTTCACAAAAATTGTATGTACTTTTTTAGTTATTGTTTAGAATTAAAAAAAACAAACTTAATTTTTCTTAAATAAATAAAATATGTCGGTATAGACCAAGTAATTAATATAATCCTACACGTTTCATATACTTGTCTAAAGTAAAATATCGAAAATACAAACTTTTTAATATATTAACTTTTAATTTAATGAACTATTCATTTTAAGACTATTAAGTTTAATTTTAATAAACTATGTTCTAAATAAAAAGGAAAAACATATTCAACCTAAAGAATATTGAAACAGTTGATAAGAGCTTATACCCAATAACAATGATTTTCAGTAAATTTTTTTACCTCATTTAAAATTTAAAATGACATTCAACGCCTCCTAGTGACAACGGTTGAAATAACGTTGTTAATGCCCTAATAATATAACAGCATAACCCCTCCGATCGAAAGTCAGAAACTGGAAATTTTGAAGTGGGCCCCTTAGCCAAAGCCAGTTGGCCCTCGCCAGCGATATCTTACACAGATGATGACATTATCGCTGGCAGACTCTAACGAGTGATGCGTCGCCTAGCAACGGACCAAGAGCCGCATCTGATTAGCATCAGCCCCCCTAGTGCATCCAATTAAAATATTGATAATGGAGAAGACCTCTCTTCTTTTACCCATTGTGAGGCTCTGGTCTTCGTCTAGAGAGTGGAGAGTCAAGTCAAAGTGTCGGAGGACAAAGGTCCTCCATCGACCAAGCAATTAAAGCGGGTGTGGATGTTTCGGTTGACAGTTTTGGTCGCAACTAAGTATGCGATTTGTAGAGAAAATGGGTTTAGGTGTGACCTAACTTTTGGCTCCTCTTGCTTAAGTTAATTTGTTTTGTTCAATATTACTCTTGTAATTCATTTTTAAACCCTACTGAACCCCTACTGGTCACAGCTAAGTATGCGATTTGCTGAAAAAATGAGTTTAGGTCTGACCTAAGTTTTACTTTCTTTTGCCTAAGTGAATCTGTTTTGTTCAGTATTTTTAATTTATTGTTTACCTTGTAATTTATTGTTAATTCTACAACTACAAACCAAGAGAGATATTTACCCCATCTAAACTTTGGACTTCGTCTCCAAGATATTCTTTTGACATTATCGTCTATTTAAATCTATCGATTTTAAAAAATAAACTTTAATAAAATTAAGTTTGCTCCACAAAATTATCTTCGGCATGAATGAACAAAACAAAAAAAAACATTTACTAAATAAGTCGAATTGTTTTCCGAATTATTTTACAAGCAAAAAATCCTAGGGGTCAATATTTACCCTGGCTTGTAGTTTAAAGGTAAACAAATTAGATTTGTATTTCTATAGGAAGCTAAGGGGAAATTATATTAATAATTTTATACTGTTTCACGTGTTTAAAAAAACTCGATGTATAAAATATTGGATTAATTCTACTAATGACTCTTTTGGTTTCGCCCCGTTTACATTCCGCTAAAAAAATACTTCTTAAATTTCCTATTTAATAGGGTAAACATTCGTGGTATCACACTCTACTAAACAAATATTCAAATTTCTTTTCGCATCCCTATTTCATTTAAGTTCTAAAAATACTTTCTCTCGCCTCTCCTAATTTATAACGAACAAAAATGTTTGACTTTCCACTTTGTTGCTCGTGAAGTACAAATAATTCAATGAAGACTGTTAGGTGAAAAGAGCAGAAAAAAAGTCTCAAATCCCAATTTATGAAACAAAGCTAGAAATCCATCTTTTGCTATGCAATTTCTATCAGTACTACGTTAGCTAGGTTTAGTTGTAACTTGTATTTTTTACTTTCAATTACCTAATATGAAAAGGTAATGAAAGTATTGCATTGGGTTCGAAAATCAAAAATGGAAATTTTCCGTTTTCTACACGATTTAAAGGATTCTAAAAAGATGGTTTTCGAGCATTGGTCAGTCCGTCAACAAGAGCGAAATACTTCAAATTTGGTGCAAGAGTTCCTAGTACCTGTCTGACGTTATAATAAGGTTTTCGAGAAAATTGCGCAGATGCAAAGGGTAGCTGTAGAACTTTTTTGGTTTTAGAGGTATTGCTGAAAAACGAAAAAAGCTACAGATATCAAATTTGGTATACACGAGATTTTTTTTATCACCATACATTTTATTTTGCAAAGTTATGGATCTGTAGGAAAAACGTAAGCAATTGACAGTCCTTGATTTTGGGCCTGATTTTCATCTATTCCGAACAAAAAAACTTCGTCGGCAACTCGAATTGCTGACATATCTTGTTAACATTTGTTTTTCTCATCATGAAAGAGTCGATCTTCTGAGTTTTTGACACGTCGTTCATGCGGTTGATTTTTCTCGGCATCCTATGTAAGTAGAAGAACTTCAATTATCCGAAGCTATTTAGACCTAACTATATTTGGATAACCAGCAAAGCTATGGATAATTGGAGTTCGGATAAAAGTTCTACTGTACCGTAAACTGGTTACCCATAGTCAGGGCTGCTTTCGGTTCTGGTGCGATAGTTACACATTTAGTTGAAGCCGTTTAACGAAAAGTCTCACACTAAATTATAAACGAAGAAAAGATTATTACATTTATGTTAGAATTTCTAAAAAAAATTAAGCCTCTCAAAAGATAGTTGTAAATCCCAAATATATTTGTAAATTACCGTTTTTCATAGTATTTTAATCTTTAGCCGATGTGGCTGTACTATGGTCAAATGGCGATACTCAAAGTCTTGCAGTATTTTATTAATAATATGGCACCACCAAAAAGTAAATGAGTTTAGCCTACAGCAGTGACGCTTTAGTGACTTGGAATTTCTGAAAACTCTGATCATCCTTACCTGGATTGGATCCTGTAAGATGTCTTACTAAGTAATAGATCTACTTAAGAATAGTAGTAGCACTAGAAGATTCATACAAGGCCTCACATCTTCTATAATGGAAATATGATTGTAGCAATTCCAATTTTCCATCCTATTTTATACTTAAATTAATCAATCTAGAGTCTAGTTTGAGTTACAGCTTTGTCATCCGAATATGGCACGAAGTTAAAGACAAACAAAACCGTTGGAACAAAGCGACAGGGGCAGAACTTTTGTCACACCCCAACAATGAATTCATTACTCACCAAACAAGATAAGAAGACCCACTTTCGGTGAATCAAAATTAAAATCCCACTTTTCATTTGCGTCGAAGACAAAGGTTACGGAGGCCCTCCTCTCTATCGAGCAGGAATGCATGCACTGATAATGTTTTATCGTTCCATACGTTCCAAAATAGTTTTTTTTTATGGAATGAAAGCGGCCGTTCCATTGTAGCTTCGAACGAACTTTTATTGCACCGAACTCAATCAACGTGAGAATTTTGTTGGTGGTGGGGGGTGATATTATTTGGATGGAACTTCCATGATCGAAACAAAAGCTCAATTTTATCGAGAAAAGCTGTAGAGCATCAACTGTGAACTTATGCCGCCAAGTCCATTGTTTCGCACTCGAGTTGGCCGCCATATTGGAAAATACGAGATGATAAGCGCGGGGAGAACAGTTACAGTCGCCGGTGAAGAAGCGCTGTAAAAGAATTTATCGCGCCTTTATCGGATGGATTATAATGGCGAGGCACTTACATTTTTCGCGCCGATTATCGACTCTTCCGCGATTAATCACCGAAAAGCTTTCATCCTTAACGTTTGGGGTGATTAGGCGGACTGCGAGAGCTCGAAAACGGTTGATAGATGGATCGGGATGTAAATTATTTTTCGACCCGATTTCTGTTAAAATGGGTCTCATCGATTCGCCCTCCCCCTCGGAAAATGAATTTATAGCTGTAACCCGAGATGGAGAAATTTTCTACTTTACTTTCAAAATAGACGTTTAGGAAGATCTTCCAAGAAATTAGTATTGATCCCCTTTCCATTCACCGATTGCATCAGCCAAGGAGATTTTACGAAAAATGGAAAAGATGAAGTTATAGAGTATTCTTCTAATCATTACTCTTGGTCATGAATTTAGTTTGAAATTTATCGATTAGTTAAAGTTTATTTAACGTCAATTTATTTCAGAACTGCTACTTTTCGAATAATTTTCGGAAATAACTAAACTTGATAGTGAAGCAATAGTGTTGGAAGTCTACAGAAAGACCTCCTTCAGATAGCACTGCGAATTGCCCCAAGTAATCTGGTTAACAAATAATACAATAGTATAAAAGCTGAAGTAACCCATCTCTATCCTGGGGATTCTTTTGGTAGACAATGGTTGCATAAGGCTAACAACAGTAGTACTCGGAACTCTCTGCATAACAAACTAATTGTCCGAATTAACATTCGGTAGAGATTAGCAACATTCACAACTTTGGAGAGAGAGAATCCCTTTAAAAAATTAGTTTAAAAAATTCCGTTAAGGGACATGGGTCTATGGTCTGTGCAGACAAAAAAAGGTCGAAGAATAATACCCCATGTAGAGGAAGTGCACTCTAAATGTGTTCCAACGCCGCGTACGGTGCCGCCCTTAAAAGTTGCTTTGGGTGCCTATTCAGGTGTCAGCTCGTCACTTGACAGTGGTTCTAAATTACGACGCCCGTTACTCATAGCCCTCGAGCAGCTCTAGTGTAATGATAATTCAGCTCAATTCTTAGTTACTGACAATTAAAATTGTGTACTGAAAGCCTTACTTATTACAAAAAGTATCATTTCAACAAACACGAAATAGTTTATAGCTCTATATGACTTCTTCACGCAGTCATTATGGAAGTCGCAAATGCTGAATTGGAACAACTTTTCGAATATTTGTTATCATTTACTTATTTTATGCTTAAAATACTTAATTTCATTTTTTTGAAATTTTTTAAGTAATTAACAATATGATATAGTCTAAAATCTTTTTAGTGTATGGCTTGTACTGATTTTTTCTGAATATGAAAAATTCAACTTACAAAAAGTAGTTAGAAAATGTACTTAAAGTTAATGATTACTCGATGTTTGTTTTTAGTTAGCCATTAAACATTTAAAATTATTTTGTGTTGCCAAAAACATTCTGTAATATAATGCATTTCAGAACTTTAAATATCTAGAACGTATGAATAAATAATTGCTAAGGCATAACAACACATTGTAATATAACAATATTGTTAAATAAACCTTAAAATAAGAATAGCACATAACTTTGTATAAATAATTAAAAATTTATTTATGAAAAAGTGAAGAATAAAATACGACTAAGGGGAGACAATATATAAATAATTTTCGAGCTGTCAAGGCTTGTGTATTGTAACAATTACCTTAATTTAAACATTTCTAACTAATTAATGAATTATATATTTAAATTTATTGTTAGTTATACCTTAATAATGCGAAGGGTACATAAATAAAACTAGGAGTGTATAATACACGACCTTCACAATTATCACTCTATGAAACAATTACTTTTATAGGTAATTATATATCCTATAAGGTAATTTCAATAACTTTAATACTAAAGTTTTGTGGCAACTACTCTTTGCGCATGCGCGATTTTCTATAAAACCTCGTACTAGGAACTCGTGAACCACATTTGAAGTTCGCAACTCTTTTAGTTCGAGCCGTAGAGTGGTTTCAGATAGAGAGAGACAAACTTTGTTCAAAAACTACTTTTTTAGAATCAATAACCCCCCCAAAAAGCGTGTAGAAAACACAAAATTTGGATTTCAGAGCAACACTTTCATTACCTTATATTTCATATTAAGTATTTGAAAGTATTAATCGGGTATAACTCATTAAAATTAATTTACGAAAAGCAAAGACTGAAATATGACCAAGGAAAACACGACGAATAATTTTCCAGAAATCACTTTTGATGAATCGCATTGAAAATTGCCCTAAACCATTCTCATTACCTTATGGTAATTACAACAATTACCCCGAACCTCACTCATAAACAAGATTCACTTTACGAAAAAGCAACATCGATAACGTAAAAAGTGGTCAGTACACAAACTTGCTTATTAAGGTAATTTTCTAATACGGAACTTTTTTTTCAAATGAGGATTATAATTCTTTGAAAATTGCACGTTTTTCTATGTTAAAAACCCGCATGTCTAAAGCGTGAAAGAAAAAAAAAGTTAATTATGTCTTAGAAAACACCTATAAGTGGTTTGAAAACCCTGCGTAAATGCTGAAAGAAGTGTAAGAAGAAAAAAAGTCGGGCTTTGCATTAGACAAAAAGAAATCTTGTTTTATTTTTGAAGGAAATACTATAGTTTATGTAAGTAGTAATAAGAAAACTATTTTGTTTTGAGTTTGACTGTAGCAGAAAGAGAGGGTAAAAAGGGTCAGTCAAGGTCAGTGTACGATGGTATTAAAAATCTTATGTATAGAAATAAATTAATTTGTTTTACGAAAGAGATTTTGTGTAGTTTTTGCGTGGTGGTAAATCACAAATGTAAATGAACGGAAAAGGATTATGCCAAAGGTTAGTATCTTTAAAAAAAATCTTTTTGTTTGAATAAAATTAACAGATAATTTATTTAGACATATTTTCTTCTTGTCAGTATAGTGAATATATTTATATTTTATAAAAAATAAAAGACATGCTTCTCGGAAATCGATAATCATGGCACACTGTTAAAAAAAATTTGGCGCCTGGTTTCATTAAATATATGGTTCCTAGTAGATGCAACGGCTGTGTGGAGAAATGCTTTACTACATTTTCGGTATTTGGTTGAACCATTTATCCAGGTTTTTGTTTCCTAAACGTTAAAAATAGTTCATCTGAATACCGGAAATATATATAAAAATTTCACCACAGTCGTTTCCAGCTACTAGGAACCATTATTAGGTAAAACCAAGACATTATATTAGGTAACATTACATTAGGTATTACATTAGATAAAACCAAGAAATTTTTTTTTAACAGTGTAGTTAATTTCTAATTTTAGTACATCGGATTACATTTTAAAACTTTTACAAATCCCCAATAGCCTCAAAGTTTAAAAAAAAAAGCTACATTCTTTAAAATATAAAACATTTCCAATATCTTGTTAGTCACCTTAATTCAATTTCACCAAATTTTTATATTTCACCTCTAAAAGTAGAAAGCAATAAAAGGTTCTAGTTATTGATTTCCCATTCAATTGAGTTGCTGAACTTTCTTTTCAACAAAACTCAACCCCATTTAAGTTCAGTACTACAGAAGGGAATGCAATAGCTCAATCGACAACTACTGAATGTAACGTAAGGTACAAGGTGACGCCAAAAAGTCATTTGTCAAAATATTTTTTTTTGGTACAGTGACCTTAATTTATGTTCCAATGTGTCAGAATATCTAACCTGTTTGCTAAACATCAATTGTTTTTCTTGACTTCTCTAAAGAAATAGTTTTAAGAATTTATTATTATTTACGAGAAACTGAATTGTGAGCGCAGGTTAAATAAGTTTATCTTCTCAGTGATTTATTCCAATTTTTTCGTGATGGGTTTCAGATGAGTTTTTTTTTAGAGAGTCGATTCTTATTTTTCTCTGCATATTTTATAATATGATTTGGTTTTCTATTTTCTTTTCTTATTGTGGTTAACCATTATCAAGATATAGTCCAACCGCGCATTCATGGCTCTCTGGGTTGGATCGAAAGCATCGGAAAACTGGTAGAAAAGGGAATCGACTTGACAAAATAAATCATTAAAATAATAAATAAAAACATTTAAAATAATAAACATTTAAAATGATAAATAAAAAACATTAAAATAATAAATAAAAAACATTAAAATAATAGATAAAAACATTAAAATAATAGATAAAAACATTAAAATAATAAGTAACACATTGAAGCCGGGCAAAAAATCGTTTTTTCTTATTCAATGGCGATCTTGATAAGTGAGAAAACCGAAATATTCCCACAAATAAATTTTTGGAAATGCAAACTTAGTTACCGGTCATGCGTTCTACCCCTCGATCCTGGGTCTTGCATCGAATCAGGGGACTGTGCCTCTTAGATTTGCAAGATTTATTTGGATTATAGCCATTATTAGCATCCATTTACTAACAGCTAATGCGAACTGCAACAAAGTTTAAGTAAATTTCCAAACTATTTATTACTCCTTTGTTATCTGCAATATTCGTGTTTAAATTCTTGGTATATTTGATCTGTATAAAGCTTTCTCATTTCACAATTATACTTTTTTTGAAATTTTTTTATAATTTATCAAAATTTGATATCACCTAATTGCTTTTATATTGATAATTTATAATACATGTATTCCATTAAAGAAGTTCGTGTATTGGGGATTTCAAGGAAAGTGTAATTATACCTTAATGGAATATATGCTATTTAATGATTTATAGTGTCATGTATCTATTTATCAACCCTAATGACCGCTTATAGCCTTAGTGCAGTAAAAATATTTAAATGTATCATAAGATTTTATATATGAAGCATATAGGTTTATTTAAGAACATTAAAAGTTCTTATACATGATACATCCATTATATAAAATCCCATTTATTGGAATAAATGTCCCCTTTCCAGATTTCATTGAATACCAATAAATTTGCTGTTAACCTTTAAACTGACAAGCTTGCACATTATCGATTCAAATGTAAGTTTCCATTCTCCCAAAAAATTAATTTAACCCCATACATCGTCTATTGGGTGGTCAGATATTTATACAAGATTCATTAGCATAAAAAATTTATCTTTTATCGGTCTTTGGCCAAAATCTTCTCCCCTAGAGGACCATTTGACAATTTTTACCTCTTATGCAGTTCAAAGGTCACCCTCCAGAGTTCAAAAGGAGGCATAAAATAGGGTCTACCTTCACTGTAACAAGGTCAAATAAAGGTCAATGTATTGAGAGGACTGAGTTAGATAACCTTCTGGTCCCCTCCACTTGATTTTTTATACTAATTTCATAAGGGATATTAAAGACGCGATAGTTTGTTTTATTTTTAACCTGTGTTAAAAATATTATTAGTTGTTAATATAAGTTTTTAGGAAGTAATATTTAATACAATTTTTGTTAAAGGAGAACATTACCGTTGAGAATTGTCTTTAGCGTCATGTATCAATGTTTCTAGGTTAGTTTAGTGGTTCCAGTGTTTTTTTTCAATATATCGCCGATTTTTTTTATAGTAGGAACTTTTATCATTTCGTTTCTTGCGATTTACTTTTCCAGTGCATAAGTAAACAATCTTTTTCTATGGTTTATATAAAATATTGTTATAGGTGATAAATATTTTAGCATACATTAACATTTAAGTTTTAATTATACTGTTAATAGGATTTTTTAAAGAAAAAAGAAACACCAGAGGGCGCAACTGTAGATCATGCTTTAATTTCGAAATAATTCCCCTCTAAATACTAATCATTTAAATTTTTGGAGGTCATGTTTCAGTTATTAAAAACCCTTTTTCCTTTTAAAAAAAAAGTTTAAACTATTTATCAAGAAGAAATTTAATAGTGTAGTTGTATTCTCGAACAAATGTTGTCCAAATCTACGAAACACTTCACTGTTGAAAAATTCGCACTTGGATGTCGCCAAAAAAATATTTCTGGCTGTGTGGTGAAAGGTTTTACCATATTTTTGGAATTGGGTTGAACCTTTTTTCAAGATTTGGTTTCCAAAATCTTCTATTTTTATTAAATAAAACTACATTATAGAAATCTTTTAAGTGTTCTTGAAGACAAAAGCAGAAATGAACTATTCCTTAAAAATAATGCATCTCACATTTTTAACAGCGATGAAGTTTTCTGAAGAACAACGTTCAGGGGTCACAGGTTATTCTGAGGTATACCACATTTGATTAAGGATCACGGAGAAATGAAATGTTTTTCAATCATCTCGTTTTAGCGGCTGTCCTCTTGTCTGGTATCATAGAAAGTTAATTTGATTCGTGATGCAGATTTTAGTGCAGACTTTTTTCGTGCAGATCTTGGGAGGAAAAGAAATATGGACAAATCGCGTGTTTAGTCTGGAACTATTTCAATTTAAAATGGGTGAAATATGCGTTTTTCTCTGGTATTTAATTTGAGATAACTCTGGAAAACGTGTTTATTTTATTTAAAAGCGTGAATAGTGTAATGAGAGTTATTTTTATCTGTATTTGATAGTTTAAGTAAGCATTTTTTCGTGACCATAAACTTTATTATTTGTTTGAATTTCCCTGTATTTTTTCAAATGAATGATTTTCGTTTGTTTAATCGTATCAGAATAGTTACACTATATTTAAGTAAACTTTGTAATAAAATTAAATTGAAAAAAAATCCCGTTAGTCTGTTTGTCCTTACCCACCTTTCATTCTAACCATCTGACTTTCAAATATATTTTCTCTTGTTTAAAAGTCATGGTACTAGATACCTGTCTTTTTATAATTTTTTATTCTGTACATGCGTACTAAAAACATTTCTGTGAGTAGTGAATTGACTAGAAAGGCTTTTTTAGTTCTTCCACAACGTTTTGCTTTATTTAAGTAGACCAAAACCTCGGGAAACATGCTTTAAATCCCCCGCAATCCTTCAAAATTTTCTTTTTGACACCTTGATTGGACGGGGCACCCAAACTTCTTAATTCTGAGGGCAAATCGTTGAGGAGGAGAAATAATTATTTCTAATGTAGGTATGAGTAATGAGGTCCGTGGTTTGCCGATCAGTCTTCCAGATTATGCGATTATTTGGAAGATATTTCTCAAATGAATGTTATTATTAGTGATTTATCGATTGATTTTACTTTCTTTGTGTGGTTTGCTTTTAAGAGATGGCAGGTTTCGATGGATATTTTATATTTTTCTTTTCTTGATTTGGTAATGGGCATGTTTTTATAAAGTTTGAGGGATTGTTATTTGTGTTTTTTACTTAACTGTAGAATTTCCGTAAGTCTACTTATAACTAAGTTGAAATTTTGTTAAATCAAGAGTAGCTTAACTCAATACTTTTTTTTACTATATATTGAGGGGGAAATAAAATTTTTATTGTTTTAGTCTAGTTTTTAAAAAGCTGAACAATTCAAACAGTTATATTAAACAGTTATTGTAATCATTATAAAGATATTTTGTCCAATAGAATACAATTTAAAATAATTCTGACGCAATTTTTGAAAAAGCAATTATAATGTCATCTAAATAATACATTGAAAATTCCACGCTACTTTAATACTAGTTCAATAAACATTTAAATTAATTTTATACGTGCATTCCAAGAGAGTAGAATATTTTAAGAAGAAACTTGATAGTCATTGGAAACTGGTAATGTATTAGATTTTTTTGGACCAACCTTGCTGGGCCTCTGGCCTGTTGTTGGTCGACAATTTTTGTATTTGTATTTTTCAAATGACCAGAAAGTTTTGTTTATTTTTATAAAACAATGAAGATTTAAAAACAATATTATTTGCACAATGGTATTTTCTTTGAATGACCTTATTAAAATAATTGAAAGAAATGTTTGTCCTTTTTTACAGAATTCTAGCTTTTGTTTAGGTGAATATTTGAGTTTAATGAGATGTATTAAAAAAAATTCCCTAAGTGTCTCAAACATTTCGTCCAACAATTGTACTTAACACACAGGAACCATTGTTATACTACAACCCTTTAAACAACATCCCGGAAACTTAATACCTCCAACCCACTAAACAGCCTACCCCAAACACCAAAATCCTGGACCCATCATCAAATCCAGCAGTGTCCTACCCAATCTGATTCAGCAGTACATCTCCTCGCCCCCAAACCAATACCACAATGACCCTCACAGTCCAGCGGTCATCAGACGAAGTGACCAACAGATTGACCAAAGCTCTAATAACCCCAATAACCTCCAGGGGGCGCAGATAATCGCCCAAAAGGGAGATCTGAATGACTGACCACTGGTCAGGCCAAGTAGCACCTAATTGTCAGACTATTATGTTCCTCAACCCCTCTCTGCCCTATTGAATGTGATGCATGAATTGGATGTAGCAGTTGTAGTTCCTCTCCCTTGGAGGTGCATCGTTATCGGCTTGGTGACGCTGGATGGTTGGATGGTCATTGGGGTGTACATGTCTTTTGTGCATGGTCAGTGAGGATGTTTTATGTTTCCAGGAACATAAATTCGTAACTGATATTGCAAATTTATATTTCTGTAAAATATTTTGTGGAAATTGTCCCCAAAATAAATATGCAATTTATGATTAGCTTAATGTAAAGTTTTATAAAAGTTATTTTTTTAAATTTGTGATAGCCCCCCAAAAGTACTTGATACATAATTTAAAAGTATCATAAAGTCAATTAGTAATAAATAGTTTCGAAGATTGGTTTAAGAAATGTATATGATTTCATATGGACAAATTTCCATTAAAAACAATTTATATCAGAAATTCAGAACTGTTACAGGTACCGAAACAAAATATGGCTTGGCGACGACAGAATGGTCAGTGGGGTGGGCATTTGTCTTTTGTGAATGGTTAGTGAGAATATTTTAGCGTGGTTGGAAGCTGATGTTACTAATTTAAGTTTCTGTAAAATATTTTGCTGAAATTGTCAACTGAATTATTTTCCCCTATACGATCATCTTCCTAAAGCGTTATCAAAGCCGTTTTCAAATTATGATGCCCTCCTCTCCCAAAGTACTTACTATATAATTTAAAAGTTTCATTCCGTTATTTGGTAATAAAAAGCTTTGTGGGGTGATTTTAATGACTTATAATTTCATATTTAAATCTTTTATGATCGAAAGATATCCATCAGAACTATAGGAAAAAACATTTACCCACTTTAAATAAATCACAAATAGCTAATTAACTATGATATGCCTTTTTTATTAATCTGTTAGGGGTCTAGTTTTTGGTATAAATGTTCAATTTTTTTATATAGATGTGCCGTTTATTTATTTCTATGTAAAAAAAAATATATATTGGCTCACTTAAAAATATATATAACAAATATCAAATTGCACAAAAAATTCCATGTAAAGAATTTGGACGAGGACTACAATCAATGAGTGTATTATGACCAGACGTACTGCATTTCGCAGCACCAGTTTATTTTGTTACTTAAATATCTAGCTATAAAAATTGCTCTAATAATCTCCGTTTCGTTTTTTTATCGATTTTTTTAAAACAAAAATAAGGTAAATAAAATATAATTTAGGAAAATGTAATGGGGGGATGTTATAGTCAAAAAGCTAATCACTGAATCTAATAACGACAATTCGTCAGTAAAATGACATAACCATAAATGTGTAAAAATACGGGGATGGAAAACTGGATACTGTTAAACTCGCCGTTTTCAAAAACCGCCAATCCCTAGAATTTGCACATTCATGGTTTTGTCACTTGACCATCGAATGTAATTAGCACCTATAATGAAAGTTTCAAATTGCTTCAACTAATAAATTTTTCAATTTATTGAATAATAATTAAATAACTAATTCCTTAATTTTTGAACTTTAAATTGGGATACTTAATTTTGTGACCAAGATATATGCAATGTGTTCTTCTGTGAAAACTGCGAATTAACAAAGTCATATTGCGTTTAGTTCCTTCAGAGCATTATCTATTTTAACTAATCAATATGTACTTAATGATAATTTACTGATAAGTTTATTTCATGGAGTTCCTTTTTTGTTGTTGACATTGTAATTTTTACAGAGACTTACGTGCATAATTTTAAAAACTGTTTTTAAATTACATCAAATTTTTAAGAATGCAAAGCTTTCAAACGGCATGTGTACAATAAGAAAATAAAACTATGGTATTTAAAAGCTCACTAATACTATTCAGATATCATATAAATTTTAAGACATATATTCTAGTAACAACTATTACCATGATGTCACTAGAATATTTGCAAAAATATTAAAGAGTGAACATGGTTACGAAGTTCTCAAAAAAATATTTACAGTTTTTTGTTGTTGCTATTTTAAAGTTGTCAATGTCATTATGTCACATCCATGTTAAAAGTAAAATACACATCCCTAACAAAAGACACATTTTTAAAGATATAAAATAAAGAAATAGTACAGTAAACTTTTCCGCATTCTTTGATGTACTCCGAACAAAGACCCAAAAGAAATTCTCGATATTCGTTAATGAGCCCAAATGATAAAGTGTATTTTCACCAAATAAATTTCTCCGTTAATTCCCCGCCATTCAAGCCACCGCCGAGAGCCAAAGGAAATAAAAATGGCACCTAAAATAATGTAAAAGAATGGAAGTTAGCGAAACGTGGAATGAAAAGATATTTTTTTTATTATTTGAAAGTAAAATAGATGATACGAGTCGCCATGTCAAAAGGTGGAGTCAGGGCCTTTCAATGGCTGCAGGTTATAAGTTGGTGAACTGGCATTTGTCAGTCGATTGAGTGTAGGGGTTTCTATATTTGGCAATAGATTTTATTCTTGGCGATTTGTAATTAAAAAAATATTTATTTACGGATTTTTAAATCCGTTTGTTGTGCAATTGTTATAATTTCGACTTTAAAAAAGACTAATGAGTAAAACTGCGGTGTGTAAGTCATTGTTGATTTTGTTTAATAATTTTTGTTGTTGTGCCATGGAAAGTAAAATGTGAAGAAAGAAATCCCAAGAATTTATATTTTTGATAATTTTTCGATTAAAATAAAAATAGTAGAATATTTAAATGGGAATTTTATAAGATTTTTAATAAAACATTTCACATACAATGTTATAGTTATGTAGATAATTATAATCAATTCGACTTTATAAATAAATACTATGTATTTTTAATGTTCATTTTGTATACCGTAAAAATGTATTAAAATATGTAGTATTATAGATTGTTTTTAAGGATAACTTTTCATTAAGCATAAAATCCTATTTTTTAACTTGGCTTAATTTTTATTTATAAATGCGACAGTATAACCACTAAAAATAATCTTAAAGAAAAAAAACCTAAAATATTTTAAATGAAAGACGCAGCTTAAGAAAACCCACCTCATTATTTAAAGTAGCACTAAGATATAGGATCCTCCCTGTCCATTAGCGGTTTCAACCAGTTGAATTTACGTTCGTCAAAAGTCACCAATGAAGGAATTTGACCCTATATCTTAATTAAACTTCGTAGAATGTGACATTTACAACTAACCCCCTTAAGTGTATATTTAACGTATATTCACGCAGGAGAGTAGCTTTGCCAAAGTTCAATTAATGGAATTTATTTGATGTTGTGTGTGTGGCGGGTCGCTACAATATTTTTAATGTAAACCTTTTTTTAAACAGTAAAATATATACTATGTCTAATTGATAGCAATAATAAATCCTCCGATTTAAAACCTAAATATTTTAACAAAATCCATACACTAACCCACAAAAGCACCCCGAAACCCTGACCCATTTAAATGAAACCCCAAAAGTAACAGCCTAATAATAAATGACCCCCATCGCCTCTGGACAAGGAAAAAAGCGATAGCCAGAAGAGATATGGATGCCTCTTCATCATCAGGTGTAAAGAGGATGGAGAGATTTTCTAATCTCGGAGGACAATCGCTCTCCTCTAGTGATCTTTGTGCTCTAGGTGCTCTTCTTGGATAAAGAGATGAGGGGTTTCCTTCAGGCGATAAAGGGTGCCAAAAGTGAGCCAAATGCGCGCCAAAAGTACACCAAATGTTTAGTTTCCGGTGTATAGGAAGTGGTTTGAGTTGGAGTTATTTCTAGCGGATTTTAGCTTCTAAAGTTTTAATTTTTCAGAGAAGTAGATGATGTAGTTTTATTCTTCTTGTGTATGTAATAGGGTGCGAAGATAAAAGTATATAAAAAACGAATTCTATAATTTCCAATTTGTTTGACTCCAAGTTTATTTCCTAATGTAATTAAGTTAATTTTCCAAAATAAAGTAAACAACTTTTAAAATATCTAACCGTTTCCAAAGTAAAAATTGTGTTTATTTTTGTTACAATACATGAAACAATATGTTCATTTTGTTATTTTGTAGCACTTATAATATAAAACCTGAAATATGTTTAATATGTATTATTAAACTTAATCCTTTGTCTTTAATTAAAATTTAAATTTCTTTTTTCAAAATAAATTAAGCAAAAAAAATTAAATATCCTAAAGATCTCCTAATTTTAACCAAATACGTCGCCAACTATTTAAACCAACTAAAGCCCAATTTTTTTTATATAAATTTTTAAACAATTACAAAAACACAAAAAAAACATACTTATTGCAGAATCTTATATCTGGATAGTTCAAACTATTACCAAGCCTACCAGATACAAGTGCAAAACACAAATGATTTAAGATACCTGTGGAACAAAAAATGTCTGTGCATTAGCAGGAAACCATTGTTTAATGGATTAAAATAAAAAAAAACATTAAAATTTTTCAATTTATCGCCAAATGTGAACCAGAAATATGGTTCGAAATTCCAGCAACCCTCACTCTGAAAGTGTTGATTTTTATCACGGGGGCGTCCGCTATTAATAGCGTATGGGATCTTTGGGAATTAGGGGTGAGAAGCGAGATATAACTTCAAAAACGACGATCTCCCTAACATTTTCTGACCCTTTCCACAAATGGAGCATTCTCGTTCTTATAAGATAACATTTCTTTATGTATCCCTTAACTATTTATGTATAAAGAAATATTTTTAAAAATTATTCAAGAAAAGCTTGGTACAAGTCACTTTGTTTATTAACAACGACTTTTTGAATACCATTACCACCTTCATTTCCGAATAAAAACTTGAAGTTTTTTTTATTCGTTTTTGCTGCAACTTAAATGTCCTGTATAAATTGTTCAGGACTATAGTATTTATGTCTTATATTTATTTCGAAAAACTTAAGCAGAAAGCATACTTTCGATTTGCAAACATTCTTGTCAATCTTTGTTAACGGATTTTAAAATACTTATTCGATTCTGATTTGGTAAATGGTAGTTCGAGAAATAATTATCTTGTTGACATATATAATATGTAAAATGAATTGTAGCAATAATTTTTTATTATTATAAACCTATTTAATATAGTTTGTATTTTCGAAATGCTTAAAAGTATCGGATTTGTAATGCTTGTGGTTGTTAAATTTGCAATTTATCCAAATGGAAAATTTGCTGTAATAAAAAAAAAAATGCTATTATAAAAAAATGGTACTGCAAAATACACTGCTCAAAACAATTAGAGGAGCGCATGGTTTAAACCCTTTCACCCCAAGGATTCTATTTGGAATCATCAGCTTGCGATTTTTTTCTCACTAAGTTGAGCTCGCGCTTATTTATCGTTAGATGGAAAAATCATGTCTTTTGAAGAATTAAATAACGTTTGTTTTAATTAAATGAAAATATGAAAAACATGGTAAAGATAAAATTCACTACCAAAAAATTTTATGAAATAAATCGACCCTAAATTCGTCACGCTTGCATTCTTAGATGTTTAAAAATTAATGTTACCTTTTTTTTACAAATAAAAATTAGAAGAAATTGTTATATTTTATTCAAAAGTTATGATTCCAATTTTTTCCCCTTAAATTTTAGTTAAAAAGTTCAGATTTTTTTCCCCTGCTCTTTACCATTTCATTCTGGGTGCACAATAAATCTATTTCACTAATTTTAGATTATTAGAATAAAAAATAAAAAGTTGAAAATGAAAGGGTTTACAAAAGTACGCAAAGTGCTCCCCTAATTGTTTTGAACAGTGTATTTCTGAAAAGACATGTCTCTGAAGAACACCTGTTTATAATCGTTATCGTTAACATTCGTAAACATTATCGTTTTCAACAGAACTAAAATTAGCTGATCTCTCATCTCTATATGAATGAAAACAGGTGTAACAGAAACGATTGTTACTTTCCAACATCACTAGAACTTCGTCCTAACCTCCCTAGTGGAAACGATATCGTCCATTTAAATATCGCGCTACCTCGATAATTTTCTCTGACTCCAACGAAAAAAAAATTATAATAAAAAAAAATCTTGATAACGGCGATAAAGCGCCAAAAGATGGAAATCACGATGTGTGAAGATGGGCGAAAGAACGTACGTCTTTAATTTTAGAAGAACGGGAAAAAAATATCTCGAAGTTATAATGACTTTTTTACATTTATTTTATTTAATAAGATTGCTGGGAAATTTTTAGTTTAACTGCTTTGGCCCGGTCGTCGATAACGATTAAAAACGATAGCGATAGCGATTAATGGCGAGAGTTGATTGGAAAAGTTGTTTTTAGGAAGCTATTGCGATGTTTTTTGACTGCCGAAAGCCGCTTTTTGGACCGCATTATTTTTGGACCATTTCGTCACAAACGTTAAAAAAAGGGGAAATCGTGCTGAAAAAGTAGAAATTGTTTTATCTGGATTTCCATCCGTGTGCGTGTTTTAACTTTATGATCTGGCAGAATGACTTTTTCTCAACTTTTTCATGGCGTTCATTTTCACGATCATCCACTTTATGGAAGATTTTTTGTGTCGATAAATAAGAAAACTGCTTCCGGTCACCGATTTCGGGAATAAATTTGCGTCATTCGTAATAACATTATCGTTAAAATATTTCGTATTTTAAAGTCGTAATGGGGTTACATTTAATTAAAAATGTAACTTTCATAAAATAAGTATTTATTTTAAATCACAAGCATTAAAACATTTAGAAGAAAAAAAATACCTTTTATAAATTAATCAATAATGTTTAAATAATATAAATGTCAATTAATACTTCAAGAAATTTCATATCATCTATTAATTAAATTTTTTATATATATTGTATTTTATATAAATTAATATGTAATACCAAATGTGTGTTATTAATTCAAATATAATTTTACAAAATGTCTTAATCAATTATAAATAAGTTATCAATTCTTAATCTATGAAAATGAATTAAAAGAAGTATTACTAATTTATCAAATGTTAAAAAGTATTTTTAGTATTTCGTTCTTCTGGTAAATCCATTTTAAATGTGGAAAAAAGGACCAATAGTTGGCCCTGACAAATAGTCTCCCTATCGCTATCGTATCGTACTTTTAACTTTTAATTGCCTAATATGAAATATAATTTAATGAAAGTGATATGATTTGGCAGAAAATCCGAAGTGGGGATTTTGTTTTGAAGGTTCCTATTCTGAAAGTGGTTTTCGAACTTTGGTCCGTCTGTCTGAAAGCACTCTAAAGCTCGAACTAAGTGTTATGGCCTTAAATATGATATGAGTTCTTAGTGCCTGTCAAACGTCACAATGATAATTTTGAATAAAATGTGTAAAAATTGTGCATTCACAAAAAGTAGCTGCCATAGAACTTTTTAAGGTTTTGAGGGCATTGAAATTACATTATAGGGTATAAAAGTTACCTTAAAATACTGATTCATTAGTGGAAATTGAAAGTCGTGTGATATTTCGTCCCTCTAGTTTTTATGCCCTTTTTAACTTAATGTCTTGGTACTATAGATATTTCGAAAAAAATGGAGTTTACGATGCTAATAACTTACAGATGAAATAATAAAAAAGATACATCTGAAAAACCACAAAAAGGGAAAAAAAAAACACTTACAAACACATTCCACATTAAAGTTGATTAAATGATTATTTCATGAGGGTAAATAACCAACCGAACCATTTACCATTCACTCTTTCAATAATAAAGAAAAAAAAATTCTCCCGATTCAATCCTAACAACATCAGAAAAAAAATCCATCTGTGTTTACATAAAAAACTACCAGCAGCTGATCCCGAAGTACCGTGTGGGGATGGATGGAGCACCGAAAATCCAATGTTTGCGTAATGTGTGGCCTCTGTTATTGGACACTGCGGGGTGTCCCATTGTCCCACGTTCTTGTCCCACGAGAGTAGGCGGCAAAGAAGCTCTATTTGTTCTTTACACGTTTGCTTGACATTCTCTGTTTGTTTTCCCGCTTGGATTTCGTTATTTCTGGTTTGGTCAATTGCTGTTTGCTCAGTGTGTTATTCTACGCAAGCAAGGAAGTCACTACTTAGGATTTTATTTCTGATAGATGTTGTATTAGATGAATTATATAATTCATAATTGTTGCATTTGTGCAAAATAATCTGTGCTAAAGGTCCCTAGTTCATTCTCATCAATTCAGTACCTAATAGAAGTATTACGACAGTCTGAAGTTACGGACTTTGGGATTCTTATAAATCTATATACAGTCCCTGGACAAATTATTAGACACACTGCAAGATTTCATGTAAAATATTAATTACCGGGTGATATTGTACCGTTTTTTTATTTTTAATTGATTTGTTTTTTATTTTTATATTATCCAATCAATTACCGATTTATTTGACATAAATTAAACAGCATTAATTTAGAAAAGCATAAGTTTATTAAGTTTTAAAGAAAAGTGAAATTTATGTTAGTAAAAGTCAATATTTAGTGGAGCCATCTTTAGCCGCTATCAAAGCTTTAATTCTGCGCGGCATGCTATCAATGCAAGACTGTACTATCTCCTGCATTTGAGGATGATGATTCCACGCATAAATAATCTTTTCTAGGAGCTGGTACAGGTTTGTACTTGTTTACGTTCATGTATCACTTTGTCAACAGTGTTGCCATATGTTAAAAATAAATACAAATATGTAGTCTACAACAATTCTTTTAAATAAAAATCAATAATATTGTAGTTTAAATATACCATTATCGCATAAAAACTCTTAAGAAACATAAAATTACTTTTAAAAAATACAGTGCGTCGAATAATTTGTCCAGGGACTGTATATTACTTTTCCATTTCACAGACGCAAATATCACCGAACAGAATTTTGTGGCGACAAATCACAGTATACACAGTTAAAGGACAACAGTATATACTGTTAAAGGTTATTATTGAAAATATTACGTTTGGCTGCGGTTGTAAATTTTTGGTGACCTTATCGCTTTCACCCGCGAAATGGAAAAGTTCCAATTTTTGGCGAAAAATGCCCCAATTTCTTTAAAGTTATTTTCTCTATAATTTGGTTGTAGAGATGAAAATGTACAATAACATTCATACAAAGAAAGCTATAATTTCAATGGAAAACTAATTCATTTCAGATTGTTATGTTGGCAGTAATAAAACAAATTGCAAAGATAATATTTTGATTTAATTTGAAACGTTTGATAATTTAAAATCCAATTAACACTACATTAGCTTTTGTAATTTGAACACGACTTAAAAGTTTTCAAACCGGTGTCGAGCAATTTAGTATCGAATCCTGGTAGCATAAATGTATAAGTATAATTAATTTAAACTTTGGTTGTAAACTGTACAAGTTATGCATACAGGAATGATTGCAGTTTATTCCTGAGGAAGTTATCGTAACCTAATTGCGAAATGTGTGTGTTCCTTTTGAATTTGATTGAAAAGGTCGTCTAGGAAGAGTTCTTCATTATAAAACTAGTTTTGATTGATGACTATTATTGTTTCATCAATGATTGATTTATTTGTTTGGAGTTTCTGTGTTTGAAAACTTCATATGCAATTAATGAAACATAATATTTAGGCGCAATGTAATGAGATTTTAGTTTGCAAATTATTTCGTTGATTTATGTAAAGAAATAGCCTTGAAAGCTATTCAGCCATTAGATCGCTTTACGCGCGAAATAAAATGTAGTAATTCATGTTTTGTTGTTTGCAATAGTAGTTTTTAAAAGTATTTGACTAATTCACTTAGCTAACATTTTCATTTTTAACTCTTGGATATAAAATGTGGAAACAGTTAAAATGTTTTAGTATTTTTTTTTTTAATTTTTGTCTGAATCTTCTTTAGAATTAGCTTTTATATAAGTGTGGTACACAGTTTTACTCTTTTTGAATATGTCAGCTAGCTTTGTTGTAATGCCTTTTAGATTAAGGTTAATTAAAAATTTTCAAAGGACATAGTCACTCGTACTTCATAACTTGCTTTAAAAATAGTTCGATTCGTTTATCTGAGTGATTAAAGGTTTCGGAATTTCGACCTTGTTTAATTTTGCCAATGACTTATGGTATTCTGATTGTCCCATGTCATAACCCAAATTTATCATTCATTTTCCCTCTATATTTGCCATGTGTAATCTTGAAATATAATATTGAATCAAGTGAAATAATTTAATAACTTCTATTAACTCCGATGCTTTGGGTAGAAATTTAGCGAAATAAACTTTCTCACAGAAACCTTCTCTGGCTAACAAACAGAATAGCGTATTCGACAACTTCGTAAAAATATAAAAACGGAGCTACTTTTCGTAGCTTATTTTTTTTATAAAGCGGGGCAGCTTTTTCGTTTGTCAGATCATGCCTGTTTCAGACTTCGCATATTTCCCAGATCTGAGAGACATTTTTTGTGGCACCATTAAGACATCTCTCACTAGCAATTTTGACGCTTAGATTGCAAAGATATTGAGCTCTCAGTGGATGTTAACATATGCCGAGGTTTAATTTTACCAAGCCAAATGAGTATACTCCAGGAATCTTATATGCCAGTGACATGCGTGCCGACGGTTTTCCCACATGGAAAATTCGAAGCTTAATTAAATAAATGTAAAGACCTATAAGGAAGTGAAGAATTTAATAACGAATTAGCATTTATCTGCCAGACACTGAATAAAATCCGCATTCAATTTTTTTTCAAATATCTTTTCTGGTCATCTCGGGTACAAACCCCACCATCTAACATTCATGATCCCTAAAAAAATTCCCTTGGAAACTTTCCCCCCTTTAAAATCCAGGCAAATGACTGTATTTTCTATGCCCCTCGGGCAAACCACCTCTGCTATCCATTCCCGGACTTCCATTCTGTGCACCCCATCAAGAGATACACGGACTCCAACGCAAATACCTACCCTTTATGGTACGTAATCCGCTCTTACGCACAGGTCCGAAGATGAAGAAGAACAATATCTAAAATACTTCACACCTGTTTTTCCAATTGAAGAAATTAGTGGCAGAACGTGCTATAAGTGACAAAAAGTGAAAACGAGAAAATGAGCTTTAAAGTTTTTAGTTTGTACTTAAATCCGTTAAAACGGTACTTGCAAACGGTAAAAAATATACTAAACTTAACAAGTTTTAAATTTTATATAGATTTATCTTATCTTTAAAGGATAGAATAATCATTGACACTAAAAACTTAATTTTTCCGAAAATGTCACTTCGACTAAGCTCTTCAATTGTATCTGTTGTAGAAATGCCAACTTTCCGGATTTAACCAGGTAATACAGGATTTTTAACTACGTTTTGAATTTCCATGTCCAATTACTGAAATATTGAAAGGGAAAACGTTGAACTCTTGGAGCCTGGAAAGGGGTTATTACCGAGTTAAATCCGGAGATTTGTAAAGTTGGTTAAATCAACCTTACACTAGAGCTACAGTTGGCGGGTCTACTGTTGTAAATTGATAAAATTGTATATATTTGTGGTATTGTATATATATAAAGGATATTTAATAATACTGAGCCGCTATAAAATTTTATATAATTTGTTATTTTTTAAGCGTGGAATACATTTCGGTTTAAATATAAAAATCTTTTTGGTTTACTTCGATCCCATTGTTCTCCATTTTTACTTCTCACATTTGGATTGTATTTTATTGGAAACCACTTTAAAACGTTTACACTGGAAAATTTGGAATTATTGGAATTAGAGACTTAAATTCAAACAACCGTCGAAGGCGGTAACTTCAGCCCTGGAGGGAAGCTTTGGCCCAAGCATAAAACCCTAGTACGGACCTTCTGCTTGAATATTTCTTTGCTAATAGGTCACGGCACAATTACTAGTTATTGAAAACGGCAAACATATTATTACAAAGTGTTTTTGATAAAAATTTATTAGCTTGAAAGCTTGGGCTAAAACTATCCTCCAAGGCCACATTTGAATTTGTGTTGAATAGTTGATACAGGTGAGTTGCCATTTTTAATGCTTTCCTTTAAAGTCCTGAATTAAATCTTTAAAAAAATGCAGAGACATTACAAATAAAATATATGTGTTAGATTAAAAACCGTAAATTTACATAAAAACTGTAAGAAAATTCAAGTATTCAAATAAAAAAACACGACTTTTTAAAAAAGTCTAATTAAGATTCTTTTTTTCTTACACAATCGTATAACATTTCGTAGCCTAACAAACGTATTTAAAAACAGATCAACCGTTCTCTTAAAATACCATCCATATCCTAGCCCCCATATCTCTATGTATATAAATGTACCAAAAATCCGAAAAAAAGAAAGTCCTCGAAGTCTTGACCAAAGGGGAGGGGGGCAAAAGAGAGGCCTCTCGATAGCCACTCCTTGAGTCAACAATCGGAGGTGGAAGTTTCTTATCTCGGAGTCTTCTCGGGATGGAGTTTTCCCATTCTGGGAGCTGGAATATGATGCATAACCGGGGACCGTGCTCCACTCCATTATGCACGTCGCAGGGGAACGATATGCATGGGAGCAGGGTTGCTATGATTGGCGAGAGATAGCTTGGACTGTAAAAAAATGGCAATGAATATAGTAACGTGTCACTTGTAACAAATCCTTTTTTTTAGGTAACGCAGTTAATTTTTCAGAAAGTAACTGTAACTAGTTACTTTCCATAATAAGTAATTGTAACTAACAGTTACTTTTTTTTAATTAAGTAAATGTAACAGTTACTTTTTAAAAGTAACCTTCCAATCCCTGAAAAACTTTTTTTTTAAATCTGTCGGATGGTTTACCAGAAAAATACCGTATAATTTAAAGGGAAAATGTGTTTATTTTATACTAACAATTTGTAATTTTAAAGCAAAGATATTTTAGAACAGACATATTGCAAAGGAAAACGAAATGCCAGTGCCTCTCCCGGTGGAAATTAGAACCCCCGGTCACCACAGTGACAGGCGTTCAAATTCGTGCCTGATTCCACAGTTTATTATTCCTTGGTAGTATTGTACTGACCATAATATTACCAAAGAATAATTAACTGCCGAACTCGTCTCGAACCACACTTGATCACATCCCATTACTATTTCGCCACACAGAGATTCATCAAACTGTGAAAAGCTTGTCGTGCGTCACACTCTAAAACGAGCGTTTAACTCAGTGAGAATGTCCACTCTTTCCGGCCGAAAATGCCTTCTCTATAGGAGTGAATTCAGCTTTTCGGAGTGGTAAAGAAATAAAGAACATCTGCGTCTACCTGAAAGAGCGGTTAACACAGTCTGAGTTAATCCACTCTTCGTGCGAAAATGCACTGTCTCCGATAGAGTGAATTCACTCTTTTGCTTTAAGAGTGTAGTACTCTATACGCTATTAAAAATATAAATTTGTATTGAAATGTTAAACGTATACTTTTTTTATTAAAGTTATTTTTAATTTCTTAATCATCAACATCTTGTTTAATGAGGCTTAAAAATTAATAAGAACTGATTATTAAGGGTGATGCTAAATGTATATTATGACGACCTTTTCCTGCACAAAAACCATTTATAAGCTATTTTTTTCCATTAAAAATTTTGACTGATTAAAGCTAAGATTCGATCGGTTAAGAAGTAACTGTGTTTCATTTGTTATTATTCATTATTCTATTAATTTGTCTTAAAATTCTTCCTTGGCGACTTTTGGAAAAATTGGCAACCCTTTAAGGCTGTCGCTTATCTAGCGATTTTCTTTCCCCAGAAGTCCATCTCGCCGGTGGCATACGTCGCTATCTGCCATCTGAGTGTAAGGATGGGAAGCCCCCGTCAAGGATGCCTTTAAAAATGAAAGAGTTTAGAGGGGATGCGAAAACCGCATTGATTTCGGAAAGTAATCGACGGGAACTGAGGATATTTTCCTGATTTTTTTTTTTTAGTCTTCGACAATTTTTCATTGTTTTTCATGTGTTTTCTGGTGTAAATTGGCCTTAAAATGTTTACTGTTAGGTTAGTTTTGAATTATCGTTGCACTAGATCTACACGAAAATTTTTAACTATAAATAAGTATAGACAGTTCAAATCGTGCTATATTTTAAAGAAATTTCAATACGTTAGGGTAAAACAAATTCAAATTACATTTATGATTACTATGAATTGTAGACGCGTTAAAGTATGTAAAATGCATTGACATAGAGGCTTATAAAAGAGAAAATATTTTTTTAAAACTTTTAATGTAGCATATGTACAAAAGAAATCGTAACTGTTACTCACCTTTGTTGTAAAATTGTACGAATTTCTTGTAAAAAGATAAGCAAAACAATTGGTATTATTACTCAACATCTCAACAAAGATAATATATAAATATGCCTACTATAATCACTAAATATTTTACATTAACGCTTAATTCGCTTGTTTCAGCTGACATAATTTCTTCCAGCTTTCATTCATTCCATCGGTACTCCAATTGGTGCTTTGTTAACACGAGACATTGATTCACCGGTCGAGAAAGAGTTTACTTTCTTTGTGAGCATTTCTGTTAACACGCAAGACCTGAAACATGCCCATTTTATTAAAATTTTATTAACTTTAAAAAAGTAAACAAATAGCTTAACCTTGTCTTTACAAAATTCCCTAACAAACAAAATCTCTGTTATTTTACTTTAAGTGATACATTTTAATTACATAATTTTTATTAAGCCAAAGTATCAGCTTCTATAAATTACTGAACTGTGTTACCTAACATATTGTTCCTTGCAAACCAAAATCCTAACACAATCTCTACTTAAATCTCTTCTAACATCAGTCCTTCTCCAGAACTATGTACAAAACCACGACCAATCCCTGAAGCAACATCCCGGAGAAATTTGCTAAAGGCTTTTAGAGATATGATTTTCAAGCCCACCGCCGCCATCAATTATCCCAATAACTCAGCTCCCCCTACGCCCGACACATAAATCAAGCGTGACGCCGATGTTACAATGACTTTTGAGATTATTACCCTTCTATACTCTGGGCGAGTATCATCTTTCTTTTTTAGGAGGCTTCTTCGATAGGTTGCATAGGGAAAGGGGATGTAACGGTGCTTTGATGGCTTAGCGTAGTTGTGTTGCACAAAAAGTTGACATCAATATTTTTTTATAGTGTTAGTGGAATCCCTTTGGTTGTGCATAAGACTGGAAAACTTAATAATATTTTTTGATTTTCTATTTATATTCCAATGTTTTAAAGATACAGAATGAATTTAACATTTACAAATAGCAAAGTGTTTTAGTTTGGTGTGTCTTTAAATTGATTGTGTATGAAACTATTAATTTTTAAAGATAGATAAGTAACTTTGTAATATTTATATATAGTATTCAAATGTATCATGTATACGAAATAAATTTAACACTTAAAAATAACTAAATGTGTTCTTTTAATTCGAAAACAATTTTAAACACACTTAATTTTATTGTATAAATGTAAAGTGGTTTACTTATTTTATCACTTAAAGATTCAACTATTAAACAACAAAATTGTCATAACATGTAATTTCGCTTGTTTCTTTAAATGTGATATTATTGTTTCTATTTCCAATCTCAATATAATTCTGTTAAATTGTGCTACAAAAAGTCTCGTTTTGAAGGAATGTTTGTCTATCGTAACAATATAAGTAAAGTATTTGAAAAAAATATTTATATTTGAAAGACTTCAGTGAAACAAGGATTTTAAAAATATTTAATTATTATTACAAGTTTTAAAATAAAAGCAGTAAAAAACCCTATTTTTTAGAAATAAAGTTTTTACAGTAATGAAATTATTAAATTAATAGGTGTTCTTGAAGAGGCAAAAAATCCTTTTTTGGGGTAGGTCAAGCAAGGCAGTTTTCAATTTTTAACAAGAAATCATTTCTATTTTAAAACTTCACTATATAGTATTAAAACCTCATTTTAGTATCAAAACATAAACTGCTACCCCTAAAAAAGTCTCTTACAACATCATTACATCTCACTCCCACCCCTTTCAACAAAACGCCCTTCCCACGCCATCTTCCAAAAAAAAAAATCTTGCATTGAAAACAGATATTTCTTTTCAACATCATTTCCCGCAAACTCTTCCTCGCAGTAAAAACGTATTTAATATTGACAGATGAATTATCTATTTCACCCCCTACTCCCTCCTACTCGAAAAGTAATGCGCTCCTTCCACAGTTAAAAAGAAATTCAAAAATTACTTTTATCCTGCGGCAGACATAATGATTTTGTCTTTAACGAGTTTTCTGTCTCTACCACGTGGGGGCATTTTCTTATGGATCGCCTGCCCCCCCCATATTTTTGATACAGAAAAAGGGGAATAAATTTTGTTGGATATCACATCCGTGATTTCATGGAATAGTGTAATTCTAGTGGTTTCTTTTGAGTGTATATGGTGTGTTCCACCACGTGTGTAGGTCTAGTATCACGATGTTTAAATCTAAGTAAAAAGAAAAAAATTGTGCCATTTTATTTAAGTTGAAAGAAAATCCATTTAATGCATGTTTAATTACTTAATTATTCCCAATATCCTTTCTTAATTGTACTTCATATTAATATGATAACTTATAGCGCATGATTTTAAATGACGTTTACAAGATTTTTAACCCTTGTATTCCAATTTCATACCAATAAGAGTGTCAGAATATTTTCTTTGTTTCTTATTAAATTCCATTTTTAACCTAAGGATAAAAAAAATCTTATTTGAAAATAACATTTTCTTTTTCACATACCATTGGACAAAATTTTTAAAATAATTAACATCTTAAAACTTCCTCTGCTAAAGAGATCAAGCAATCGAATTAGATCAACAACCAACGTTTAAACCTCTCAAATGTATGTCAAAGTTTGCTTTTAATTTTATGCAGAAATCAGTCTAAAGAAACTAAAAAAAATAAGAAACTAATATACTAAGTCAGTCAGAAATGTTATTTAGATTCTTTCCATAATGTCTACTTTTATAAAAATGGATAAATAGAAGAAATATTTACGCACCTAATATTTCCTATTTTAGATTTTTTTTTTTGCATTTAAAGCATTTTTTATTATTATTGGGTACAATAAATTGAATATTTTTTGAACACATAAATTCTTCACGAAGCAACCTCCCACTATTTACATTTGTACCAATAAATAATCTATATATATTTGAAAAAGAAATACGACGTCATACGGTCATGAAATGATACAAAATATTTTCCTTTTTCCTACGACTACTCTGTACTTGCATACAATAAACAAAATAAATACTAAATTTGTCCATTTCCTAATTAACGACAATGTCCGATTCAATGACACAAAAATACAAAATTCCTCAGAGCCCACCACTACTTTCATACACTTTTCAGACAACAAACTTTTCATCCTTGTGGAATTTTTTTTTAATCCTTACATATTTTTTTACTATTTTTGGCGACAATAAAATGAACATTTTTATGAACACATCTCTATACCTATACTTTTACAAAGCAACCTTCCACTATTTACATTTGTAAGAATAAATAATCTATATATTCGAGAAAAAAAGGACGTTGTGTCATACGTAGTAATATGATAAAAGATATTTTCCTTTTTCTACTACTACTCTGTACTTACATAAAATAAACAAAAAAAAATACTGAATTTTTCCATTTCCTAATTAACGATTGTGGCCGATTCAATTGCCCCAAAAGACTAAATAATTCCCCATGGCCTACTGCTACTTACATACACTTCTCAGAAAATCTTTTCATCCATGTGGCATTTTTTTTTAAATACTTAATGCTTTATTTTTTTTACTATTTTTGGCATCAATAAAATGAATATTTTATGAACACATTTTCATATACTTCACGAAGCAACCTCCCACTATTTACATTTGTAACAATATTTAATCTATATAAAGGGCCTGATCTTCCATGAGGCCCGTTAGACCCAGGCCTAGGGCCTCCAAATTTTAGGGGCCCCTAAATATCAGTTTTGTTTTTTGCTAAATGTTTTGGACACTCAAATTTTTTAAAGATTTGATAGTTGTTTAATGCCTCCCCTTTTTTAAGCTTGACTTAGAGATTGACTCAACATGATTGGTCTGATCAATGTAATAAGGAAGAAGATGGAAAAACTTAATTACAGTGCTAGTTGGCTGATGTATTAAGGTCAATCATACACAAAAGGGGCCCCAAAATCTGTTGTGCCTATAGTCTGTGTTTTCATAGATCAGGCCCTGTATATATCTATATATTCGAAATATAATCAAATATATTTATTAATATATTTTATGTATAATCTATATATTAGAAAAAAAGGACGGTGTGACATACTTCATGAAATGATAAGATATTTTCCTTTCTTCTACTACTATACTACTCTATACTTACATACAATAAACAAAATAAATACTGAATTTGTCCATTTCCTAATTAACGACAATGTCCGATTCAATGACCCAAAAAGACTAAATTCCCCACAGCCCACCACTACTTTCATACACTTCTCAGACCACAAACTTTTAATCCTTGTGGCAACATAGGGGGTGGGTGGGTGCGGGGGTGGTCGGGAGTTGATGGGCAGGCGACACGTGCGTTTTTGTCGTCTGCCATTAGGGAATTAATGGTGTGGTACTAGGGGTGGATGCGGGGGAGGGGGGGGGGTTCAAGCCTTGTTTCTTGGGAGTTAATGGCAGCAGTTCTTCTTCCCGTACGATGTCCAGCCGTAATTCTCCCCCCCTCCCTGTCGTCTGATGCTTTTTTTGGTTCCTTCTCGTCTGCTGACAAGATAGAACTGAAGGTCGATGAAAAGGGGGATATAGATAATTATCTGAATAAAAGATGAAATATTTGAAACAATTCACATAAAAGCGTGTGTTGGTAACCTATAAATATAATACCAAAAAATAAGCCATATTAAACGAAATTTAATAGTTCAGATTTCTTTTCCATCAATGTAATTGTCTTGTTCCTCAGCAGGATAATCAAGTTTAGTTAAGTTATAAGAAATTAATGGTATAATAAATACGTATACAAACCGCTTGTATAATATAAGGTAGTTCCTTCCATTTTCATTCCTGCTTTTCCTTCGATTGGTGCTCTGTTTCCACGTGACATTGATTCACCAATCGGGTATCGAGAATTTTTTTCATTCAACATTTCTGTTGCCACTTAAGGCTGAAACATGCCCATTTACTAACAATAAGGATATAAGATAAAGCAAGTAGGTTTGTTACAGAATATGTCACTTAAACCGCTTCCACACAACATTTGTGCTCAACAGGAAACAAACTATGTATACACCTCAGAAAGAAATTCGCCAAACAGAGCCTTTAGCTAGTTGTAATTAAACATTTAAACGATAAAATTAATTATTTTCATTAATCTTCTTTTTCAGATTTAATATTTAGACTTTATCGTTTGCTTAATTTGTTTGAAGTTCGAAGAATAATAATGTAATCTTTTTTAATAAATATCTTTGTCACGTCGCCACAATTTACCATTTACATTTCTTTCGAAAATTCAGTCATTTATCGTTTGTTAAATTAATTTACAGTTCGAAAAATATATAATTAGTGCAATTGATGCTTTAAAAATAAAAGCTAAACTTTGCATATTTTTTATGCCAAGTTAGAATTCTCTATGCATCCTTCTTCATACATATATAATAATCCATCAAAAGAACTCTATTGTGATATTACAACAATCCAAACTGAATTATATTGCATAAATAAATATTCTTTCAAAAGCGTTTATTTTTATTTTAAATAAAGTTTCTCATACGTTTAACGAAATGGCAACAGTGAAAATATTGAATAAAAATGGAATTTGCATGTTATTTCAATGTAGATTAAATTTTTAGTTATTTAAATTTTAAATAAACTTCTAATTTAATTTTTTTAATGAAATTTGGAATGTAGCCTAATCTGATTTTTTGCTTCAAAATGACGTATCCCACTTGTCTGTGGGACTTGTGGTTCTTTCTGTGAAAGTGGGTGACAGACGGACGGACAGACGGACGGACGGACTGAACGATTATAATACCTTCCACTTTTTACGTTATAAACGTAGTGTGGAAGCTAAAACCGGGCGTAAATGTTTTCAGATTTTTTTAAAAACTTTTCAGTTGGTTGAGTTTTTGAAGAACACATCGATGACTTAGCGAACAAAAATATCAATTGCATTAGTATTTAGTCGGTTTCGAAGTTTAAGACAAAAAAAAAAACATTTTACGGCAAAAAATCTTATTTAAAATGTGGGGAGGAAAACAACAGTGATCAGACAGGTATAAATCATTGAAAAAATATTGAATGATAAAAACGTAACGATAAATTTTTATTTGGAAAAATAGTAAAAATAACAACAAAACTGTTTCATAAGTGAAGAAACAAAGTAATGTACGTATAGTGACTTAGTTTCGCATTTTCCTTATACTTAATTACATTTCTTTTTAATATGCTAACTTAAAACGTACGATTTTCCAATGAATTTGCAGGATTTTAACGTATTTGAACCGATTTTTCTCTTTTTTCTCTTTGCAAGCTGAAAAACCAGGGTCAATTTCATTCAAGGCTATCAAAATAGCCTATTTTAACTCTTTTAAAGGTGAAATGCTTTTCATTTAAGCAAACTTTACGCATTGATATCCAATTATATCCACATACATACTTGATGCCTACCAAACTATCACCGTGAAGTTTTGGCACGAATTCCTGTATTTGGATACAAGTATTGAAGTATTTTCCCCACCTAAGTGTCACAAAATGGAAAAAAAATTGCTCAGCATTGTACTTTGATACGCTGCAGTTTTCCTTCCCCTTCAAAAACTCCAAAAATGTCTCCTTTTAACTTAAAATTACATTTTGTTAGAAAGGTATGATATCAGATACTTATCTTTTATACTTTTGTCGTCTGTCTGTCTATCCGTAATATAAGAATTTCTACGAGTATTGAAGTATAATAAAAGTAGAATATTCTAGTTCTTTAAGAACTTCCGGTTTTATTTTGAAATTCAACCAAGAATCGAACTGCATTAGTATTTTTAACAATATTTTTAGTCGAACTCTTTAGAACCCAATCAGGTTTAATTCATTTTCCAATTGAAGAGCTTAGTGGAAGAACGTGTTAAGCGACAAAAAGGTGAACACGAGAAAATGAGCTTTAAAAGTTTTTAATTTGCAAGTAACTTTTTTAACAGATTTAACAGATTTAACTGCAAACTGTAAAAAATATACTTAATCTTAATTTTCAGAAAAGTGGAAACTTGTTATCTTTAAAGAATGGAATAATTTGTTCATTGACACAAAAATCTCTAAAATTTTTCAAAAAAAAAAAAAAATACTTAGCACGTTCTTCCACTAAGCTCTTCAATTGCCTTTGAGACATTAATGATTTAACGTAGCTTTTTTACTTTATAAATTGTTTTTGTATAATATCTAGCTATGAATCTAATTTCTTTTCATGACATTATATTTTTTTTTCTGACAATTTTTAAACTGACAAACAAAATAAAATATATATATATATATATTGTTCTCTTAGGTATTTAAATAGAACCCTCAGTAATATACCCTTTGAAAATCTGTTCTGACATTTTGTCAAACAGCCAATTATATTTTCACCGTAAACTTAAGCCTTGCTTTCTACCTTAACACCAAACTCGTGACGGTTTTAACATTTCCGAGACTACTTTTAACACCATAAATAAACCAAACATCCTCTTCCCACTTCCATCAATCTGGAGATTTTTAGAAAAGCGCCGAAAAAATCCCCTCCAAAACTTTTCATAAGCCTCTACAAAACGAACAACTAAGAGGATGAAAAATACCGCCCAGGAAATTTATCAGAACTCAAAAACAAAATAAATATAAAGCTCCCTGGTAAAAAAAAGAAGTCGAGAAAAAGACATCTCCGACTATATTTAAATGGTAGCGAAATCTAGTCGAAGAGTTAAGCGCGCCAAATTACACCCCTTAATCCTCGACCGGTGGAGATTTACGCCAAAGTAATTGCAACTTGGCGTATTTTCATAACATTTCTCAAAAATCTTTATTTTTATAAGTTTCTTTCAAAAAGGCTTTTGTCATAGGATGGAAGTTTGCTCGAAAGTTTCACTCTTTTTCTTTTTGAATTTTTTCCCTCTGCGTTTTCCTAATGTCTTTTTTTTTCTCAGTAAACAGAAGTTACCTTTTTTGTACCTTGTTCTTTAAATAAACAAGATCAGATTAAACTTTACTTATACAAATTAATATTTCTAACAAGAATCAATATCTTTTCTTATCAAACATATTTCGTTTGTGATTTGATGCATATTTAATATCATACTTTTTTAAAATTTTGTGACTTATCAATGTAAAGCCTTAACAATTTTTAAAAAAGTTTTTTACCATAAATATATTTAACGTGTTGTTCTCAAAAATGAAATGGTACTTAAGCTTGTTAAATAAAAGTTTCAATTTCATATTAACCCATTAAAACTTTCATTTCCAAAAAAAAAGCTAACGTAAGCGTTAACCAAGTTTTTAATACTCGTTTTTAGAGTAACTTAATTTGTTTTAAATAAATTGTTCAAGACTATGGTCTGTTCATTTTCGAGTGGAAAATTATCTTGCCAATCTTAATGAGTTAATATGAACCAAGTAAACAACAATAGGTTGATATTACCATTTTGTACAAATTTTAATCCCGTATAATGAAACTTCTTTATTTATTGTGTATCTCCGTGATTATCGTGTCAGTGGATTGGCTAAAATACTCCCGATATTGATCCAATTGACTTTTTCAATATTCACCTCATCAAGGCTTAAAGGGGTTAAGGAAAAATATTTTTAGGTGTTTAAAACACTTCCAGCTAATACTGCTACTTTAAAGGAACTGAAATGCTACCTTAGTCTCTTCCTGATCTTCTGAATTTGTTGTATGTTGGAGAGTCTTACCGACGAAAATAGATTATATCCAGGGTTTCAAAGATATAACTGTTAAAATGAGAGGGGATAGTCCCTTTCTTTCGCGGGATATACTAGTTTTTAAACAAGGTTTGTAACAGCAACTATCACTTACAACTGCTTTGATACAAATTCCTGTGATGGTAAAAAAACGAAAAGTACAGTATTAAACTTATTTTTAGCGTCAAAATAAAGCGAGCGAATAACGCTAAAAAAACTATTTTCAGTGTAAAATATTTTTTTACTGAAAATTCAATTATAATTATTTATCATTTGCTAAATTTATTAATTTTGCATTATTTCTCGCGCTTAAAAATAAGTAAAGCATTTCATATCAACATACAACATTCAAACTATCAACTTTAAAATACAATTAAAAGAATTGATTTTTAAATAACTTTTAAAAAACAAAAGGCAATGTAATGAAAGGAAAACCTCGCCAAAAGAAATAATTAATATTAATTCGTCATCATCCATGAATAATTATTTGAATATAAATGAAAAACTACATCTGGTTTTTAAAATGAAAAAAATAGAACGTCTTGTGTGCGGCAAATAATGTAAGAACCATCAAAGAATCTCACTGTTTCAAATATTATAACATCATTCGAAACTGATTTTATATCACAAAAATAAATGTCCTTAAAATTTTAATTTAATATAAATGAAGTGTCTCATGTGATTGAATTCCCTTAAAATATGGGTTTCTTATGCTTTTTAAATGAGTATAAATTTTGCAATTTTTTTTTAATATTCAAAGTACTTCAATGACTTCTAGTTTCGATGCGCTAAATTTTTTGACGTTTTACATCTGTCTACAGCATTTGTAGTTTGGGCTATGGAAGTGGATAACGGGCTTGTATAAAAGCTACCACTTCTTACGTTATAATCGTAGCGTAGAAGCTAAAAGGAGGAAATGCTTAGGTAAGTTTTTGAAATATGCAACGGGAACGCTTATAACCATATGAGTAGCAGCTTTTTATTTTTTATTCTAAAAATCTAAAATTTGTGAAATAGACTCATTATACATCCAAAATGAAATGATAAAAAGCAGGGGGAGGGAAATCTTAATTTTTTAACTAAAATTTAATGAAAAAGAAACTGAAATGGTAACTTTTGAATAACTTATAACATTAAATTTTTACAGTTTTAAAAACTGAATTTTAACTATTTTTAACAAATAAACATTTTAATGCGCAAGCATGAAGAATTTAGGGCCAATTTATTCAATAGAATGAATTTTTTATTTTACCATGTTTGTCATATTTTCATTTAACTACAATAAACCTTGTTTAATTCTTCCAAAGACAGGATTCTTCCATCTAACGATGCAAAACGAAAATATAACTTTATAGAAAAATGTGTGGAGAATTTAATAAAAATTATTTTAAATGAATGCGAATTTAATTCAGTGGGAAAAAAATCGCAAGGTGATGATTCCAAATGGAATAATTCGACGTGAAAGGGTTAATAATACAAATGTGAAAATTGCTATTACATAAATAATTTGTATACTCAAATCCTGTTCATTTTTTTATTGCTAGTGGTACATTGTAGTATTTTTTTGAGAATTGAAAAAAATTTAGTGCTTGAAATGTGTTTATTTTATGGCTTGTTTATAGTTAAATGCATGCTAATTAAATAATTTAGAAGCTTACATTATACCAAAATTAAGTACTCCCAGTCGCATTGGTTAAATTCAAAAATCTTTTTAAATAAAAAAAATTCATTTTAAGATTCCTCATTTGGATTTTTATGCTATAAAAAGTACCATTTTACACGCTTTACATTATTTTTAACACAAGAAACTAAATGATTCGCAATTATAATACAGTTACAGTAAAAGTGTTATGATTTCATCATCATATATGTTATGAATTATTCATACGATTAGTATGTTTGTTAAGGAAATTTACAGTTTCTTTTTTTAAACTTAACTAACCTCGAGCCAATTTATAATTCCAGTTAACCCAGAATAAGATGTTTCAATTTCTCCACACCTGAGTTAACCCTTTATGCACCGAATCAAGTTTTAATGCTAATTATTTGTCTTTGAATATTTTAATGATTGTTATTGCAATTTATTCGAATATAAAAGGGTAAAAAATAGTTGGGACATAAAATGTACTTTATATCTCGAATTTTTCTTTTTCCCCCTCCTTTTTTTATAATAAATTACACTGACTAACAATGGCATTTTGTTGAATGAATGTTTTAACCTTCTTGGTCATTAACACGTTGAAACCGCATACTTCATTAATAAAAGCCCACTACCATCTATTTTCTCTCAAACGGACCATGAAAAGTAAAACAACGGCCTTTTAAGTGGTACTTATAACTACCGTCAGAGCGTTACGAGTTATAACTAAAGTAAAAGTTTTAGGAAGAATTTACTTTACCTTTACAGACTTTAATGTGCTAAAATCGAACATGAAAATCAAAAGTTCCATCTTTCCCCTTTTTTCCTAATTCAACAATGAAAAGTAAAACATCTGCTTTTTAAGTGGTACTTACAAGTACAGTCAGTAGATAAAGGGTTGAAATATACAAAAAATATCATGACAATTAATGATAAATGCAAAGAGGTTAAACAAGCAACACATTCAATTTATGTTTAAAAAAACTAATCCTATGAATCGTAACTTAATCCGTCATACAATCTAATCAACAACCGACTAATCATACCTGAACCCTAATTTGTCAGGTGCTAATAATCTCTATAGAAAACAATCCCTTGCGATTTACACAGCTAAAAGACATCCTTAATCATCGAAAGGCGTCAGTCCAAATATTGGTATCCAATATACATCCCCTTCAGTCCTAAGATTTATTAAGGAATTACATTTCTGTTCTGCATTTACCTGCTTTTTTTTAAATAAAGCATCGGTCTGCTATGAAAGTTAACATAAGTGAAAGAGTTTTAATGGAGAAGATTTTTTTTTTTTGGAATAAAGAGGCTTTTCAATGTAATTTTTTTAAAAAACCACATTCACCTTTATTACACTAAAACAGAGTTTGCAGGCTTTTGGTTCTTTACCGTTTAAAGCACCGTATTATATTATTTTTTCATAGTATTAAAACTACTTGGATGCTTAATTTTTCCAATAGTACAGTTTTTATCTATGTTTTATTTAAAAATTAATTTAAAATCAGCGGCTAATACTTATTCTATCTCTTTTTGATTATTGCTTCAGGTGCTTTGAAAAATATAGTCCGATACCAATATTGTCTGTTTGAGATTACTGTTTATAGTTTAGATGTTTTAAGTTGTTGAGTGTTTGGTCTTTATATTAATTCTTGCATAAAAAGTGTAACTGGAATACCACAAAGAAAAATTGGGTGCAATTTCTAATTTTTCTTATCTTCACTCTTTAAAAAATGTCGATTTAACGAAACGAAGAGCCACCATGGGATCGTTGTAAAATAACTTGTTCCATTCTAACTTGACTTAAACTTTACACCAATTCAAGTAATTAGGTGTGAGCTCAAGGTGTTCACCCACCACCTACTCAACTTATGAGGCCAGAGATGCTCTCTGTGACGTCACTCTTTCAGTCCGGTTTGCGCGATCTACTGTTCCGAAGAAGTAGAATAAACTTGTTCGTGAACAGCTGATTTTATAGTTCAAGTTTCGATCGTCTTGTTGTGTGCTTTCGCAAGTGTCGGCTCGTCACTTAATTGTGGTTCTAAATTATGACGCCCGTCGCCAATAGCCTGTAGCCTCTAGTGAGACGATAATTCAACTCAACATTTTAGAATCTTGATTCAAAACCCATCGATTTCAGGTTAAGGCGATTGCTGGTAAAAGATAACTTTAGATAACCAAAAATAGTTGATTGCCGATTTTTACCGCCTTCCTTGTAGAAGACCGAGAAATCTTGTGTCTTCGGACAAAGGTATTCCTTCTCATTGCGGATTGGAAGTCATAAGCATTCCCAAATATTAATAACCTCAATACTTAAAATAACAAGGTTTTAGAAAGAACCCAAATGTAACAACCTCTCCAACCCAGTGATTGGGTCTGAGGAGACCGAAGAAAGATTTATCTGCAGAGCCCGGCGCGTACGTGTTACTCGGGTGACACCTTGTCATACCCGGTCTCAAAGAGTTCTTCAAGCAAACCAACCGACAACGGCAGGCAAAAAAATAAATTGTAGAGTAAATAAAGATAGAAAAAAAGAAAGAACTTATCTTGGAGGAACAGCAATGCCTCGTGTCCATTAAGATTTTGTTGTTGTTGGATGGATTTTTTTCTTCTCTGGCTTTAGTGATAGACTGGATGGTTGATGCATGTAAGCATCCGGGATGGTTAGCCCACGCTTGGATTAATGATGGGGCTTTTTTGAATGGGGAACGTGAGCGGAATAATCGTGCGCGGTGATTGCGCCCTTTTCACGATGTGTTTTGTGCGCGTTTCTTCGTTTATTTAGGTTTTTTTTTTTGAAAAGGGGATTTTGAGGGATCGGGACTGAAAGAGGGATTTGTTTGTTTTGTCGAGGAGGGTTAATTTAGGGAAATAACGCCGTGTGGAGTGGATATCGCATTTGTGAGCGAAACAGTAGCGTATTTGGCAGATGTGACTTTTTGAGTGAAAGTAAACACATTTTCAAAATTTAAAGATCTGGCAATTGAAGCAAATCTTAAGGAGATGGGTATAGTAGTTGGAGTACGCAGTTAGTAAATCCTTAATTTTACCAAATTTTCTATTTTTCATTTCAAAATAATTTTATAAAATGCAAAGAGGCATTGACATGATGAAAATGTCCGACTGTCTATCAGTCCACACTCTCCACGTTGAGAATACTTTCCAAAAGTCGCCGGAACTGATGCTAGGATTTGACCCAAAAGAAATTTTACATAATTATTCTTCGAAATGCAAATAAATTTGGCAAAATTATAAAAAATTATTTATTTATGAAAGAAAATTATTGACAGTAGCCAATTTTGGCTTTTGACAGTTTAACGTAGAACTAAAATTTTGTGTTTGGAGATTTTTTAAGATGTATAAATCTCGTGTGGGAGCGATTCGAGGTGACAGTTACTGTTATACTATCCTTTGTTTTTCGTAACTAGAAAGTAGGTTATTTTTGTTCTCTTAAATAATGAAATGCTATTGAAAAGCTAAATGATTCAGATGATTCTTCTGATTTTTTGCTGATGAACCACTTTTCTCCGCAGCTATGCGATATTATGTAGATGAAGTAGGTGGGAATAATATGCAAGCAGAAGTGTGTGATTTACGGATTCTTACTCAAATTATTTCGAATTTTGTGTGGAAAGTGGCAATTTTTCCATTTTGTATGGATTTCTAATATATTTGGGCTGTTAGATTTGAATATTAACCTCTTCACTCCTGAAAAATATTCTATGCATATATTCCTTACATTAACTCCTTTTTCAAACAATTATATATGTGGACGTAATTTGGGCAAAGAGTCGAATAATACTAGGCATAGTTTTTTTAGTTCAATTTAATAAACAGACAATTATCAATTCTAGTACATCTTACTTCGATGAATAAATAATAAATTAACAGAAGATATATCATATTTAGATATTAGAAAAAGCATCAGAAGAGCATCCCCGAACATACATCTTCTCACAAAAAGGCTTCCACCCCGTTACATGTTCGTAACTAACTTTTATCTCTATAATCTCGTGACGTCAGTCAGGCGTCACACAGCTTGTGTGTCTCTTCTTCCAACAATATATTTAGAAGTATGGTTTGCAAGTAATTTGACAAAATTACCCTTTACAATTTGCTGAGGACCACGTCAATTTAGCAGAAATTGAGGTTTTGAGGTTTCAAAATACACATTTTTGTAAATAAAAAAACAAGCTCTGTTAGTTCTGTGTAATTAATAATCCATTCTAAGATTTGGATGAATGTAAAATGCTTTATAAACTTACCGCTGTAAAACTTGCAAGACATTCGAAATGTGCTTGACCTTCTTGCTCATATTTTTTTTGAATACAATAAATGAATCAGTTGCTTCGGTATCGGTATGTTTGGAAAGCTTGAACATTCTAATTCATAATAAAATATATAATATTTAGAAAAATTGTAAACTAAAGTTGTGATGTGAATTCTACAAAGGTCCACGTCTCTGGAGCAAAGAGCTTAAACAATCACTCCGTAAATTGTCTGTTCATTATTTAATAAATTATTGCCGAGTATTATTTATTTACGCAAATATCACAAAGATCATGCAAGAACTTATTATGTAAATAAAATGTATATTTAATAGTTAAAGATAGCATTTTAAAAATTACCTGTTTTTCTTCTCAATTATAATTGCATTTGAAAAAAGTACTAGAAAAAAATTATTTGAAATTAATAAGAATTATTTTGGTTTGTGTCTTATCTTAACTTAATGTTATTCATTAGGTAAATTCTTCTGAGGACATCATTCTTTCCGTACATATAACTCTTCACTCTTATGTCAAAAATAGTTTATTTACTTGTTAAGAACAATTATATATTTATATTTAAAACTAATAATTAATCTCTTTCGTCAGTTAACTTTCGCCTTAAATTATAAATATACGTTTGAAACCATGATTTTAATTAAAAATTATGAAAATGATCCCTTTCAAAGGACATTCAATTTTTTACTTAAGATTTTGATAAATGCTGATGTTTTTTTAAGTTTCCATTAAGAACAGAAAACTTTTTTAATCAAACTTTTTTGGAAAATACTAAATGCTTAAGTTTAAGCCAATTATGTGTTCAAACTTTATTTTAAATATAAAGCAAGATATGTAACATCATAATTTAACGATCTTTATCCATGCATTTAGGAATCATTAACTATAATAGTCGGTATTGTCATTCATTTCTTATCATTTTATAATTTCACAAATGACTACACTAATTTGACAAAGATGTTAACGACACTCGGCTGTTTTTGATTAAAATTCGTGTTAAAAATATAAGAATTACTTCATGGTTACCAATGAATACGTAGAAACATACTTTTTTCTAGGTAACTTTTTTAAAAATAACTATCCAATTTCCTTTAATAAAAAAATGGATTTTTACTTATAAATTTAGTAAATAAGTGATGTATCTTTTTATTTAAAATCATTCAAAGCAATCGTTGACGTGTATTTTTTCTTCCTAAACATTTCTGCTGCTATGCTAAAACTATTAAAATATTTTAGTAAATTAAAAATCTTTTAATAACGTAAAACGAATAACTTTTATTTTCATCATACAATTATTAAGTAAAGAATCGGAACAATTTAATGATATCAAAATTAAATTTGAAAAAATAAAATAATATTATTTTGTATTTATAAATTAAATTTTATAAGTTAAATTTTAAAAAAAATAGTAAGCTTGATGAGCAGGACTTTAGAAGGGTATAAATCTTTGCACCGAGGCAGTGTGGCTGAAATAAAAATCTAAAATTCAAGAGGTCTAATTGCAAAACCCATTCTCTAAAGTATGATTTTGATATAATGGCCCGGTCGGTTCATTGGCGACTTTGGCTAATGGTAAATTCAACTGGACAAAATCGCCAATAAAGGGGCTGAACCACGGCCAACTTCAATAACAAGACCAGAGAAGCTCTCCTAAACATGAGCGTAGACGGAAATTTTGACGTCGCTGTTCCCAGTGCCGAAGATCGAGAAACTAGTTCGGACGCATTCGGAACCCTAAAAATGTGGTCAGCAGTGAACGAGTGGTTCCGAACAGGTTTCGAGACAGGTCACTCGGAACTATGACGTCAAAATTTCCGTCCCCGAGCTTGTTTGGGAAAGCTTCTTCGGCCTTAGTAGTTGGGTAGGCCGTGGCTGAACCCTATATATATATATATATATATATATATATATATATATATATATATATATATATATATTATATATATTATATATATATATATATATATATATATATATAAAATATATAAACTCAAATATTTCCGAGCTTTTTAAAGCTTCTTCCTTAGTATTATAGGTGCTGATATATATATATAGTTATTCTTTCTAGAACTTTAGTTTTTCAACGTGATATTTTATTAATAAAATATTCTTAGTACTTTTTCAAACCTGCGCAACAAAATATTATTAGCATTTATTTCTGATTTTCAATACGACTTATCCAGAATTAAACTTCGCTTAAAAAGAGACTGTCCATAATGCGATTGTTATATATTTTTTATTATAATACATTCTTTTGAATTACTAACGAAGGCATCAAATAGGAGAATAGAATTAGGAAAATCTTATGAACAAGAAAAAAGAATTAGAGATTAAATTTTGAGAGAATGATTTGAATTCGAAATCTAATTATGTTCGGGGAACACATGTTTCTCGGAAAGGAGTAATCAACAAATCAAAGAAGTAAAAGAACTCTATTTAAAATCCATGTAAAGTAATCAAATGAACAAGAACTTAGAGACCAATTTGAGAGACGCTATTCTTTATAAATTAACTAATAATGGAGGACTTGTCTCAAGGTTTATGACATCTTTTTAACGAACAAGATACTGTGATTAGTATTTGGAAACGTAGGGTTGCAATCAGGCTTGACTGATCAAATTTTGGCGGGGAAAATTACGATATTGTTTCTTTTTCTCCCCGTAAGTTGTGGATTTTGTTGTTGTTGTTGATGAACTCTGATTATTAAAAGAAACTTATTTTTTATTGTGTATTTTTTTATTGTATAAAATCCTCTGATTTTAGGTTTGTATAGGTTAGATGTGTGTGCGTGTGTGTGGCAAAATACTTAATTTTATAAAATAATTTTTTAAAAAATCAACTTAAATGTATATTAGAAACGATACTATATAAGAAAGCTTTCAATTTAATCATAATATTTTGTACTGTCGATAGATTATATTATATTTATTGTAGCAAATATAAATTACAATTATTGTGCCATAGTTTTAAAAAAATTGAGTTTTTCTTAAGTTAATAAATTTTACGTATAATTTGCACTGTAAAAAATTTCAGTCAAGTTTACCAGCACGGGTGTAGTATTCTAACGCCACAAATTTGCTGTAATTTTCAAGCACATGTGCCTGAGTCGAGATCCAGTTTGAATTTCTGATTGGTGGAAAAGAATAGTGTTGCAATTTCGGTTGTATACTGTACTACTGTATAATTGACATAATCGCGGTTACAGAAGCAACTGAATTAAATACAGCAGAAAGCGCTGTGAATATGCGGCAAATGAGCTATATCTTTGCAGGCATTTTTTACAATGCCGTGTAATTTTTGATTTCCTTGTTTCTGGTTTGCTTAATAAATAATAATCGTAATTACCACGTTCAAGTCTAAAAATTATGCATGGTTAGCTAAAACTGTTAAGAAAATTTTAGTTTTTTTATAGGCTAAATTGCATGATCAAATTTGAAATAGATTACATAACATTCAACCACATATGAAAACTTGTCATTCAACCATGAAACCTGAATGTTACATTTATTATTTCGATCGTTAATGGTAACGTTGCATGTTTAACATTTTTACCAACTGATATATTTTGTATCGAATTTGCTACTTTATTGGGGGATTTTTTTGCATATTTAAAATAATTTTAAGTTTGATAATAAATTGTTATATTTTATTCGCTGAAAAATCAATTTCTTGAAACTTTTCTGACTTTCTTATTATCCGAAACTAAAGAATTCTACTTCTTTAGGTTATTTTGTCCTGGAAAAGCATGAAAATCTTTAAGCATCTTTGCTCTTATTGCATCTATATTACACTAATAAACTTTTGTTTTCTTGTAATAGTAGCAATTAAAAATATATAATTTGTTATAATTTATTACTTTCAATAACCTGATATGATATAGGTAATGAAATTACTGGCGTGGGGTCGAAAATCCAAAACGGAGATTTTGTGTTTTCTTTACGTTTTGCATTGTGTTGATTCTGAATAAGTGTTTTTGTAACATTGATCCTTCTGTCTGTTTTAAACCACTCTACAGCTCGAACTAATAAAGGTATGAACTTCAAATTTTGTGCACGAGCTTCTTGTATCTGTAGAACGTCACAATGATCCTTTCGAGAAATTTGCGCACGCGGAAAGGGTAGCTATTTTAAAACTTTTTAGGATTTAAAGTTGCTGAAATTACCTTATAAGGTGTATAACTACTTTAAATGTATTGGTATATTGAGTTATACTTGAAACTCGTGTGGTGTTAGTATTAGTTAATGGCATTTAAAAGGTCAACTGAAGTTAATATTCACTCTAGATTCTATGGTGATGCTTTTTTTCTTTCCTTGAACAACTGAAATCTTACAATTGCACAACCTACTTCATTTTCGATGATAGTCCCTGTAAAGTAGAAAATATTTAAAACAAAGTATGAAACAAAAAGTTTTAAACATAGGTGATGTTTGTCTCTTATAAGAATTACTTTGTTTCGCCCTAGTTAATAAATTCATAAAAAAAAGCTAAAAAATATAGTTTTCTATAAAATGTTAAAAATAAAGCGATAAACTACATGATATAGTAACCCTCTTCTCGAAAAAAGCCATCCAGATTAACTTTGAACAGCGGCCTTTCTGCACATCAAGTTTGCACTCGAGCGGTAATTGGCTGCTTGTTTCCGAAACCGGCATTAATTCCAAATACTCGTGTCATTTTTTAATTATAAATGTTTCCAATGCATCAGCAATTACACACAACCCGCCTTTTACTTTTAAACTCATTTCAAACTTTTTGCTTTGTGGTCGGGGTTCTCGTTCTTTGGTGCGAAGAGTTGGACTTGTGTACTTGTTTATTTTGTTTGTCTTCAATAAACCAAAACTTTGAACACTTAAAAGTTGTATTTTATCCTAATTAAACAAACGAAAACAAATATTATATTGTTGTTTAGGATATTAATTATTTCGAACTAAAAAAAATACATTGGAACGTTTTTTTCGTTATTTAAAAGTCAATTACATCACATGAAGATAGCACCTAACCCAAGTGAATAAAAGAAAAGTGATGCGCATACAAAATCTTTCAATGTTTAATTTAAACTATTTAATTAACTCTGATTTCTGTTAGTTATCAAACGAGGCCCATACAAACGTAATGAAAATGAAAGTATTTTTATTGCAATCAAAAAGATTATTGTAAAACAAAAAAATTGAACTGTTTTTTTATGAATAAATAGCTAATAACCATTTGATATATGCATACTTGTGGTGATTTTTAGACGTTGTTTTCTTTTTTCTATCAATAATCTAAAATTTCCAATTAGTCTACTATTTAAAAGTTGAAAGCTTTGGCATTTATCTTAAATCTGCATTTACGTTACTTGCATAACATTTAAAATTCGTGCTTAAATTTCAGATGATTAAAGAAATTCCTAATTTCCTACATATCATATGAAAATATAAAATTTTTTAGACATGAAAATCACAAAATATTAATCTAACCAACTATAAATCCACTATCTTGTACACTCTTAAAACAAACAAGTGGTTTTAACTCAGTCTGAGTTAATTTCCACTCCTTTCCGGTGCCGAAAATGCACTTCTCCTATAGGAGTGAATTTCACTCTTTTGTTTTAAGAGTGTAATGATCACAAAAAAACAGTTAATTAATAACAATTTTATTCTAACTTAACATCAATACTTGAGTTTTTCTCCATTTCAAACACCCCTCCCCCTTTGCATTTAGTTATCTTTTTTTTTCTTCTGATTATTGGAAACGCGTCTATATGGAAAATGCCGTGTCGTTCCATTAAAGATGAGCAAACGTTGATTAGGTTGCACAACGATAATGGGTCCTTTCAGTCATTATCCTACTGCAATTTAAATTTAAAACGAGTTTCACTTTTAGGAATACGAGACCCGATATTTTCGGCGAACCTTGTCTGAAAGCATAATTAAAGAGCTAAGGTTCAATTATTTAGCGGTGTTTAGCATTTTTTTGTCTTGTCCTTTTGAGGGAAATTCATTAGATTTTGTTTCTTGTGTCAGGCAGATAATTGCTCTATAGCGTAATTACCTAGATAATAATAGTTATATGGATTGATACTTTTTAGCTACTTTCATTATTGCGAAAATTGACATTTGACTTTTAATTATTAAGATGAGTTTTATGTACTTTGTTTGATACTTAGTATGAATTTGTGAGAGTAAAGACGATTTTTGTGAAATTTTAGACCCTCATTTTCCAATTTCGAGAAATTTTACCTGATAGTTTTAGGAATTTTTCTAAACATCGCTTTTTGTGCAATCTATTATATCGTCGGTTTAAAAAGAAAACCACGAATACACTTAAACACAAGGATGGAAAATCCGAAACTCTCAAACCCACCGGTTTCAAATACCACTCTCTAAAATTTGTCGAATACCTAGAAATTCCCATTTGATATGGTTGATATGATTTCGTTATCAGACCAACTATGTGATTTTGGTGTATTACTAAATTAAATTTCAATTATATAGGGCTTTTTGTAATTTTTTTTTGGTTTTGTCTATTTAAGAGAAATTCATTATCATATTGGGAATTTATATTTTTACGAAATTGAAGCAGGTGTCTATTTAGTTTTTGAATATCCCAATAACTTATGTTTGAGGTTTAATTAATGAGGCTGCATGAAAGAAAATTTTGATTATATTTCACAAAATTGTTGAACTTTTGTTTTAAACTTTGTTAAAAAGATATTGCAATCATTATTTCTATCTGAACGTTTTTATTCATCATGATTTGATGGAGATGATGCATATATATTTTTGTCTTTTACTTAATTTTTGGATTATTTAGTAACTCCTTTTGGTAACAGGGATAAACTATGATTTGTGTGCCTTTTGGTAATAGTTATGAAAATTGAAACCTAGGAACTTCTTTAATCATTGTGAAATTTTCAAATTAACTCGCTTATACCCAGTTTAAAAAATTATAACCCTCTTAGACACTTGCAATTTGGCCAAAGTGTAAAATTGTTTTCACTGCATCAGTTTAAAATTTAAGTTTTCCCTTTATTAATTAAATTTATATTTTAATTTTTTTATTTAATTAGTTTAAAATGACTTCTCCGTACTTAAACTTTCAACAAAAAAATAATTATATATTTTTTTTTCAATTATGTGTGTTGTTGAAAAACTTGGCAGTCAATTGACCGTTTATATTTATACGTCTGTATGCCTCGGATGTTTAAAAAATTTCACACAAATAACTCTTTTAATACTTGGTGACGTTTTTTTAACAATTAAAATTAACTGTCTCACCAAAAAAAAATCTTTGTAGAGATCCATACTAAGTTATAAGATATATTTAAGTTAAATCGCAAATGACAATCCCTTCATTTTCGCCTCTCTCTGAATGTTGTGAAGGCAAACGTTTTGAATTTTAATTAGCGGTATATCTAAAACCAATAAAATTTTGGACGATCAATGTGCAATTTTACATTTGTCAGACCTTCTTAAGAAGACAATTCATCACCAATACGCGCCATTTATCATCAAAACTAAGGTGAATTGAATTGGAATTTTAAATAGCGCTATACAGCATATCTAAAACCAATAGAATTTTGGATTACCAATATGTTATCCAACCTTCTTAAGAAGGCAATTCATCATCGATATACCATTTATCACCAATACTAAGGCGAGAAACAATTTTATTTTTTCCAATGATATAAAAAGTTGGTCAATTTCCAATCATTTACTAAGCACAGAGATAATCAGGACATTGATGCCTCCCCACCGCTAACAAGCTAAACAAGGCTAATCCAGTTGTAATGTTGAGCGGCCCCATCTATCTTCGGTGCTGGCATTTGCTGTCCCGGAGAAGCAATCTCATTTGAACCCGCACGCTCTGGGGCGTGGCCAATCCTCATCTTTGGGATGCTGAAGATAAAAATAATTCGTATTTGACACCTGTATTTGAATCGCTGAATTTGACAATCGGAGGGATACAGACGTATAAAACCGTCACCTGATTGTTAGGTTTTCCAACAACACACATATTTTTAAAGACCTATAAATTTTATAATTTTACTAAAGTTTATAATTTAAATTATGAATAAGTCATTCATAAAAATTTGCAACAGAAATACTACTTTAAAAAAATTTAAAGAAATTACATTTTCAATTAAAAGTTGAAACTTTAAACACATGCAGTGAAAACAGGTTTACACTTTAGCCAATTTCTTTATCCTACAGAGAGCTAAAAAGAAGTAAATCTAACAGAAACTTATTTCACCAAATTGCTCAAATTAGGCGTACCTAGTAAAAAAAATTGGACTCGGGTCCCTGTTTTTATTTAGTGATTCATTTTTTTAGTTTTGTTAAATTAATGTTGTACTAGATTTGCCTGAGGACTATTTATAAAGGGTTCTGTATATTTGAGCCGAGGTCAAGCGATGAAGCTAACACCTGAGGTGCCACAAACGCAACCTTATAAGCACAATGAACACGAAGAGAGAAAATTTTTTTATTAACCCACTAACGACCTATTTGTGTACATTGTTTCTATTTGTGTACACTTTCCTTGCCGAATAAAAATGCAAACTTTTTGCAGAGTTTTTAAAGGTCGTTTTTAGTGCAACTCAATTTGATCTGTAATATAATCTTTTTTGCCTTATATTTTGTTTGTTTTTTAGATAAACTTAAGCTTTTGTTACAAAAACTTTTTGTAACAACATTTTTTTAATTCTTTCCTGTTCGACCTCCCAGATTTGGCCAAAATATTTAAAATTTTCCAATCAAAATCCTCTAGTTTTCATTGAAGAGAATAACATCTTCTTTCATAAAAGAATAAAAAGTTTTTTGAAACAATATCGAAACACTGAGCAACCGCTCCTTTAAAAAAATCTAAACATTTCATCTACTTCGTTACTGATACAGTGACTGGATCTCCTTCCACCGTGATTCAATTATCGCAGTCAATGGTGAAGACTTTTTTTCATCATTATTCCTTTCTTATTTTTCCCGCTATTTTCATTATTCTTAGTGGACTCGATGGTCTGATACCAATCTCCATATTCTTCCTCGTCCTGTATTTTTTTTTGAGGTCGTATTTCTTCTTTTGGGGCTGTCTGCCCATTCGGGTGAGGTTTCTTTGGGCTCGGTTTTGGAGATGCGTTGGTATTGAGCGAGAGTAAACGATTTTTAGAGTTTGACCCTGCGCGTTGTGGGTTGATATTATCTTTCAAATATTGGTATTTAAAGCTATTTCATTTAAAGATTTTTATTTAGGGTGTAGTTAATTACAATGATAATGGGATTGAAGATTTCGAAATCTTAAAAACGTAACTATAAATTATATTTATAATTATGTTTATAATTATTTGTGAATAATTATAAACTTATTGCATAATTTATTGATTACTGACATAATTCAAATTTATCGAAATTCAACAAATATTTTAAACTTAAAAGCTATAGTGGAAAGAGGCAATATTGTATTGTGGACAAGAAAAAAAGTTTTATAAACTGAGTGGAAAAATTCTTAATTTTTTTCTTAAGTAATTTAAATGTCATAATACACTTTGATTTTTATATGTTCTTATGAGCTCTTTTCAACTGCTCAGAAACTTAACACATACAAATTTATAGCTTTGGTTTAATCCATTAATCAAGATTTTCAATAAAGTTTGATCATCAAAGAATTCCTCCTCCTCCCCCCGGAGGTAAACAGACCCCTCGAATCCTCCAAGTGACAGATGCTAACGACAATACTACCGAAGAATAATAAACTGCTGAAACAGGGATCGACCCACGGATCTGTCCACTTTCAGTCCAATGCTTTCCCAACTGAGTTATTTAGTTACCCAGCTTTTCAACAAAAAGTTAAAATGCTTGTTCGGTTGCAATCTTGAATTATAGAAAAACAATATATTCATTAACTATATTGATTTTTTAAAATTATATATATTTATTATTCTAAATAGAGACTGTGAAACCCAGTCGGTTAAGGCATTCGCCTTGCTTGCGGAGGGTCCCAAGTTCAGGTCCGGGCATCGCCAAAATAACTGCCGACCTGTAAACGGCCCGTGCATCCAAAAAACATCCGACGAATAATATCCCGTGTAGAGGGAGCACACGTTGAATATGCTCCAAAGTCCTAAAGCTGCGTACCATGTGGCCCATAAAAATTGTATTGGGTGCCTACTTAGGTGTCGGCTCGTCACTTGACCGCGGTTCTAAAGTACGACGCCCGTCGCTAACAGCAATCGTGTAGATCTAGGGCTACGATAATACAAGCTAACTATTCTAAATATTTTTTAATGTTAAGCAAAATATTTTAACAGAAAAAAACTGTTTAAGAAAATAACAGCATTTTTCTGCTAATATTTTGTTCAGTAAAATTATTATTTTTCTTTCAGCAAGTAAGAAATACAATTTGTGTTTGACCCCACTAATTTCTGATCTAAGTTTCGATTTAGGAAGTAGAGAAGTTCCCGTTTTTGCTCCTGACCGACGCATCACTGAATCGGATAAAAAAAACCTCCCCCATTTGATATATGGCTGACGACTCATCCAATAGACTAAAATCTAGAATCCAGGTCACACCTAAGTAATAGAAATAGAGAAGCTGAGAAGCGAACCGTGGGCATTATTTTTCGGATTTTATTTTTGAGAGGTCGACATTTTTCTGGACAAAGTCCGAGGTGTTGGTTTTTATTCAGTTGAAAGATTTGTCTGGTGTTGTAAATGATAGTTTTTATGGTATCTACAAATATTGTTTTTGATGTTGAATTTTGTATTTTTTTCCTTTAAATTATTTTAATGCTTTAAATAAAAGAGTCGGAAAAAACAAGTTTGTTGGCGTTGAATTTTGTATTTTTCCTTTTAAATTTTAATATTTATATTTTTTTAAATAGAGTAGTCGAAAAAAGAAGTTTAAAATGTTTAATGTAATTTCTTTTAGTTTATGAATGAATTTAAAATGCCATTTTTTTAAATCATTTTTCCATGATAGTAAGTTTATATTTATTCCATCGCCGTATGAATAGTAATCGTATTTTCTTTGTTAACTAAATATATTTCATTACAAAATAAACATTCATATTGCTCTAAAATTTATCTAACATCATTTAAATTATTTTACTTAACTTACATTATCAGTCAATACAATCCAGTCCTACGTACAAAAACAAGGGGTGTGCAACCCTACACGACTTTTAATTACCATTGAATAAATCAATACACACTTTTATAGGTAATTACATACCCGATAAGTTAATTTCAATACATTTAAACCCCTTAAAGTTCTATGGCAGCTACCATTTGCGCATGTGATATTTTCTCGAAAACTTTACTATGACGACCGACAGGTACAGAGAACTCGTGTACTAAATTTGAAGTCCGTAGCCCCTTTTAGTAGGAGCTGTAGGGTGGTTTCAGACAGAAAGACGACCAATGTTCAAAATACCCAATTTTTGAATAATATACCTCTAAAACGTATAGAAAACACAAATTTTCATTGCGGATTTTTGGACAATACTTTTATAACCTTATATCTTTTATTAGGTAATTAAAAGTAATTTCCGGTATTGTTTGAAGGTTTTTCTTGAAATGCACTTCAAACCGTCGTGCCACTAAGAAACTGATAGAGCAGCTAGATTAATTTTGTTCACAAAATTACTGAAGAATTCCAATTTTTTTAAATCAAATGGTACCTATTGCCATTCAGGAAAATAAAAATTCCGTTAAAAAGTGGCTTGTCCTCGTATTTTGAGAAGGAAAAACATTATTTTTAAGGAAAAAAGAACTTTTAAACCTAAAAGGAAAAACAACACCTTAAATATAAAGCTGCATACCGCAGAATGATGCTTTTGGTTTTCAGACAGTCCGTATAATTCGAGTTCTACTGAATATATCTCATTAAGAAACTGCCCCTCAAACGCAACTTTCCCCTCATAGCACTTCGCTCTTTCTCCCTTTGCGCATGGCTCCACGGATGAATCATGACTGATCCATCGATCCACTTTGGGCAGTGGTCTCTGACCTTTGACCCGCCCTCTCGACCCCCGAGGACCAATAGGAGCTCTTCACTCTCGCATGCAGCCAATGGCGTGGCAGGGGGGAAGGGTTAAAAAGGTCATTTCCTTTTCAATCAATTGTGACTGAGGAAAACTTTTTGGAGAGACTTGAGTAGGGATTTTTTCCCTCCTCTGAGTCTGCAGTATGTGGTTTGTGTTAATTGATAATCGATATGGGGAAACTGTCATTTCACTTGTATGGTTCAATAAGTTTTGTTTTAAGAAGAAAGTATATTGTTATATTAAGTAATATAGTATGTTTTCGAAATTTGAATTAAATGTTTTCTCTAATTATTAAGTTTACTTTTTCCTCTGAGTTTTGTTACATTTTAAAATGATAAAGTGTGCCCTGTAATTTAAGAAAATTTAATTTATTCATTCGATTTTTAATTATTTTTATTTGTATATTTTAGTTCATAAAACTTTTCGCTCAGTCGTAATTTAGTTTATTTTTTAAAAAGTCATTGCAGTTGTCCCATCACAAATCATGTGAATTCGTTAAAACAAATAACATTTAAAAGCTGGTAGGACGCTTCTAAAAAACAAGATTTTAATTATTAGACAATTAAAATATCTTTACAAAAAAAGAAAATCTAAAAAATAACCTCTTTCGAATTGAAAATATAGTGTAATACTTCAATTTTATTAAATATTAAAAGCGTTCCTCGAATATTCCGTTTTGCCCCTGGAGTGTGCTTTTTTTCCTTAAGACTATTACAAAGGAAAAACCAGTTTTACGTGTTCGGGCGTTCGCTTTTCCGTCCATACCAGAAGCATGTAATACAGAAAAATAATACAGATTTTTCACATACATTCTTATTTTAAATTAGAATCGGGTTTTTAAATCAATATTTGTTTAACTTTTTGCTATTTAAACATTTTAAAAATTATTTCTGAGACCTCGTGGAATATTTTTTAATTAAAAATTTTTTGGAATATTATGTAATTATTTTTTTCTCTTGACTAATGGGGAATATAGAGCTGTACCCCCAGATTTTTGATTCGTTACTTGAAGAAACATTTTCGATTTGATTGGTTTATCACCGTGATACATCCCGACATGCACCACTTCCTTGAAAGCTGCTTCCGATTCTAAACGATGTAGAATAATAAAAAAAATATCATAAAAGATTTAGAACTAAAGTAAAATAAAGGAAAGTTTGCTTAAGATGATAGTGATATTAACTTTCAAATAAATTGTTTTACAAAACTAATAAGAATGGCAATAAAAAATCCGCATAAATAAATATCTTTTAATACGTTAGAACAATATATAAATAACAATAACCATAATCCTTTTACGGACGATAAAATAATTACGTAAAAATAAGACCTTCTAAAGAAATCAGTTGCTCAATATTTACTTAATATTAACATAACTACGAGAATTAATTGTTTATATAAGTGCAACCAATTTACATACAGAAAATATTAAGAATAAAAATGATATCATTTCATAGATTAATATTGATCAATACGTATCAGCCTTAACCTTAGCTAAGAAAAGTCAATCTTGTAGTAAATAGGAAAAAAATAACATTTCGAAGACGAAAAATCATTTTTTTAATAGTTATTATATTTTAATTTAAAACTGTTTTTTAAGGGAATTTTATGATTATTGACTGTACTTTGACGTATGTTTTTGAGATTTTGGTTGTTTTCATGTAATTTCCAAGCAAATTTAAACTTCATAACTTGCTATTGAATAAACAACACTTTCTCTGAAATTTCGACGGTTCAAAACTGTTTCGCTAACGTACGGTATTTAACCGTTTTCTCAAACTTTTTTTAGTTTCAAATTCCTATCTCAAAAACTTGTTCTAAATGACGTCACTAGTTAAAAATTATCAACATTGCTTTCAGCTTCAAACTATCGATTCGGTTGTCTAGTTAGTACGACACTTCGTTTTTAACTCAATGTTTGCGGGTTCCAATATCACCTGGCGCGAAACCTTTTCTCCATTTTAAAAAGTACAACAGAAAAAAACGTATTTCAACTAAAATTTTCCATATTCAATACAGAAACTTATCGTAATTTTGACGGGTTTTTTTAATCAGTTGCTAGTTTAAAACTTTAAATTCAAAGGGATTTTTTTACATTGTATTTACCTGCTTCTCTTAACATAAACCTAAACTCATAATCTACGCCAAGCATAATGTCCAAAACACATAGTGAGCAATCTTCCTGGTTCGGCTAAAAAACAAACCAAATAAATAAAAGATACAATCAGACCTCCACCAAAAAGAAGTGATTGAACCACCACGGTTCTAATGACCCAATCCCCGACACTGACTGATCACCCTTTTTTTCGTGAACTCTCCCTACTCTGAACTCCTAGAGAGTTCAGGAATGATGTGAAAGAAGAGATTGGTGTTATTTAGTGCTTGTTTCTTGATGGGAAATCAAAATACTTTTTTTTTTCTGAAATTCCCAAATGTCTGAACTGTGCAGTCAAAAAGTCCTGCGGATAATGCCCTGTGTAGAGGGATTGCACAACAAAGGACACTGGTAGCCAATAAATATCCCTCGTGTAGCTCTAGTGTGACGATAATAATTAAACCAAAGAGTCTGAAAATAATATGTCTATCAAACAGGTTTTACTATTTACTAGCTTTCATTTTTCTTCTATCCCTGCACTTTGCTTTTTTCTTTCTTTGAGAGTAACGCAAAAAGAACCAGTTTCACGCGCGTGTTTAAAGAAATAATTTGGTATCTTAATTTTGTTTATGTACTTACCTAACAAAGTATTGAAGTTTGCTATAAAGAAAATGAAAATGCGTCAAGTAAAGTTTTTTTTATGAGGAACTTCATTGAATGCGATATAAGTTTGAATCAAGTAAAAAAAGTTGAAAATTTGAACCAATGGCAATAATGTTGAGGGTCCCGATGAAGTTGGCACTTAAAGCTTTTGTTGAACTAACGTCACACTAAAGCACATCATTGGTGACGACACTCGTGAGTTTTAACCGTGATCAGGTGACAAGGCCAACGCCTGAGCTAACAGTTACTTTATGGTTCACTATATATTACGATGTACATAAATGCAGAAGTCCGACTGAATACCCAATACTAGCCCTCGTTATGGAGCAATAACTTTGGCGTAGATAGTACCACCCTGGCACTCCAGAGGTCACGGGTTCAATCTTGCGAGTCTGTTGAATTTAATTGTAACAGATTTTTTTTTAAAATCCTACGGGTTAGTTGGATTTAATGGCTGCAATTTAACGATTCATAACAGGAGAAGCTTGATTTGTTTGTGGGGTAAAAGACAATGCTGACGACACTTTGATCCGTTCAAGTTTGGACGTATTAGCTGCCGGGTGGCTTGTTTGTGGAGTTTAAAACAACGTTGAACGTAACTGTGACTTCACAGCAGACGTGTCCAGTTATCCATTAGTTTAGGAAATCGGATTTGTTTCGTTTGCCAAATCTTATAAGATATTAATTACTCTCTAAATGTTGCTTCTTTTTAGAATGTATAACTTCGATCAATAAAATCTTAACTCATGAAGAACAGAAAACAGAACAACTGCTCCCCATAAATCCCGTCACAGATCCGGGCCTTCATTAAAGCGTCCGTGTCGCGCCTTCCGCCTTTTTCTTGCTGTCCGGAATTGTCCGGTACCTGAGGTGGGCGGAATATAGATGGCGCTGTTTTCGGGGGTTTCCATTAGTGACCCCTGCGGGGTGTTGTTTGGGGGGCGCCCTTTTTTGGAGGGGGTTGTTTTTGGTTGTTTGGGAGATTCCTTTCATTTTCGTGTGGGAGGAATGGGTCGGGGATGACAGTTTTGGCGAGATTTCACTTTTTTTGTGGTATTGATTATGTTGGTATGTGTTTTGGGTTTGAATGGCTTTTAAGTGTTTATATCAGAATAAAATATCTAAGTAAAATATCTGGATAAGTTCTAGTTAGAAATAATTTTCTTTTTAAAGATTTCTACTTGTCGGAAAAGGGAAGGCGCATGGAAGATTCGTCGGATATTGAAGATTTGAATTTAAAAAAAACCTAGGTTTGTCGATACTACTTTCTTTTGCCACTTAATAAATTAATATACACATTTAAAGGTCATTATATATCTTATTAGGTAATTTCAATAATTTTGAATCCTAAAAGGTTCTATGGCAGCAGTTTTTTGAAAACCTTAAAATGACGTCCACCTGGTTCTAGAAACTAGTATACCATGTCCGTAGCTCTTTTAGTTCGAGCTTTAGAGTGGTTTCAGACAGACCGACCTACGTTCAAAAACCAGTTTTTTAGAACCATCACCACCAAACGTGTAGAAAACACAAAATCTCCATTTCGGATTTTTGACCGCATCGCAATACTCTCATTTCCTTATATTTTGTATTAAAACTGATTGTTACTATAACAAATTCACAATCAAATACTTGTATAGAAATATTTTATTTTTAGTAATGTTTTATGAAAACGAAAAGGTAAGAATGCTTCAATTTATTAAAATATCTTATTTGAAAATTTTAAATAACTACTAAACTGTTGTCATGCTTTATTATTCGAAGATTTTCTATTTTTAAAATTTTAATACATAAATATTCATATCCTACAAATACAGCAGAATAAGTATAAATAGGTTTCATGGCATATCATTAGTAATTCTTTATTTTTAACATTCCAATTATGAATATGAGATATAACGGGTTATACTATTTTAACCCTTTAATGAAGATTGGTAAGAAAATTAGGCAAGCAAACAGAAGATTTCTTCTTAAGTTTGTGAAAATAAACAAAATATAAGACAAATGAAGACCATAATCCTGAACAATTTATATAAGATAAATTAAGTTACACATAAAATCAACTATTTTTTTAAAAAACATTTTGTTCAGAAATACAAGTGATAAGGGTATTCACAAAGTCGTCGTTAACTTGTTAATATGTAAAAATGAAGGCCTTCTTCATGGAAACAAAAACTACAATTTTAATAATTTTCGTTAATAATTCAAACATCAATAATGTGGTTCTATCAAAAATCGTTTATCAACTAAAATAAATGAAAATTTGCTAGTCAAAAATTAAAAGCATGCGTTTTAACAGTTATTTCAATTATAACAGCAAAACTAAAGGTGCAAGTTCTTATTTGGCTCCATTTTCTTTGGCGAAGCCAACAGTGATGAATACGACAACCCTAGACATGCATCAAGGCAGGTCCCTATGAGCTGTCAAGAAAACAAGGTCCCGCGGATTAACTTTTTCGCCAAACCAGGGATTTCGCATTTTATTGCTCCTCAATGTCAGGTGCCTTTAAGAATTCCTATTCTTGGTTAACACCAGTCTCATTTATTTTTTTTTATCTTTTCACAACGCATTTGGTGTTTAAATGCATTTGTTGCATGTGTTTCTTTGTCAGAGGCAGAGGTTGGGGTTAATGAGAGGCTTTTGTTGATTAAAGTATGTTCGACTTTTCTTTTTTTGGTTGAGTAGTGGTGGTGAAAATGGAATTTAACCTTTTATTGCACTGAATTAAGATTTAATTTTAATTATTTGGCGTTGCCTATTTTGGAACTATCTGTGCAATTAATAATAATATAATATATTACTGTAAAAAAAATAGTTGGAACATAGAATACACTTTATGATGAATTTGTTTTCGTGTTTCCTCCTTTCTATTTGTAATACCTAAACTACACTGAAAAACAACGGAATATTATTGAATGAATCTGATTTATCATTGCTTTATCATTTTAGTCTTTAATGTGTTGAAACTGTATGCTGCCGTTTAAATAGGACTTATAAGCACACGTAACTAAAGTTACATTTTTCTGAAGAATGTGCTTTACCTTTGTAGACTTTAACTGCTAAAACCGTACAATTCAATCAAAATGTTCCACCTTGCCCTCATTTTCTCCAAATATTAATGAAAAGTAAAACGCATGGCCTTATAAGTAATACTTATAAGTACCGTCAGTAGATAAAAGGTTAAGTTTTTGTATATGATGTATTCGTGGTGTAATTCGCTTATACTCAATAGTAAAAAGTTAAGCAAGGTTAAATAAAGGAATGTGTATTAACTTTCACTAATGTAAAACAAATTATAAGGGCTAATTTCATGAAAAATTAACCTTTCTGTAGTGTAAGTCACGTGTGTAAAAAGTGATTTTCACTACAACTTTTAACATAAAATGAAAACAAAATAGCGGAATAGCTGATCTACACTTATTGCAACTAAATAATGTAACATGCTTTATTTAATTTGATATCCTTTTCAAATTTAAAAGGCTGTTTTAATTTGGGACTTACACTACAGTTACTTGGAATTAGCCTAAGGTATACCCTCCTTATTATTGTATTGTAAAGTACAATAGTTTTTAAATTAAAAGTACTAAGTTTTTTATTAACTAATTTATGGTTATTTTTGGTACTGCTATGATGCAATGGCCGATGTGTTCATTGGCTGTGTTTGGCAAGATCGAAATTTAACGTATGATTGTGATATATATATATCGAGTTATATGAATTATGAGGTAGAATTTTAGCTACACATTTGGGCATTTTCGTGTTTTGGCAACATAATGCAAATCGACACTGGCCATTATATCATAGCTGTTCCTTACTTTTATTTTTAACCTAAAACAGGACGATATTGCGTAAAAATATATTTAATAATTTAAAAGCATATTGAACAGATTATTTTGTAAAGTAGACTTAGTGTTTAAATGTAATATTTAAGGGGAACTATATCACCTATATAGACATAATTATGAACATATTTTTTCACGTTGATAATTGTGAATGGAAAATAATTTTTTTAATGGGTGTAATGTAAAGCTAATGTTAGGCTATTACCTTCATTTAGTCGCGTGCATGCCATGTACCGACCACTATACGGTTGCCTATGGCAACACCTACGTTTTTGTGTGTGAGATTAGTTTTTGGAACAACCGTTGTATCTTTTGAAACGGAGAATAAAGTTTGTTCTTTCCGTTCATGTCATGTCTTACAATATCAGAAGTGGGATAAACCAAGCGATTTTAAGTGTTTTTTTTAAGTTTTGAGTAAGTTTTGAGTTAAAATGGCATTTTTATCGCGACTTCAGAAGGAAGCTTTGCGTTACATTGCTGACGAGTTGTCCGAGGACGTTTCTTCCGTTGCATTTAAGGTCCCGGACTTGAAGAAATTGATTTTGAGTAGCAAGAACTACGATGAAGAGACGGTTCGAGGAATGGTCGAAGGCTTGACTGAGCAGGAAGAGCGCGAACGACAAGACAAGCGAGAAGAAGCCGAACGACAAGACAAGCACAAGCGAGAACAAGCCGAGCGGGAACATGCATTGGAGCTTAAGAAGTTAGAAATTGCTGCCAAACCAAGTGCAAGTGAAGTCCTGACTGACGCAGTACCTTTAGCGCCAAAAGTCGATTGTCAGTCACAAGTAAGAAAGTTTTATATCTGTAATGAGGATATCAGCCTATATTTAGTTCATTTCGAGAGAGTTATGAAACGTGTACAAATGCCGAATACGATGTGGATGGCATGTTTAATCAACCAGCTACCAAGCGAAATTGTTCAAATGATAATGAGGGAGCCAGAAGAACAGTCAGAAAGTTATGACTATGTGAAGCCTCTTTTGCTTAAAAGGTACAGATTGAGTCCTGAAAAATTTCGACAACTTTTTTATTCGCATGAAAATACTGGTAAGTCGTGGAAAGAATACTATCACGAGCTAGAAATGTATTTTAATGGATGGACTGTAGGACTTGAAGTAAACAGCTTTGAGAGTTTAAAAGACATCATAACAGATCAGTTAAAAGCTCGTACGCCGCCAGAAATAAGAGAGCACTATTTGGACCAGTGGACAAACATTAAAACTCCTTGCACATTAGCTGAAAAAATAGATGAGTTTGTCGAACTCGGAGATGTTTTTAAGAAAACTGTACAAAATAATTATAGAACCGGTAACAACAAATTGTCGAAAGATGAAAATATCGCCAACGGCAGACAAACGGAGCCAAGTAGAAGTACCAATAATCAAACTATTTGTTACAACTGTTATGAAACCGGCCATTTCGCACGTGACTGTGTAAAGCCAAAACGCCCAAAGTTTTGTACCGCTTGTAAAACAGAAGGACATGGTACAAAGGAGTGTCCAAAGAAAATGTTTTCCCTTTAGTCAATATAATGTCGTCTTTAGACAGTTCCAGTAATAGTACGATGAAGAATATTACCATACAAGGAGTAAGTACTAGCGCTCTCATAGACACGGCCGCTGACATTTCAATGTTAAAATATAGTTTCGCTCAAAAATGTAGCGGAAAAATACACAAGAATATTGTTACACCAATTAGAGGCATTGGAGGTGTGAGGAAGTCACTTGGGATAATCATGCTCAATGTAACTATCGACAAAGTAAATTTGAAGGAAGTGATGTTTTACGTAGTGGCCGATGATACTTTTGAAGGACCTGACGCACTTATTGGCAGTGACATCATTGATTCACCAGAGATGATAATGGTTAGAAGTCAAGGTAAATCCAAGTTAATTCATATGGAGGAATTAAACTTTTTGAGGGTTATCAGATTGATGAAATACCTGATCGTGTCGTCCTAAAAACCCTCGAAAAGGTCGTGATTGAACCACGTACAGTTCAATTGGTAACAGTTTTCAGCGCTAGCGATAGTCAAACTGGGTTTATTTCCGGTAGCAACATAGATGGTGCGAACAGTAGCATTACGTTGTCCGTACATGATGGCAAAACTCAAGTACCGATTGTGAATTCAAGTAACGCAAACCTATGTCTGAGAAAAAATCGTGTAGTTTTGCGAGGAAATTGGGTGCTTGAAAATAGGGATTCCAAAGTGAAAGATGTGGATTCAACGCCGGCCGTTTTACTATCAAGAGAAATAGTGCGTAAGCCTATAGAGAGAGAATCCATGAAAGTTGGACCATCAATAAATGAAGATCAACGAGGAATTTTGTGCGACTTGTTAAATGAGTTTAGGTTGTGTTTTGCATTGAAATCAGATGAACTGGGATGCATTAACAACACCGTAATGCACATCGTTGAGACACCAGGGAGTAAACCTGTTGCCCGCTCACCCTATCGAGCTTCGAATTACGAGAGACAAGTTTTAAGAGAAATCGTACAAGAATTGAAGGAACAGGGAGTTATTCGTAACATTTCTTCAGAGTATAGTAGTCCTGTTTTGCTAGTGTCCAAGAAAACTGGAGACCACCGAATGGTGATTGATTATAGGCATTTGAATTCTCAGACAATTAAGGATAAATTTCCATTGCCCTGCATCAATGACTTGCTTGAGAGACTGTCTGCTTTAAATATATTCTGTATCCTTGATGCTTGCCAAGGATTTAATCAGATACCGATGGATGACGAATCTGCAAGAAAGGCAGCGTTTACTACACCTGATGGGCATTATGAACCTACTCGTTTGTTTTTTGGATTGTCGAATGGACCTCCTGTTTTCCAGCGAGCAAAGTCATTAGCTTTAGGTGATTTGCTTTGGAGCGGTGTATCATGCTTTGTTGACGATATATTTTTCGATTCCATTGATTTCGAGGAAATGGTGATGAAGCTTCGACAAGTACTCGAAAAGTTGCAAGAAGCTGGAGTGACCCTGAAGTTATCTAAATGTGAATTCGGTATGTCGGAGATTGAATATTTGGGATTGTAATTGATAGAGATGGAACACGACCAGGTCCGAGAAAGTTAGCAGCCGTTGCAGAGTATCCAGTTCCCAAGAACAAAGATGAATTGCGTCGTTTCCTTGGTTTAACCAGTTTTTTTTCGTCGGTTTATAACACGGTATGCTTCAATTGCGGAGCCGCTCACAAGGTTGCTAAAGAATGATTTAACGTTTGAGTGGACTGATCGTCAACAAGAAGCATTTGAAAGCTTGCGGTCAAAATTAGTGTCAAGACCAGTGTTGAAACTGTTTGATCCAAGTGATGAAACTGAATTGCATACTGATGCAAGTTCAGTAGGGTTAGCTGGAATGCTGTTACAAAGAAATAACTCGCATGCATTTCAGTTAGTTTACTCCGTAAGCCGCCGTACAACTCCATAATACCACTCAAGCCGTTTGGAGTTGATAGCTGCTGTATGGTCTATGACAAGACTTCGTCCTCTTTTGCTAGGTCTACGATTTACATTAGTCACCGATTGTTCTGCAATAACATACTTGAACACACAAAAGAACATCAAACCTCAAGTAGCGAGGTGGACTGAACTGTTAAGCGAATTTGATTATGACGTTAAGCATAGAGAAGGTGCTAGAATGGCTCATGTAGATGCCCTTAGTCGTTCACCAGTCGAAGAGAGAACCTGTACACCATTGCATGAAATAGATATTGCTAGCCCTGTAGAACTAACAAAGGAACCTAAGGTGTTTAATATTTCCACTGAAGAAGACAGAGTTGCTCTCATACAAGCTCAAGATCAGGACTTGCAGAAGGTTATACTTTCCTTAAAAAAACCAAAGGCCAATAGATCGCTAGAAGAAAAGAAACTAGCCGATAATTTCGAGTTGGTTAATGGAATACTTTATCGCACCCACTATGAATCTGGTGATAAAAACAAGGAACGAAAGTTATTTGTAATGCCAAAGTCTATGAGGAAATATCTTGCAGTCCGTTTTCATGACTTCTCTGGCCACTTTGGAGTCGACAAAGTAATTCATATGATCCGTCAGCAGTTTTGGTTTCCCAGAATGGCAAGTTACGTAAAGCAGTATATAAGACAGTGTGTAGTATGTGCTTTTACAAAAGTACCAGGTGGGAAAGCTCAAGGTTAACTTAATACCATTGCACCTGGTAGTCGACCCTTTGAAGTTGTACACATGGATTTTCTTGGCCCGTTCGTAACGAGTTCAGCTCGCAACAAAGAGCTTTTGGTTTTTGTCGACAATATGACTAAGTTTGTGCGCCTTCGACCGTGCCCAAGCTGCTCAACTAAGAGCGTTTTAAAATGTCTCGATGAGTTTACTGATGATTTTGGTTCCCCTAGACGAATCATCACAGATAGAGGAAGCTGCTTTACATCCTCATTATTCGAAGTCTATTGCAAGAACTTTGGAATAAAACATACATTAATTTCTAGCCAAAGACCTCAGGCCAATGGGCAAGTTGAAAGAATCAATAGAATACTTATCCCAATGATTTCTTCCAATGTTCAAACAGAGTCTCATAAAGATTGGGATAAAGTATTACCAGAAGTTCAAATATGTATTAACTGGTCTCCTAGTAAGTCAACTGGAAAGCCACTTTTTGAGCTTCTGTATGGATACACACCAGTAAAGCCTGGACATCTTCCTCAAGATCTACTACCATCGTCAAATGATTACGTAAATCCCAAAGAGTTGCCGAGAGAAGCACAGAAAAGTATCTTAGTAGCACAAGAAAAGATGAGGAAAAATTATGACAGTCGTAGAAGCAATGCGTATAAGTACAATCTAGGGGACGTTGTTGTTGTAAGAAGATTACCTGAACAAGCTTTGTTATCTAGTACCAAAACCCAAGTAAAGTACAGAGGTCCTTTAACAATCATCGGAGTTTTACCCTCCGATACGTACCAAATTACTGACCTACGGGCCGTTGGTCAGGGAAGAAGGGGGCAACGTAATTATACAACTACAGCCCATGCTTCTCAAATGAAACTTTTTCATTTAGCTACCAGCGAAGACTTATCGGATGATGATAACGCTACCGAAGACGAGGATGTAGATTTCAATGCTTGTGGAACCTCCTAACGCCAACAACGGTATACGTCAATTAAGTTGCAGCTATCAAAATGAAATAAGGAGCGAAGATAGAGGTAGACCGAAGAGGATAAAAATTTTGACATCTTACCTGAAAGACTACAAACTATATTAAGTGGACGAGGACGTCCTAAAGTCAGGATGGTCGAATGTAAAGCTAATGTTAGGCTATTACCTTAATTTAGTCGCGTGCATGCCATGTACCGACCATTATACGGTTGCCTATGGCAACACCTACGTTTTTGTGTGTGAGATTAGTTTTTGGAACAACCGTTGTATCTTTTGAAACGGATAATAAAGTTTGTTCTTTCCGTTCATGTCATGTCTTACAGTAATGCTTTTAAAAACACATTTTAAAGAAAATATTTATATTTTAAAATTATTGCAAATCGAAATAAAGTAGTGTAAAACCAAGATTATTTTGGAAAACCGTTGTCCTTTTACGGAGAATAAAGTTTTTCTTTCGTTCATGTCATGTTTATAGCTTTATTAATCTAAGAAAAATTTTAAAAGATCAATAATTAACCACTATTTTAAGCAAAATTATATATATTGCTATCCTTGAATATTATAATATAATTAAAGTTAAGTACGTATTACAAAACGCTTCAAAGTAAGACACCATAAATCTTCTAAAATTAGGCAAAACAACTTTATACTCGATTTAAATTCCCCAACATAACATCATTTAACATAACTCACGTTATTTTTACGTCACTTGAAATATGATGAAAATTAATCTTATTGAGTGATTTATTGATGTAGGTAATAACTTAAAAAACATATCCTACCACTTAACCCATCTGCCGTTTATAAAAGTTGGTCAAAAATAAATATTTCCACACTCTGTTGAACAAATTACATAACTTCGAGCTTATTTTTATATCGAAATCCTTAGAAATCCGAAGAAAAGAACCTCATTTCGAATTCCGATCGGGTAAAAAGGATGAACACGAAAATGGGGTCAGTGTGGGGTCAATTGAAAATGCCCAACTGTCAGTATCGTCTGATTTTAAGAAATATTCCGAAAGGATGTCGTAACAAATAGTGTAATCTGACATTCGACAAGTTCTTAATGTCCAGCAAACACAAGGATCATAATCTTATCGTAAATAAAAAAATAAACAAGATTTTTTTTTACATAAAATTTTAGTATGAGCGAAAACGACATGTATTTCAGCATTCGAAATATTTTTGAGGATTAGTTATTCGCATTCAATTCAACATCAGTTATTTATACAAATAAGGTTTTTTGAATATATATATATATTCGTAATATTTTTTAATTACATTTATTTTGATTCTTCATTTTCTGATAAAAAAAAACTATGCATTTTAATTGTTTGAAGTGCTTAAAGGCTGATCTATAATAAGAGGGAGTATATTACTTATATAGTTTAGTTGTCTATGCACATAATTTTTTTACAAAATGGATTCGACGAAATTCCTAACGGTATCTATGTTTAGTGAATAAGAATGCAACAATTCTAAACTTGAATCCTTCTCCTATTGAATGTTTCTTTTCTATGGAAGATAAATACAATCACAACGTTAAATATTACAACAACTTTGTCTTTAAATTTCAAATTTTTGCTGTTTAGCCAAATGCTTTTTTTTATCAATTATGTGGTTGATTTTATCTCTGGCAATTTGAATTTCACAAAAAAAGTTTGTTTATTTCTCGTTATTTAATCCCTTAACACATTGGTTTTACTATTTGTAACCACAATTTTTTGATAACTTCAAAAACACTGAGTGTAAATCTTAGTAAGTTAATCTATTAAACCATAAAGCATAGCAAAGATAAAATAATATGGAAACTTGAAATATCTTACAGTTTGTTGTAGTTGAGAGGTTTTAACGATATTTAAAAATAATATACTTGAATATGTTAAACTTTTTTTTTCCTTGCGTCAAAATTTAATTTAACAATGTTTTAAAGTGAAAATATAATTTTTTTGCAAAAAAAAGATATGTTATATACCAGTTTGAGATTGATTTTTAATTGAAAATTATAGCAGAAATGAAAATTTAGGGGGGGGGGGGGGAATGTCAAACTAGTTTTTTAAATTTACCCATTTATATTAAGTTTCGCAGAAATATAATGTAAATATGACTATAAAACACATTTTTCACCGTTAACTCCACCTTTTTTTAGATAATACAACTCTAAACAATTACAAAAGCTAGCAAAAACCAAGCAAATCGAGATACTTCATTCAAATCCCACCCTATCTAGGAAATTTCACACCCCCTAAAAAAATACCCATTAAAATTTCAACTGTTCGGAAACCTTTTATTCTTTTAAACTTCCATCTATACATAATACATGGAGTCATGCATAGCTGAAGACATCACTTCTTGTTGAAGTACCGGAAGCCAACGAGTCACCACCCGTTGCCATCTTCGATTTTAAAATTCACAAGTGCTTTTGCATAATAAAAGATGGAATAATTTCCCAAGTGTAAAATCGCTTTCCCTTTGTTTTGGTTTTTATTGCGTTTGGAAACTATTGAAGGAATCGTGCTTTTTTTTAATGTATTTTTACAGGTAGACGAACTAAAATTGTTGGTATTTGTATGATCAGGGATGAAATAAGCTTGATGAGAGTTGAGGTTAAGTATTATTTTCACACACTTAAAATTGACATTGCTTGAATAAAGTGTATATTACTAATTCTATTGAAAGTTTCGTACCATAGAGTTTAAAAATCATTTGCTATCATTTGCATAAGCTATACCGTAGAAAAAAGTTGAAAATCATTTGTATAGGTAAGTAATGATTGTAATGTAGTAGATTACTGTACAAAAACATTTACTTATAAAGGTCGTAACTAAGAAACAGTGTATTACAATTGTAAAATTTTAAAAGATTTTAGAAAATTTTAGAAATTTAGATACTGCTGTTTTAGAAATTGTTTTCTTGGGTTTAGGATTCACTTTCGCTTTGGTTTTACTTTTGAATCCCATGTTTACCTGTTTTGAATTTTTCTGCTCTACCTTTTCAGCTTTTATCTTTCCCTGCAGTTGTTGAATTTTTTTCTTCAGCTCTTTTACTTTAGCTGACTGTTCCAGTTGTGCTTTCTTTGGGGACTTTGAAAAAATTGTTAGGAAGAAATATAAAACTTTAACATTTTTGGTAGGCCTACTTTCCTCGTAAGTTACAATCGATGTCGGTATGTTGCCATCGCAAACCATTAGGGGCTAAACCGTACACTTCTGTACGATTTAGCCCCAATCTGTACGACTGTACCTCACTGCAATATATTAAAATAACCTTAAATTCTAACACTTAACCAATCATCGCTAACAACCAAAAGAGAGCTTAAGAGAAAAAGATTATTATGATCTTACAGTTACTGGCATACAAGAAAAGATTCTTCACTTACCTTTTATTTAGTACTGGACGAAAATTAGAAGAAAAAGAGAAAAAACAGTTTTTTTTACTGAGACGCTGATACTCATACGCATAGCGAAACGATATCTATACTGTAAACTTGCGTGATCTGCAGCTAGACTATCGCACTTGACGGGATCGTCTAGCTTGAAATCTAGGCGAAAAAAAAATGGGTGTACGGTTTAGCCCCGCTCTCCCCTATATTCTCTTTTGAGCCTCGATTGATGAGTCAATGTTACGTGGGAACAGAGCACCAATAGAGCATCTATCGAAGGAATAGCAGGAATGATAGCTGTAGGGAACTACGTCATCTGAAACAAGTGTAAGTGTTTATTGTGAACATTTTTCGTTACATACGTGAGTGTTTGATACTTCTGTAAAAACGTTTCCTTCTTTTAAACCTGTTTATTTTTATTGTAGAGTTACTAAATCTTCATAAATATTCAAAAAATTATATTAAATAGGATTTCCTATCGATACATTATTTATTATGTTTTATAATTAATTAAAGGTTTAGGTTTTGAATCATGATAGTTAATTAACCATCTTTTAAAACTGTTTTTCAAACTTGTATAAAATAGCTTAGACAAAGATTTTTAGGTCATAAACCTGATATAATCTTCACGCCAAAATATTTATAAATTATAATAAACCATCCTATATTTATCTTTTTAAAACCTTGCCAACTACTGCTATAATACATCTTATCCTAATAATTTATCCAAAAATGCAACACCATTTAAATGTTCATTATCACCCAAAACTTTTCATAGGTGCTAATTTACACCTTTCACAGTAAAGTCATCCAGAATCGTAAGTCATTGCTTGATCTCCAAGACATCTTGCGTGCGAACTATGAGACTTTCCGGTAGGGATATTAAGGACAATAGCTTTAAGTTATCGAAACTTGTTCTTCGAAACCAGAGCGAGGGGTGAGGTCCAGGGATTGGAAACTTACTTTTTAAAAGTAACTCTGTTACAGTTACTTTTTAGAAAAGTAGCTTTGTTACAGTTACTTAATAAGAAAAGTAACTCTTCACAGTTACTTTTAGAAGTTTCAAGTTATAAGAAATAATGAAATTTAGCCATATTTTCAAAGAGAACCGAGTCTAAAGAAATAGGGACAATCGGAAAAATATAACAAATTCAGCGTTGATATGTTATATTTCAAATAATTAAAATTTAAGCCGAACGCCGAACTGTGCTGAAAATATCCATAAAGAGCGACGTGAGAAGTAACGGAAAAGTAACGAAATTGTTCGTTACTTTGTTACCGCTGAAAATAACTAAGTAGCAATTCAAGTTACCTTCTGAAAAAATGTAACGGCGTTTACCTAAAAAATAATTGTTACAAGTAAAGCGTTACTCCAATCCAAGGTGAAGCCCATAGATCTAATTAATTAGTTTTGAAATCCGAACTAGAAAGTATTTTTTTTTATGTAATTATTTTTTCACCCGGTTTAAAAATAGTAATAACTAAGATTAAAAATATTTTAATGGAAATTATTATCCGGTTATTTAATTATTAATTGATTAAGTTTAGAAAAACAATTTTCCGGAATTTTAAAACATCAGAAATAAATAATTAAATAATACATTTTAAATTTTCTCGAATCCTTTAATAATTTAGTCATCTTCACTTGATTACAGAAAAAAGAAATAATCTACTTACACTCATATCTGTTTTTTCAGCAATGCACACGAAAGTTAATTTTTTTTTATAGCCTCCTAAGCGTTAAACCAGTCATTTTTCGCCATTTTTGGCTTTTTTGTTATTTTTTAATTAAAAAACTAATTGGAATTTTTGAAAAATATTTTGTGGATATGAAATTTAGAGCATTTGAGACATTCAGTAGAACAATTGTAGTAGTACTATAAAAATTGTGTCATACAGATCAAAAAGCTTACTTTTTTTAATGTAGAGAAACAAATATGGTATTTTTTTTTTTAATATTTTAATTTTCATGCAGGGAAAATAACCATACATGTTTGTCCTTTTCCTGACTGTTTGGAAGAGTTTTAAAAAATAACTGCGATTCGCATAAACATAGTTCTGTACCGTAAAAAAAATTGAATTATTGTTCGAAAATTAGTTTTTTCGTGAAAAAATTATATTGATAGTTCGTGAAGAGAAACTAACTTCACGCTATGAGTATTCGAACAAATTGTTAAACAACAATACAACTTCCAAAGGAAAAATTAAGTGCTCTGCAAAAATAGCTTACATCTCTCATCTTTATTGTCTAAAAATCAAAAACAAGAAAAATGAGACCCCTCGCCTTGATCCCCCTCAAAACCTCCATTTTGTGACCTCACCCTTGTCCTAAAGAGGTCCGCGGACTCCTTTAGCGCGCAACACAGCCACTAGGAGGGGAATTACTTATTCATAAAGTACGCAACAACATATAATTACGGGGACTTTAGCTTCTAAGATTAGGGGTACATTTCAACGACGTTAATATAAAGGACTGCTAACGTAATAGCGAAAAGACCGAATAGGGAGGGTATCAGATGAAGCTTAATTTTGCATGGATGGTTGCTAGATTTGGCAACTTATGGCTACCGTTTGAGTATGTGAAAAATGATGTTTCCACTTCAGGGCCGCAAACCCTGACCAACGGAATTTTGTGACAAAAGAAATTAACAAACACACAGTATACACCTTTGAATGTTACCATTGGAAGTATTCCGTTTGGCTATAGTTGTGATTTTTTGGAGTATTTATCACTTGCGCCTGCGAAATGAAAATTATCAAAATAATATACTCACATATTTTTAAAAGCTTTTTTTTTGTACTAGTTTTACTACGTGATGTTTGATACAGACGTTGCACTATTAAAAAAATGTACTTCCGTTTTAGAATATTTGAAAAGGTTGGGGATCGTGATTCTTTTGAATTACGTGAATTTTCTCTGAAAAGTCACGTGACTGTCACATCGATGAAAGTAACCTTTTAGGATTGCCGATGCGCAGTCCGTTATATCTAAAGTCTTTGGTACCTTCCCCTATAAAGCGGCCTTATTTATTCAAAAAGGTTCTGTCAACGATGGGGTGAGTGGAGAAGATACAATAGATTAAGGTGTCCGCGTGTTCAAGGGTCTTGCCTAAATTGGGGATTTAGTGGGATCAACTAGGGGGCGTGAGCAACGCATGCGCTTGTTAGGTGATATGCGAGGACACTCTTTTAAAATGGGTTAACTTTCTCTTTAGGAGGAAAAAGGATGGAGCATGGGATTTAGTCCAAATAACTAAGAATAATGCATTGCCTCACATGCACCTATAAATAACATCCAGGATAGATGGCGCAGATTTACTACTACTGCGTTACTACCCAATAGATGGCGTTGATTTACTACTGCGTTACTACCAGCCATATAGATTATAACAAATATTGTAGTATATAAGCCGAAGTATGATTGGTGTTCACATTCAGGTACTTTGTGGTGGACACAGGTTGTTGTAATGTGTTCGGCTAACCTACATCTCGTATTGTCACCGTTGGTCAGATGACGAAGACATGCACCTTCTAACAACCAGGGCATTAATGGACAGTGATGGATTTTATACTTCTTCCTAAAGATATTTTTAGGGTTGGGTAGATTTTTTGATAATAAAACATTTTTCTTTTAAATTTAAAACCATTTAAATACCCACATTTCATAATTTATTATCGTAGCACTCAGCCCGACACACAACTGTGCAAAGCAATGCAGTACTATTTTTTGCAATTTTTTGACTAAACACAACCGACAAAATCTTCTTTACGTTTTAAAAGCTTATTTGCGCTGAATTTCAAACATTTATTGCATCTTAATGATAAAAAAAAATCAAACTATAATCACGAGTAACAATTTTTCTTTTGAACCGATTCATAAACACATTTAAATCTAAACCATTCCATTAGAAGAATCGCGTTAAAACAAATCTCTATATAACAACAAAAACATAGAACCTTCCTATCTCCCAAGACCATTGCTTGGGTCATATAAATACGCAACGCAAAATCTATAAAAGGCCAAATCTAAACAAATGTAAGTATTTATAACACCAAATATTTCGCTCTCTATGTAACAAATCCCCCACATAAAGCAAGAAAAGTGTTTAGACAAGCAGGAAACAAACGAGGAGGGGTTTGCGCCACCGTCCATTTCTTTTGTGGCAAAAGGGTCTTTTTTTGTGGTCTCTCGGAGATGATCTTTATTAACTCCATTGGGCCGTTGGGCGGTTTGGGGTCGGCCCAATGGTGGATGATATACCACCTCAGGCTCTGTTGGGAGGTCCGAGTAAAAACGGTTTGAGTCCATAGTGGTTACTAAAGCCCTGGTTTGTAAGAACACAAAATCGACCGCTGCGCTGTGAGGGCTATCGCAGAGCAGAGCGTTTTATAGCGTCTTGACGTGCGTCTTCAGTCCTTACAAGCCTTGGCTTTAGGGAAAATAAACAATGCACCAAAAAATGTTTCTTGTTGATCTTCTATGGTGTTGTTTTAGATGATGTAATTTTCCAGTTTTCATTTTTGAACTTCTTGCGATTTCAGTGGTTGTTTCGATTCCACTCTTAAAATGAGATTTTTATTCCTCTGCTGTGTTCTATTTTAGATATCTTTTTTGTGCAACTTGCTTTTATTCCCGATGTTTAGTAAAATGTATCGGTTTTAATTCGATTAAATTTCAAGTATACGAAGCATTACCAAAACATCAATGTTGTTAGAAAACTTCGGTTTAAATGATACTTTGTCTAATGTGGAGAGATTAATCGAATATGTAAAACAGCATCTTCTCTGTTTCAACGCCATTGGAGTAAAATGTTTATGTGACTCTGTCCGTCATAAAAACACCAATTTGCAGTAAAACAAACAAAATATGCTGTCATTTTACAGAAATCGATTTACTGTCCACACAAATAATATCCCAACATTACAACTAGCAATTCACCAATGCACAGGGGGCTGGGGAGCTTAGTCGGTTAAGCATGTGGAAAGTCCCAGGTTCGGGTCCAGGCATCGCCAAAATAACTGCTGACCTATAAACGGCCCATGCAGCCAAAAACTGTCCGACAAATAATACCCCGTATAGAGGGAGTGCACGTTAACTATGCTTCAAAGTGCCAACGCTGCGTACGACGTCGCCCTTAACGGTTCCGTAGGGTGCCTAGACAGGTGTCGACTCGTCACTTGACTATGGTTCTAAATTTCGTCGCCTGTCGTCAATAGCCCTCGTGTAGCTCTAGTGCGACGATTAGTCAAACCAACTTAACCACCAATGCACCAGTTGAGTCCCCCCTGATGCCACTTTCGTTCAAACAATCTTCATCTATTGCTCCGCCGCATCACTTCCGTGGCTCGGCACTAGCCGCAGTCTCTCTGTAAGAGAATAATTGGATCATATCGATACAGAGAAAGGGCCCCTGTGTCATGGGAGACCCTATTTCCGTAATTGCGTTGAAAGCAAACGTGAAAACATGGGGAAAAGGGGGTGTCGGAAAAGAGGAAGATTTGATACAGCTGTAAATAGCAGGATTGTCCGAATGAGGTTCATATTATTCGCCGTGAAACAAGTAAATCGTCAATCTTAAGTAAACCAAATATCAAATATGGTACTGTCAATTTGAAATATGTTCTATGGTATACCTATATGATACTGTATGATAAGGGGAAAAATAATGTAATATATTTTTTAATAAAAATAAATAGAAGCAGTATGCCATAATTATACAATGGATATACTATAGTGGATATTTTTTATAAACTCCGCTTGGAACTGCGATGCTGGGATTCGAATACTGGATTAGGTAAAGCTCACTCAATGTTTCATCACTTAAGCTGGTCGATAAAATGAGGTCAAGCATGCTTGGGAACTAAACACTAAGGGTTCCGCGTTGATTTGACCACCTGGCCGGAACATAAGCTTCGCGTCCCAGATCAGTTTATTTGTTGCTTTATATATATAAAAAATGAATAGTTTCGCACAAACTATTCTGGGCCAGATGCAAAGACGTGTATTAAAACAGGTGAACTTGGATCGAATTGCATTTTTTATCTATAAAAACCTGCATTTACAACTCGTATATTTTCAATTTTTACTAATAAGTTGTGAGAGAACTAATATATAACCTAGTTTCACGTTACTTTAATGCTGAATAATTTTTGTAGTACTGACAGAAAGATGACGGACAAAAAGTATAAGGTCCCTGATATCGTCATTCAAAAAACAATTAAAAATTAATTTGAAAGGTAGTACGGAAACTCTATAAATTACGACGCCCGCCGCAAATAGCCCTCGTGTAGCTCTAGTGCGACGATAATTCAAACTAAACCAAACTAAACTGAATCTCTATGATGCGGACGGACAGACAGACGGACGGTCGGAAATCACCGCCTTGTCAATAACCAACATTTCAATTTTTTTTTAATTATCTCGTATATTAAAAATAGGAATGTAGGTTAAAATTTTCTCTACGATCAATTACAACCTTTTCGAACCAAAAACGTGAATTGAGTCTTGGGATCTAGTGACGATTAATGCCAGTGAGTGAGGATGGTTTGGAGATGGAAAATATTTAACAGTAATTGTTGTTTATATGTTTGTGTTAGGAAAAGTTTTTTTTTATCAAATGTACTCGTACATATTAGATTTAGCAATGCTTTATATTAAAAAAAACATTGTTTGCGGACCTGAGTTGTTGACCATTGTTTGCGGACCATTGCGGTATATGACTATAATTTTTTTTAAATTTTAGATGACTGATTTTAGTAAAATCAATAAGATTTGTGATTATTAGTTAACTTTTTGTGGAAATTCTATTAAGTAATTTAATAAAATGTTGAGTGATAGATCAAACAATATAGATTTGTGTTTAGATAAGTTTAGTAGAAGATAGTGTTTAAATAAGTTTTTTAAGGTATTCCGACATTTCGAAAAAGAACAAAACTTTAGTTTATTAACCTATTAACGGCCCATCTGTGAATATCATTAACACCTTCCTTACCGAATAAAAACGTTAACTTTAACTTTTAAAAATCTCTTTTTGTGTAACTTGTCCTACATAAATTGTTCTGGACTGTGATTTTCATTTGTTGTATAATTTGTTCAATAAGATAAACTTAAGAAGAAAGCTCATTTTTGCGTGGCACTTTTTTTTTACCAATCTGTGGTTACACGAAAAATGAAGTTTGAAAACTTGAAGTTAACGTTTTTTATTCTTAAATGAAGGTGTTAATGATGGTATTCACAAAGTCGTTGTTACTGGGTTCATACTATAACTTACACCTGTATTATACTAACAATAACTGATGCCTTAATAGATAACCTTTAAATTAAGTCTCACATGAGTAAGCCTCGCACACTTAACTCACACGGATTTTAAAAAAAAATTAAAGCCGAATGACACTTGTTACTTTCCAAAAAACAACAAAGCAATGTATGAAAACTATTGAATTACAGATCAGGTAAAAAAAAATACTCGCATAATAAATGCAATCATCTCTTTTTTATCCTTAATCCCTACAGCTAAGCTTTCCCGAATGAAATGACCATTCCCTTCATGAAAAATTCATGTTCGGCCAGCCATCTGCAGTATTCAAGTTGGGGCGTGGTAAACTGCGGTTTTGATTTCTGCACAGATTGTTTTTATTATTAGAACACATTAATAGATTTTTGATAGAAAGGGGATGTAGGAAATTGTATAATATTTCGGGTGCACACATATTTGTGTTAATTGGTAATTGTGAAAATGGCATTGCCTGTAAATCTAATCCTGGGTGTGTAAGACTACACGACTTTTACAATTACCTATCAATAAATCGATGAAATTAAAGGTAATGATATAACTCTATTATGTTATTTCAATAACTTCAAAATATAAAAAGTTCTAGGGCACACTATTTTCCCAAAACCTTATTATGACGTCTGAATGCCGAACCGATGAACTTCGACCCCATCGCAATTCTTTCATTACTTAATATTTCATATTAGGTAATTGAAAGTAATGTTTATTTAGAGTATGTGCATTTTGTTTAAATGAAATGCATTACATTAGTTAATTCTCCCTCATTTATTTCCCCCAAAGTAATAAAATTTGTTTCAAATCTATAATTTAAATTGCAAGGCAATGAATATTTTTTAGTGTTTCAAATGTCTTGTAAAGATGGAACATTTTGTTTAACATTGGTCGTTTTTATTTTTCGAGTTAGAAGAATGCTTAAAAATCACAAAGAATCACTTGGGAAAATCCTTGAAATTAACACAAATCCTTGATATTTATACGTTGAGTATACTCAAAGTGAAAGATGTTTGTGTTGATTAAAAAAGTAAGCGTGTTACTACATGACTGACTTCTGAAATGCTAGAAATAAATATTAACATTATCTGGAAATTCAAAGACGGTAATTAGTCATCGTCCTACGGCATATTTCAAAAGTTAATGTGAAATCAATCGTCCTAATAATGAAAACAAAATTTTCCCCAAAGTTTCATGTAGTTACAAACTCATTCGGTGAAATAAATAGTTTTACAAGTCAACTTTAACAGAGTAAACAATACTTTTTAGCATTTCCATGTTAATTAATGGCTGTACCTTGTTTATCAATCGATTAGGTATGGGTCGAGTTGTCTCAAAGGATTACATTAAGACAAAGTATGCTGTACACGAGGTTGTTTCAAGTACCGTCACTTGCTGCAACTTTGGATTTAAACTTTGGATTTAAACTTTGCTACTTTGATGTTTGCTACTTTGTACGTTTGATAATCTTTGTTTGCAGGTCAAGCGTGTGTGGGTTCTATAGTGATAATAATAAAAAAATATATTAAATATAACCTTTTTTATAAATTAAATTTGAGAATTATTAAATTTACTCTACAATCCCTGGACAAATTATTAGACGCACTGTATTATTTTTAGTACTGATGAAAACGTACCAAAGAATGCCATATCATTAAAAAAGATGTCGATATATGTATTAAGTGTAGCAGATAGTATTTTCTATTCAATAGCTTAAGTTTAGGAACCCAAATGTCCTTCTAAAGGTATTTTGTTCATCATTGATTGATACATGAAATCTTGCAGTGCGTCTAATAATTTGTCCAGGGACTGTATATCTCAAAATATATCCTGAATTTTTATACCACCCTATACATGAATGACAAGCAACATCGATATTTCCATTTCTAACATATGCAAGAAGTCAATCCGCATTTAAATTGAAATCCCCTCTTCGTGAAACGAGTTGGACACTAACCCCAACCTGGCGTCTCCTCGATTCGTCATTTCCATGCTCTTTTCCCATTGAGCGGAGAAGGGGTTCAAAAAGTTTATGTCGAGATCGATCCCTCATAAAATGCGAATAAAAAAAGAAAAGACGTTGAGAACATCGCGAGATTAAATGCGTGCGGTCTCAGGGAGTCTGTCTTAAGGTCCTTTGAACCCCAAAGAAATGCATGCGCATGCATACATCTCGCGAACAAATATATAACAGGTCAACGGAGAAGGGATCGTTCTCAAATTGAAGATTTTTTTTTGTCGTGGGTTAGTTTGCATAAAGGATAATATTATAAAAATTGTCAATTTGCGTCAAGACCGATTTCTTAATATTTTCAAAAAATAGTCTTTTAAATTATTTTTTTACTTGGTAACGATTTTTTTTACATTAAATCTTAATGGAATCATCACATATTGTGTTTATTTCTCACTGGAAAAAGTGCTGATGCTTCCAAAAGTCAGATTGGTATTGGGTCCCCATTGGCAATATTTATTTTGCAAAGCTATATTATTCGTTTTATACTTATTCATAACCAATATACTTTAGAATGAAAACTAATTTATTTAATGTCGTCTCTCTATCATTATTATACTTACCCAAAATTCGATTAAGATCTACCCAAAATTCAAAAAAAGACGCAAAATATACATGTCCCAAGTTTACATGTCATGTAACGCCAATTTCCTGAACGAGTTAACGGTTGAAACGTCTTTTAAGTAACATCTTTGACCCGAAGTAAACTACATCGTTGGATAGTCAACGTTGACAGTTACAAAGTTTCATGCTGCAACTTAAAAAATTTCTGGCGCAAAACACGGCAAAGAATTTTTAATTAATTTTTTTAGATGCGTGCACTTTTGAATAGCTAAGACCGTTAATGCACCCTAAAATAAAGTAAATACAATATCATTTTGTTGTATCAAATTATAGTTTTCATGGACGTGAAGAAGCCAACGTAGTTTCCAGTTTGATAATACGAGAATTAATAATTAAAAAACAATTTTTTCTAAATTATTGAAATTGGCAACGTTTAGTAAAATTCAATTTGTTATCGAAATACGTTTCCGTTTCCGAATACCTATTTTTGTAAACATGTGCATAAGACGTTTATCAAAGTTTTTGCTATATTTTGCAGTTTTAATAGGTTATTGTTATCAACATTTAATTTCGTCGCCATATCTGTAACACCCCATCAGATATGTAAGAGCTTCAAAAAGGAACCTCTCGGGAGGAGGTAAATAACTTTCTTGACGTCCCCCTCCCTCATTGTTTTTCTGCATTCACATCCAATTTGGATTAAAATGCTCTATTACTTTTTCCTCTTAAAGAACTTAGAAATGTGCAAATTCCATTTTAAATTGACACTTTTCATAATATTGACCAATAAGTTCAAAGTGTCAGATATTATAGTCAGGTTTTGATTTCTGGCATATGACGTCATAATATCGGCTGATTTCATCGAAACCCTTTAGGTCCTTGTGTTCTATCAGTTTAGCTGTTTTATAAATAGATACTAGGTCCATTAGATCAGAATATTGTCTTTCCTGAGAAAATAAGGTATCGTTGCTAAATGTAAGCAAATACACAAATCTATCTGCACCATGTTTAAAAATATTGTTAGTATAAAAACCCTTAAAAAGGGATTACATTGTGCACTATTTTTGGCAAAAACATGTTTTTTTACATTTGACTCTGCGCACGTCATCATTACGATGCGACGTGTAAACTCATTGAATAAAAAATACACATTGAATAAAAAATACTATTCTGTGGCTAAGTAACAAAGACTTTAATTTTTTTAAAACTTTGGTGAAAAGAGTATGTAAAATGATTGGACAGTGACCAAGTCATATCGATTGCTCTCTCTTCAACATCACCAAATCTTGTGTATTGACATGCAATTTTTCTTCATCCCCTTCTTGTCGAAATCGAATCTGGGAGGAGGTCGCCTCCGTGAACTAGAGAGCTAGTTTATTGCTTCCACTTGCTAGGCTTTTGCTCATCCATTTGGCCCGGCATGACTCTCGACATACCCCGATCCTTTTTTACAGCCCCCTCCTCCTCCACGACTCCGTAATATACAAATCAGGTAGTACGGAAACTCTATAAATTACGACGCCCGCCGCAAATAGCCCTCGTGTAGCTCTAGTGCGACGATAATTCAAACTAAACCAAACTAAACTGAATCTCTATGATGCGGACGGACAGACAGACGGACGGTCGGAAATCACCGCCTTGTCAATAACCAACATTTCAATTTTTTTTTAATTATCTCGTATATTAAAAATAGGAATGTAGGTTAAAATTTTCTCTACGATCAATTACAACCTTTTCGAACCAAAAACGTGAATTGAGTCTTGGGATCTAGTGACGATTAATGCCAGTGAGTGAGGATGGTTTGGAGATGGAAAATATTTAACAGTAATTGTTGTTTATATGTTTGTGTTAGGAAAAGTTTTTTTTTATCAAATGTACTCGTACATATTAGATTTAGCGATGCTTTATATTAAAAAAAACATTGTTTGCGGACCTGAGTTGTTGACCATTGTTTGCGGACCATTGCGGTATATGACTATAATTTTTTTTAAATTTTAGATGACTGATTTTAGTAAAATCAATAAGATTTGTGATTATTAGTTAACTTTTTGTGGAAATTCTATTAAGTAATTTAATAAAATGTTGAGTGATAGATCAAACAATATAGATTTGTGTTTAGATAAGTTTAGTAGAAGATAGTGTTTAAATAAGTTTTTTAAGGTATTCCGACATTTCGAAAAAGAACAAAACTTTAGTTTATTAACCTATTAACGGCCCATCTGTGAATATCATTAACACCTTCCTTACCGAATAAAAACGTTAACTTTAACTTTTAAAAATCTCTTTTTGTGTAACTTGTCCTACATAAATTGTTCTGGACTGTGATTTTCATTTGTTGTATAATTTGTTCAATAAGATAAACTTAAGAAGAAAGCTCATTTTTGCGTGGCACTTTTTTTTTACCAATCTGTGGTTACACGAAAAATGAAGTTTGAAAACTTGAAGTTAACGTTTTTTATTCTTAAATGAAGGTGTTAATGATGGTATTCACAAAGTCGTTGTTACTGGGTTCATACTATAACTTACACCTGTATTATACTAACAATAACTGATGCCTTAATAGATAACCTTTAAATTAAGTCTCACATGAGTAAGCCTCGCACACTTAACTCACACGGATTTTAAAAAAAAATTAAAGCCGAATGACACTTGTTACTTTCCAAAAAACAACAAAGCAATGTATGAAAACTATTGAATTACAGATCAGGTAAAAAAAAATACTCGCATAATAAATGCAATCATCTCTTTTTTATCCTTAATCCCTACAGCTAAGCTTTCCCGAATGAAATGACCATTCCCTTCATGAAAAATTCATGTTCGGCCAGCCATCTGCAGTATTCAAGTTGGGGCGTGGTAAACTGCGGTTTTGATTTCTGCACAGATTGTTTTTATTATTAGAACACATTAATAGATTTTTGATAGAAAGGGGATGTAGGAAATTGTATAATATTTCGGGTGCACACATATTTGTGTTAATTGGTAATTGTGAAAATGGCATTGCCTGTAAATCTAATCCTGGGTGTGTAAGACTACACGACTTTTACAATTACCTATCAATAAATCGATGAAATTAAAGGTAATGATATAACTCTATTATGTTATTTCAATAACTTCAAAATATAAAAAGTTCTAGGGCACACTATTTTCCCAAAACCTTATTATGACGTCTGAATGCCGAACCGATGAACTTCGACCCCATCGCAATTCTTTCATTACTTAATATTTCATATTAGGTAATTGAAAGTAATGTTTATTTAGAGTATGTGCATTTTGTTTAAATGAAATGCATTACATTAGTTAATTCTCCCTCATTTATTTCCCCCAAAGTAATAAAATTTGTTTCAAATCTATAATTTAAATTGCAAGGCAATGAATATTTTTAGTGTTTCAAATGTCTTGTAAAGATGGAACATTTTGTTTAACATTGGTCGTTTTTATTTTTCGAGTTAGAAGAATGCTTAAAAATCACAAAGAATCACTTGGGAAAATCCTTGAAATTAACACAAATCCTTGATATTTATACGTTGAGTATACTCAAAGTGAAAGATGTTTGTGTTGATTAAAAAAGTAAGCGTGTTACTACATGACTGACTTCTGAAATGCTAGAAATAAATATTAACATTATCTGGAAATTCAAAGACGGTAATTAGTCATCGTCCTACGGCATATTTCAAAAGTTAATGTGAAATCAATCGTCCTAATAATGAAAACAAAATTTTCCCCAAAGTTTCATGTAGTTACAAACTCATTCGGTGAAATAAATAGTTTTACAAGTCAACTTTAACAGAGTAAACAATACTTTTTAGCATTTCCATGTTAATTAATGGCTGTACCTTGTTTATCAATCGATTAGGTATGGGTCGAGTTGTCTCAAAGGATTACATTAAGACAAAGTATGCTGTACACGAGGTTGTTTCAAGTACCGTCACTTGCTGCAACTTTGGATTTAAACTTTGGATTTAAACTTTGCTACTTTGATGTTTGCTACTTTGTACGTTTGATAATCTTTGTTTGCAGGTCAAGCGTGTGTGTGGGTTCTATAGTGATAATAATAAAAAAATATATTAAATATAACCTTTTTTATAAATTAAATTTGAGAATTATTAAATTTACTCTACAATCCCTGGACAAATTATTAGACGCACTGTATTATTTTTAGTACTGATGAAAACGTACCAAAGAATGCCATATCATTAAAAAAGATGTCGATATATGTATTAAGTGTAGCAGATAGTATTTTCTATTCAATAGCTTAAGTTTAGGAACCCAAATGTCCTTCTAAAGGTATTTTGTTCATCATTGATTGATACATGAAATCTTGCAGTGCGTCTAATAATTTGTCCAGGGACTGTATATCTCAAAATATATCCTGAATTTTTATACCACCCTATACATGAATGACAAGCAACATCGATATTTCCATTTCTAACATATGCAAGAAGTCAATCCGCATTTAAATTGAAATCCCCTCTTCGTGAAACGAGTTGGACACTAACCCCAACCTGGCGTCTCCTCGATTCGTCATTTCCATGCTCTTTTCCCATTGAGCGGAGAAGGGGTTCAAAAAGTTTATGTCGAGATCGATCCCTCATAAAATGCGAATAAAAAAAGAAAAGACGTTGAGAACATCGCGAGATTAAATGCGTGCGGTCTCAGGGAGTCTGTCTTAAGGTCCTTTGAACCCCAAAGAAATGCATGCGCATGCATACATCTCGCGAACAAATATATAACAGGTCAACGGAGAAGGGATCGTTCTCAAATTGAAGATTTTTTTTTGTCGTGGGTTAGTTTGCATAAAGGATAATATTATAAAAATTGTCAATTTGCGTCAAGACCGATTTCTTAATATTTTCAAAAAATAGTGTCTTAAATTATTTTTTTTACTTGGTAACGATTTTTTTACATTAAATCTTAATGGAATCATCACATATTGTGTTTATTTCTCACTGGAAAAAGTGCTGATGCTTTCAAAAGTCAGATTGGTATTGGGTCCCCATTGGCAATATTTATTTTGCAAAGCTATATTATTCGTTTTATACTTATTCATAACCAATATACTTTAGAATGAAAACTAATTTATTTAATGTCGTCTCTCTATCATTATTATACTTACCCAAAATTCGATTAAGATCTACCCAAAATTCAAAAAAAGACGCAAAATATACATGTCCCAAGTTTACATGTCAAATTTAACGCCAATTTCCTGAACGAGTTAACGGTTGAAACGCTATTTAAGTAACATCTTTGACCCGAAGTAAACTACATCGTTGGATAGTCAACGTTGACAGTTACAAAGTTTCATGCTGCAACTTAAAAAATTTCTGGCGCAAAACACGGCAAAGAATTTTTAATTAATTTTTTTAGATGCGTGCACTTTTGAATAGCTAAGACCGTTAATGCACCCTAAAATAAAGTAAATACAATATCATTTTGTTGTATCAAATTATAGTTTTCATGGACGTGAAGAAGCCAACGTAGTTTCCAGTTTGATAATACGAGAATTAATAATTAAAAAACAATTTTTTCTAAATTATTGAAATTGGCAACGTTTAGTAAAATTCAATTTGTTATCGAAATACGTTTCCGTTTCCGAATACCTATTTTTGTAAACATTTTGCATAAGACGTTTATCAAAGTTTTTGCTATATTTTGCAGTTTTAATAGGTTATTGTTATCAACATTTAATTTCGTCGCCATATCTGTAACACCCCATCAGATATGTAAGAGCTTCAAAAAGGAACCTCTCGGGAGGAGGTAAATAACTTTCTTGACGTCCCCCTCCCTCATTGTTTTTCTGCATTCACATCCAATTTGGATTAAAATGCTCTATTACTTTTTCCTCTTAAAGAACTTAGAAATGTGCAAATTCCATTTTAAATTGACACTTTCATAATATTGACCAATAAGTTCAAAGTGTCAGATATTATAGTCAGGTTTTGATTTCTGGCATATGACGTCATAATATCGGCTGATTTCATCGAAACCCTTTAGGTCCTTGTGTTCTTATCAGTTAGCGTTTTATAAATAGATACTAGGTCCATTAGATCAGAATATTGTCTTTCCTGAGAAAATAAGGTCATCGTTGCTAAATGTAAGCAAATACACAAATCTATCTGCACCATGTTTAAAAATATTGTTAGTATAAAAACCCTTAAAAAGGATTACATTGTGCACTATTTTTGGCAAAAACATGTTTTTTACATTTGACTCTGCGCACGTCATCATTACGATGCGACGTGTAAACTCATTGAATAAAAAATACACATTGAATAAAAAATACTATTCTGTGGCTAAGTAACAAAGACTTTAATTTTTTTTAAAACTTTGGTGAAAAGAGTATGTAAAATGATTGGACAGTGACCAAGTCATATCGATTGCTCTCTCTTCAACATCACCAAATCTTGTGTATTGACATGCAATTTTTCTTCATCCCCTTCTTGTCGAAATCGAATCTGGGAGGAGGTCGCCTCCGTGAACTAGAGAGCTAGTTTATTGCTTCCACTTGCTAGGCTTTTGCTCATCCATTTGGCCCGGCATGACTCTCGACATACCCCGATCCTTTTTTACAACCCCCTCCTCCTCCACGACTCCGTAATATACAAATCGCATAAATTGTCCGCGCATTCTCTTGACTTTTTTCCTTCTTTTTTTCGAGCAAGAGACCTTGTGCACTTGTTTTCGCACAGGACGGAATTTCCTCCTGTAAAAAGCAGGGGCTTGGTTCTGTAGTTCAGAAAAATGAAGGCTTTTGGAATGTAGACAAGAAAATAAGTTTTTGTTTATACTTTAAGTTTGTAATCTTTTGTAAGTTAGTAGAAAGTATAAAACTAATTGTAGCCACACAAGCACAATATTGAGAACTATCTAGAAAAGTCTTTTTAAGAGTCTAGGAAAGTACTTAATTTACCCCAACGGACGATTGCATATGTTTATAAGGACACAAAAAAACCTCTTCAACTGAATCATCTGAATCACATAAATTATCCACTTTTCTCAAGTTCAGAAGATTATGCAAACTTTTTTTTTAATGATGAAATTTTCTTTTCTCGAAAAGATTTATGAACTATAATTTCAGATTCAAATGGGATTCACAGTCCGAAAAGAATGTTAATTATGAGCAGTGCTAATATACAAATCGCATACATTGTAGGGGCAATCTTTTGACTTTTCCTTTTTTCATTCATAAGATACTTTGTGCACTTGTTTTCGTACAGGACAGAATTTCTTCCTGTAAAAAGGACTATGCGGTTCTGTAACTAAGAGTTAAAGGGGCGTAACTATAAAAATGAACTTTTGGATATTGACAGGAATTTTTTTTATTTTTGAAATTTTACAAATGGATTATCCTTATGATATTTTGTAAATTAGTTGCAAATACACAATTCTTTGGCCATACAAGTAAATTATTAGGAAATTTCTTGAAGATCATTTAGTAGCAGAACGACTAATTTACTCCAATGTACATAAAAAATTTTTTATGAGACGCAATTTTTAAATTATTTAAAAAACCTTTATTAAGACTTTTTAACTTACATCTTCACTGCATCATCTAATCCAATATTTTCAACTATTCTCAATGTTTTCTCATTTCGAAGACTGCAAGTTTTTGCAATAATGAATTTTTCGCAAATGTTATGGATATATTCTTAATGGTGTTAATGACTTTATCTTAAAAGAAGGTTAGTTAGATATACACAAAGCTTAAGTTGGACATTTTATTAAGGCGTTACCACACGCTCTCTAGGTTGTTTCGTAGAAAAGGAACTTAATACAGCTATCTCATTATGTATTCGCAGCATTAAAAAATGAGCCGAACATAAAAATCAGTGACACTGAATATATTCGTGTTACCTATACGTTTTTGTCTCTGTCGTATATCTCATTGTGTTGAGTATCGACTAAGGTGTTGATATGAATCTTGTCATGATTCTAAATGCAAATGACTAATACCTGATATTTTTTTCTCTTTAAGATAACCATCAAAATGTCTTTAATAACCTAATCACAGTTAATATTGAGACCCTACCTAAAAAATCACCAAACCAAACATATGCCTTTTCCTGCTTTAAATACCGAATTATGCTTATGATGACTTCCAGAAAAATATTCAAAAATATTACATAAACAAGCAAATTTAATTATTAGTCAACTCAAGATAATATTTTTGCAAATTCTGTGCTCTCTTGTCAAATTAGAAAACTGAGAGTCATACCTCTTTCTCCCTCAAACAAAGTTCCTTCCTGAAAGTGGATGGACTCCAATTGGGGAAGTTTTTGGATCAAGAAAAAAATTGAGCTCCCTTCTCAAATCTCTTCTAGATTTGATCTATTGATTGTGGTAAGCTGTGTAACTTGACTCGGGTGATACTGTCGATTCGAGAAAACTCAAAAAGAATATTTTGTTTAAATTGACGGGAGGAGAAAAATGGGGAGAACCTATGTATCGGGACGTTACTGAAGTTTTGCAGATACTTGAATACTAAAATGCTCACCCTCAATTTTAAAACTATTATGTGGCAAAAATTTAAGATGTTTTTATCATATTTTTCATTCAAATCATATGTTTTCTAAGAGGTGTGGAGCTAGAGATCACAGTTAGTAAAGGTTTACCTTACACGCAACCTCAAATAACATACACGCTAGATGGCACTGATTTACTACTCTGTTACTACCAACCATCTAGATTATAACAAATATTATAGCATATGGGGACGTACATAAATTACGTCACGCTCAGAGGGGGGGGGGAGGAGGTATGCGCAATGACGGATCGTGATATGGAGGAGAGGTAATCGCTTGCGTGACGTAACGATTCGAAATTTCCCTTTCATGAAAATCTGGTTAAATAAAAAGTTTTAAGAAAAAAACTTGAAATCTCTTTTATAAGAACTTTATTTCAGAAAGAGATGGGGAGATTATTATATGCAACAACGTCGGCATTAATAAGTCTCCTATATTTTAAGACCTTTCGTAACAGCAAAATTGCGACTATCTTGACTAATAGGGATGCAGCTACTGGACGAAACCAAAAGACAGAACTAGACAGTTCGATTACTCTCAGAGCCCCTTTTTAGAAATCATTAGCTAATGCTATTAACTTGGACACGAATGTAAATACAATGTGTGGGTTATTCTAAGATAATTATTTACCAAGATAAATTTTAAATTTTTTTTTCAATTAGTTATTATAAAAATATGCATTTTATCAAATTTCGAAAAAAGGAAATTGTTAAAATAATTTTCTTTAGGGGGAGGTGCAACAACGTACGTAATTTTAGGAGAGGGTTCGATCAACGTGACGGAACGTGACGGGAGGAGGTCAAAAATGTCAAATTTTGAAGTGAGTAATTTATTAGTCCCCTAAAGCTAGCACTTAGTCTTCTTCATGAGGTACTTTTTGGTAACCCAGCAAACAATTTATCTATGTACAAGAGGCTGCTATACCCTAAAAACATTGCCTTCCAACGTCTTCACGCTCCGTATATATGTAGCAATTAAGTTGGGTTTACTAAGCACCTTTAAATTAAATCTGTAATGCTGTAATTAAAAAAAATATGTAATATTTCGGTATTTTCCATTTTGCGGGAAAAATCGATAAATTAGCCAAAAATATGCAACTGCAGCAAAACGTAATATTTTTTTAATGAAGATTTTAAACTTAGTAGGAAACACAGTAGTGACACAGTAAACACAGAGGAAACACAGTAGTGGCTTCAAATTTCATTTGTAGGATATTTTGACGGACAATGTCGACAACAGCCAATCTATCAAATTAGGTTATATTCCGCCCATTAGCTCACTGTACATGTACAAGAAACCCTGAGTACCATTAGCTAAGTTATGGACACGGTGTATTTTATGCATAGACGAGACTTAGGTCAGTAAAGTTATTGGAACAAAATGTCCATAAAAATAGATTTATAGTTATGCATTGATGCGAGAGATTTTTGCTCATCGTTTAATGGGCTTTCTCTGTTCGGCATTCAATAGTGCTAAAGTAATTTTACTTAAAATATTTTAAATCTTTTAGTATTTAGATTTGAGATATAAAATTAGAATAGTATTTTGTATTTAGAAAGTGAAATAGTATGTTATTATATCACATAGATAATTTTATAACGTCCCTTTTCTGGTCTTCCACCTGGTATTTCCAAACTGTAAAAATAAGCTAACTTTAAAAAAACACATTAAAATATTTCCAGTAAAGATAAAATAACTCATAATAATTCGATACCCAAAATATAACTAAAATTAAAACAAAAATATCACAATTGCTTTTTAAAAAATATATCATCAACGTTCTCAACGAAAAGAAACAACAATAAAACAAAAAGTCCACCCTTCTCGCAATATCTTTCCTCACTTCTATTCCTAAATAAATGATATATTGCGCCAAATATGGAATCGGAGGCGACCCCTTATTACGCATAATTATCATTTGGCGCTGGGCGCGAAGGAAAGAAATGATATATGAAAAAGAACGCCAAGCCAGTCATCTGTCTTGATTAGCTGTCGCAATGCACGGCCCTTCTTAAAGTGGGTGATGGATAAAAAGAAGTGATCGTAAGGGGTTGGAAGATCGCTGGAAGGAGACAAAAGTTTATTTGTAGGTACCATCCTTCAAAATATTTTTTTTATAATTAAAATATATGCTCATCTTGCACATTAAGCACATAAATTATAAATGTTTAATTTTTCATGGAATGCTCCATAGGTTAGTTCTAGTTTTGTTCAGAATGTTTGAGTTTTTTCATTTATATTTAGATGAATATGTCTTTATTTAAGTATTACTTTAATTTTTAAAAATCTTAACTTTTATAATGCATCTTATATGTTTGGGTTTCTGTAAAGGGATACGTACGTGAGTATGTATATTTGTGAGAAAAGTTGTAGAGTCTAGTAGCAAAACTCACTATCTCCAATGTCATTATAGGGTCCGGTCTGTTCGTAGGTGACATTTAACAGAAGAATTTGTATTTCTAACACAGTTTACAACTGTTTACATTGGAAGGAGTATTTAAGAAGTGTTTTTTCTAAGTCCTAAAGTATAATTATTATTAAGATTATATTAAGACCTTAAAGACCTTATTCTGAAAGATTAGTTGCTAAATTACCGAATATTACTGCGAAGCAGAGGGCTACTTAATTAAGATTCTCGAACCTTCCAAATCTGGACCCTAGAAATAATTTTTGGCCATTGCGACATAATTAACAAGTTAATTTTGTATTCTTTGATATTTAATTATTTTCTTAATATTATATAAATTGATTTATTGCATTTATGCTGTAACGGACGACTGAAACTGCCACCTACTCTGATGTCACAGTTAGGTCAAAGTTATCTCAAACACCATAAACAAACGCCCACAGTGAGGCGACAGTTACGTCAAGCATTTCTTCATTCCACAAACAAACCACGTTCCGCCCCGTTCAAATCATCCATTGTTTGGTTAACAATAAATGAAGATACGAATTTAGCCTTAGTCACAGCATGTAAGAAATGAATATATCTGTCTATCACCGTAAGGGATCAAAGGCAATATTTTTTTCTGCTCTACTTTACCTACAGTATATTCTCTCCGAAGAGATCTTCAATTTGCAAACCGCCCCCAGTTTCCTAAATGCTGGGGGAAAGAGAAGATGGTCTCCAATCCCAGATGATCCACTGACGCAAGTCACTGTGTTTAAAAGCCCATTCCAAATCTCTCCCCTAATCCCAGCAGATCTCGTGTTCGCACTTGATCGCCGACTTACCAAAGAGACGTGGGGGCTCTCTCATGACAAGCCTGTGGAAAGTCGGTTTTAGTTACGGGGTAGAAAATGTTTGGTCTGATCGAATAACTTCGTGCCAGAACAGCATTAAGTTTTGTCCTTTTTTATGTAAAGGAAATGTTCATTTTCTTATTTAAATGAAAATATATCTAATTTTTTATATTTTTTTTAGAAAATATGATGTTAGTGTTATTGTATAGTTTTAAATTGCTATTACATAATAGAAACTATTAATATAAAAAATTATCGAGTTAGTTAAATTCTATGCAAACTATGTATTATACCATTAACGAGTTTGTAAATGCCATTAAAACCTTCATTTCCAAATAAAATCGTTAACTTAAAGTTGTTTAAATTCTTTTGTGGTGTAACTTAATATTTAAGGCACAAATTGTAATGGACTATGGTCTTCATTTGTCTTATATTTTTTTAGTTAGATAAACTTAAGTAGGAAGCTCATTTTCCCTTGGCAAATTTTCTTGCCAACCGTCGTTAATAGGTCGAAACAACACTGCAGTTCTAAGATATTCTAATAGATGATAGTCGTTAGATATTTACAAAAAAAAAATATCACATATACATTAGTATAATGCGGGAACTAAAAATAATTTGTTTCTTAAACACTATTGCATCTTGCGATAATTATAGTCACGATAAAGTTTAGTGATCATGAAATGATAATATTAAAAAAAAAAAAAATCTGATTTTGATAACACGATTACCTTGTTGAGAATCACGCAGTTTTGAATTTCTAAAAAGTTTTTTTCCTTTATAAATGCACTAGCTTTATAAACCCGGCGTTGCACGGGTGTACCCTTACGGTGATGGTTTTTTTTATGTAAACTTTTATTTTATACCAAATGATCCCCTCTCCACTGGACAGCACTCCATCAGTATATTATACTTTCCTCCCACTCTAATATCAGCATCAATTTAAAAATAAAGAAGTCCGATTGTATCCTGGCCTTTCTAGGAGTTAGTTGGCTATCCCATAGGCCCTGTTAAAATTGCCAGATTAGCTATGATATAATGACCAGTTTCTATTTGCCCTCTTACACCCGAAAATGCCCAAAAATGTGGTAAACATTCCACTCCATATTCGACCACTCGACAGGGCTGGAGAGGCCAATCGGTAAAGGCGTTCGCCTTGCATGTGATAGGTCCCAGATTCGGGTCCGGGCATCGTCAAAATAACTGTCGACCTTATAAACGGTCCATGCAGCCAAAAATGCCCCATGTCCTGAATAATACCCCGTGTGGTGGGAGTGCACGTTAAATATTTGTCAAAGTCCCGACGCTGCGTACGATGTCGCCCTTAAAAGTTGCATGTGATGCCTACTCATGTTTTCGGCTCGTCACTTGTCTGTGGTTCTAAATGAAGATGCCCGTTGCCAATAGCCCTTGTGTGTAGCTCTAGTACGACGATAATTCAAACTAACCCTAACCCATACAACTGGATAGGAATAACTACCCTACGTTAAATTTTCAACTTCGCCAAAAGCCGCCAATGCCAAAATTCAATCGGCTATTACATCATAGATGTACCAAATCGCCAGTTTCATAAACATATAGTACGTACGCTATACGTAGAGAGAATCGACATTTCTTAGAAGTATTCATCAGATCATATCTAGAATAGTTATCGACTTTACTGCTTAATATCTTCACTTCTTAAAATTTGTAAACATCAATTAAATTAAATTCGGAAACAAAAAAATCAAAATATTTAAATTCAATAAATAAAATAAAATACTGATATTCAAATAACAATCCTACAAATTAAACTCACGTGCTCTTACGTGTTTATATTTAATTTTCGTTCGCGCCGAACGCGCTGAAATTTCTTTTAAATTGAAATAAAAAGTATAAATTCTAATCTTACAATGCTATTCCTATAGCGAAATCGTCTCGCGTTTTGCACTCCTACACCCGTTTGGGTTCGAATTTCAAAAAATCGCTTCTTAAATGATACCTTCATTACAAAAAGAATATTCTCCTAAAATTTGGTAGCTGTACCTCCAGTAGTTTGGGCTGGGCGTTGATACGTGAGTCAGTCAGTCAGTCCTTTCAGGACTTTGCCTTTATTCTCTTTTAAATGCAATGCATCCACATTTGTTTATTGAATAATAAATGTCTCACTATCTCCTCACAAATTAAATATAAACAGTTAGAGCATTTTGTTTATCGAATTACTAGTATAGTAGGTTTCCTCACACACACACACTCTGGACTTCGTTTATTAGAATCTCCTATTTAACCAGCCGAATTTTTTTATCACCAAAATGTAAAAATTATCTAATAACGGTTGTTTCATTATCGATCTTTCATCCATATTATGCTTAGAAAAAAATGGTGAAACTAAGTTGTAAGTTTCCAATTTTCTAAACTTCAACAAGAAAAGTTATGGGCTTGTAATGCTTGAATACAAAGAATAAAATGGCGCTTTACTCAAAGTGTGTATTTATAAGCAAATATCATCTATGTATAAACGTGTAATCAAATGTATATCCAAACCTTAATTTCACCTACTTCGTTTTTACCTGAATTTCGTTTAACCGGCTGACCCTATGTCTTATTTAAGCCTGTTAAAAATGTGTCTAACCGATAACTCGGACAAACTTACGCAGTGATCTTACCATTACGACTCTTCCCAAACTGCAGAAAAAGATACCATGAACACTGAATGATATCTTTTCCGCAGTTTACGGCTCAGGGGAAGAAAAATACCACATCTTTCAACAATCCCCCCTTCTCTCATTAGACCATGGCCATTTTTCAATGGATTATCTTGTTCTTTCTGACAATTGTTTGGTCTTCTAATCCATTTCTTTTCATTGATTCTTCCTTTCTTGTTTCTTGACCGTTTTTAGGAGGTTGCAGTTGGGGTTCTATACAATCTCATGAAAAAAAAAACTAGAGCTGGATGATAAAAAAAAGTTTTTATTTACGACCTTCTTTTTAAAAAAATGACCGCTAGATATATTTCAGATCAAAGTTTATATGTATTGGGAGTTGAATGAGTGTAAGATGTTTGGAGATCTCATAATGGTAAACGCAATACATTTTACTGGTTTTTTTTCACCTTTTCAACGTTACAAACCTAAACGAGCATGCTTTTATCTGCAGAATTGTCCCAATTGAAGTAAAAAAATAATTAAATTTTAACTGTTAGCAATAAAATAAAATAAAACAAAATCCCTTTACTGAATTAATACCAATTAATAGAGTTCCAATATAATTTATATTTATTTTTTCATGCAAATCTTTTTCTTTGTGGTAATATTTCCTATAATATAATTAATACAAATGTAATAGTTGTGGTATTTGATTTTTATTACATTAGTTTCTCTTTTTAAACTAGTTAAGTTTGTGTTGCATACAGTAAATTTAAATTTAGTCAAATTAAAATGAACGTGGATTTCTTTAAGTATAAACGTTTGAAACGAAATTCAAAGGCACGAGCCCAAATTTCGATTTTTCAAATAATTTTTTTTATAAATCATTACATTTAGTTGCACAAAAAGTTACACCACAGTTAGTTATTTTTCTTCGAAATATCTAAATTATTTCATCAGTTTTAGCATTTTAGCTAAAAGTCGTACTTTTCTAGTTCACTTATATAGTTCTAAAACTACCTAGCACCACAAAAAATGCCTCTCCGTAAAACATCAACAACTTCAGACTTAGAAGATTTCAAGAAACACCAGCTCTACAGCAATGGCGTGAGCTCCGGCAGAATTGTCACCAGATCTCAGACTGGTATTATCCAAATCAAACGCACGCCATCTGACAACGAACTGATGATAGACAAAACTCGATTTCAACCACCTGGACATCCACATTTGCTGATTACCTTGAAGGGACTGTACGGTGCCATTCCCAGTACCATCATCACAAGAAGTACAGAAAACAACATAGAAATTACTCCAGAGCTGCAAAAGAAGATTAACAAGTATAAAGAGTTTAAACCTCCGAAAAAGTAAATCCGCTAAAAGTGATTTGTGTTGAATGGAATAAGTTGAACGAAGTATAGTAATCAATGCAGAATTAGCCATTAAATGTTATTTTGGGGGATTTGAGCTTTTGTATTATTTATATAATAAGGCGCCAAGTTCTCCAGCATTGCATAGATAACCATTGAAACGCATAACAAATTGATGTCATTATGTTGATAAAACTGAAGTTGATAAAAAATATGAAATGATCGCCAAACGAATGTAAACGATCCCCAAACTTAAGCAACTAATAAGTGGTCAATGAACCACCAATTTGCACTTTACTGCTTTAAATGCTTATTTAACAGAAGTTATTACAAAGTTTTACAAATAACATTAATTTTAGCATTTAATACTTACACTTTTAAAATTTGTTACATGCACTTGAACCTACTTTACACAATTTTGTTTTAACCCAACAAAATTCACCTAGCAAAAAAAAAAAACATTGAATGAAATTTGAATAATTTTAAAAACCTATAACGCTGTATAGAGTTGATGTCATTGGTTTCATAAATAAGAAGCCTTCTAAAACAAAATGTCCCAGTGATTAACACTAAAAGGTAAAAAGAAGTAAAACAGAAATAATAAATAGTGGTAGTAAACTGAAAGAATGTTTCAGTTTTACCAGAGGATAGCTATATATATCGTTTTAAAGCCAAAATAAGATCCTCCTATTTCTCTTTATTTTCATGGAAGTAGACACTGTTATATTTTGTTTCTGTAGATAGTATACCTGCCAATCTTTCCAGAAGTAAAAGGCTTATAAGTTTATTGATGGGAAACTTTTGTGAGGATTACTTTTTAACTTAAAAAAGTCAAAGTGATGGTTGATTTTTTACGTTTATTTAGGGGGGAAATCGTCTTACATATAAATTAAAGTCTCATTTTTTCGTTGTGACGGCATCAAGCCTGAACGGCTGGACCAATTTCCCTAATTCTTTTTTCGTTGTGTTTGTTATTGTCAGGAGAAGGTTCTTAATGAATGAGTTATTCGAAATTCGAACCCGAACGGGTGTAGGAGTGCAAAACGTGAGCCGATTTCTCCATAGGAATAGCATTGAAAGATTAGAATTTTTATACTTTTTATTTCAGCACGTTCAACGCGAACGAAAATTAAGTATAAGCACGTCAGAGCACGTGAGTTTAATTTGTAGGATTTTTAATGGCATCGTTTAATGTATATGGTCTTTCGTGTGAATAACAAATTGTATAATCTTTTCAACTAAGTATTTAAAAGGGAAGAATTATTTAAAGTATGTATATATTTGTATGCTGTGTATATACGGCTATTCAACGGGCAGAAGAGTGAATTACAATAAATCTTTTTAAAATAGTTAGTATAATGCTGATAAAAATTATTCCAATAAAATTTTAAATATCGTCTTGTTCCTGATATTTTCGACTCGACCCAGAGTATCACGAATGCGCTGTTGGACTATATATTTACAATATCGGACTATGAAAGAAATATGATAAAGTTTATTATTGAGTTAATCTATTTTGAAAGGAGGTACGGTCATTTTCAGCATATCAATACCTACTACTTCTAATTCTTTCGATTTTTTTTAAAAGAAAAGTTGGCAAAAATATTAGCTTCATTTTGAACTTTCTGCTATTCCCATGGAATAACCATTCAAATAGTACCAAATTCTGCACCACATCAAAATGAAAATACATATACTTAATCTTAGTATATTTGCAAATCTTATAAATCGTAGGTGAAATAATATTTTTAAAAAAGAGGACCAATTGATCGAATTCCTCCCACGAACTTCTCGCTAAAGTCAATCCCGTACGCAGACAAAATCGCTCCGTATTTTTGCACGACATATGTTAACAAAGTAATTCATTCATATTTTAACATTACGGATTGCAAAAAGATGTATTATTTTTGTTTTTTTAAGTGTTTCAGAAAGTAGACAAGCAATTTTAAATTGAATTTTAAACTTGACGGCGCATAAAAAAAATTAGCCTCCATTGGAACTTTCTTTAATTCCTTCCTATGTCATTATCAGGGATTGGAGTAACGCAATACTTGTAACGCCGTTACACGTAACAGTTACCTTTTTCGGTAACGCAGTTAGATTTTTCAGAAAGTAACTCTAATTTTAACCTAGTTACTTTTACCGGTAACGCAGTAACTAAAAATGTCATTACTTTTCCGTTACTTCGCACTCCGCTCTACATGGATATTTTGGTAGTTCGAAGTTCATCTTAAATTAACTATTTTAAATTTGACTTTTAACAACATTGAATTTTCATTTTTAGCTTTTGTCATATAGTTAGTATTGTCACTATACTTTTAAATCTTGGTTCTCCTTAAAAAACGGTAAGATGGTTAAATTGCATTTTTTTTCTAATTTTTCAAATTCTAAAAGTAACTGTAATTAGTTATTTTTTATTTATCATATTAAGTAACTGTAACAAGTAACTTTCCAATACCTGTTCATAACCATTCAGACAGTTCCAAATTCTACAACACAGAAAAATGAAAATCGACAACTTTATAATCGCTGCATATTTACATGTCAAATCATATAAAAAAGGGAACCAATGGATCGAATTCCTCCCACTCTAACTCTCCTCGCCGAAGTCAATCCCTGTACTCAGACAAAATCGCTTCGTATTTTTGCCCGACAAAAGCCGAACGAGGTGGGTGACAGTTCGCGGTCCCTTTTGTCGATTGTGTGGGGGTGGGTCACCATGGTAACAGGATTGAGGGACCGACCTATTTAGTCGCCTGTCAACCGTTGCGCCTTTTCAGGGGATCCGAGGTTTGGAGGAGGATGTCCACTTCCCGTCTCGAGTGGGGCTGCCCTGTTGGCGAAGGACTCCAGGATTTGGCGACCCTGTCTATTCACCTGCCACGGGCAGGTAAACTGCAGAAACCACAATTTACGTCGGGTAACATGGAATACCCGGTATTCAATAATATCCGACGCGCCATCTTGGATTATGAACCATTTTACTGACAGATAAAACATTGATAGCTGAAAAAACGTTTACAGTATAACAAAATACTATTCTTAATTTAGTGTACATTATTCTTAACAATAAATTAAATTCTCATGATTACTGGTAGATTAAAATATTTGAGCACTTCCCGGCAAAAACTTAAAAAAAAAAAACTTTGTTTTTCAGCAACTGTAACAACACCAACAGGAAGTTAACGCTTTGTGCACTGAATCATGGGCCATTTCTTATGTATTTCATGGCATTCCCACATAATAGCAGCACGAGAGAAGGCTGAAACTTCGGTATTCCATATTCCCTGACTATTCCATAATACCCTCTTCTCCTCTATAAATTTCGGCAAAATAATATCGCATACTAGCAAGAAACAAAAGAAATATTTCAGGGTTTTTTTCATATTGTGTGTTGCTTACAGTTTTCAGTTCAAGAAGAAAAATATTAATATTACTTATAACCAGTAACTGAAAGAAATTGGGAGTTACTGCTAAAGAACTAAAGTTAGCGGACATTATTTTTTATAAATTTAAAGCTAAAAATATTTTGTAACTTATGTCAAAATTTCGATAGGTCTAATTATTATCTGGTAAAACGTGAAAAAAAAACATTTAAGATTTTTTGTCAAAAAGTTTATAAAATCAGTGTAATTGGCCACTCAAGTTCGTTTGAAACAAACGATTCTGCCATTTGAAAAGCAACTGTCGAATTAATAATGAATCGTTATTTTCAATCATAATAAAAAAAGGAAAATAGTCGTGACTTGAAAGAAGCAAAATATTTTTCAAAATGCTGTGTCTCGTTCTTCTAGATTATCATTTGTCTTAAATTGAAATTTTGAAAATGGTTACAAAAGACTTTTAGCTTTAAATTTATGTAAAATAAATTAATGCTAACTTTTTTGGCAGTAATTTTTCATTCTATTCATAACACTATTATAAATTAATATTTTTATTTCCAATTTTAATATGATATGGATAACAGAAATTTACACTCTATCCTTAAATTTCTAAGAATTTAAGAAAGCATTGTTAATGTTATTCAAAACAAAACGATATTTAAAACATTTTTTTAATTGTATCTCAAAATGTAGGTGAGATAGAGTTTAACAATTAATTAAACATATTTGATGCAATTTATAAATATTTCTTGCGAATTTGAAAACATTGAAACTTTTACTGACCCATGGGGATATTAAGTGCGAATTTTCTTTACGATACTATTATTTCCTTCGTAACAACATAAATGATCTAAACAGCACAGCAAAATTTGTGAAAAAAAAATATATTCTATCATCTCTCAAAGTTCAAAAAAAGCTGAACAAAAACTCTTTAAAAAATCGACAAATTTGGCCATACTATATATCTATATCATCTATCACATCTGTATCAACTTAGTATTCGATCGTGCCCAATACTGTACATCGAAAATTTTCTGTATTTCTATTCTATAAGTATGCACACACACAAAACTTCTCTTTTGGTTCAAAAGGTTCAAACACAAATCCAACATCATCTACCTATATCAAAAACAAAATTAGATCTACTCAATATCAAACTGCCGCCAAACCGGACAACCCTTTAGCGGAAAACAGACACAAAAGGGGGAGTGAGAGTGACTTCGGAATTAGGGGGGATTGAAACTGACAAAGCGAGCCTTCGAAAAGGCTTAATAGCATTTGCGGGTAAGTAGTGGACGCACTAAAGTGTATTTCGTGCATCCCTAAGCTTTCGGTTAATGGCGAAAGTACTGTCCACTGAAAGAGACGGAATCTACAGATGAAATAATGGTGTCTTAGAGTAATTTTAAATATGCTTGGTGTGTTTCGGAATTTAATTCTATTGTGACGTGTCAGTTTGGAAGAGTTTTGTAATTGGTGGATTTGATTAGTGTATCAGAATATTGACGAAGTGTGGATCGAGAAATTTGATTTTGGAAGTATGTTTCGGTATAATTTGGAAAGTGGGGGGGGGGGGGGATTTAAAGTTATGTATAAGTTTTGTGACATTTAGTTATAAAAAATAGTATAATTACGAGGTTAATAATTTCGTTTTCTTTTTAAAAAATAATTTTCTTAAAAAAAGGAATCTTTTTATTATTAAATTTTAGGAAATTCTATTTTGTAGGATTTTCAGAAAAATTTGTAGTTCTTTCATGTAGGTTTCTTTAATCCGTTACTTCTGGGTGAAACTTTATAATCTGTTGTTTAGTGAATTCAATAAAAGGAAAACAATCACTTATCAGTGAGTAAAGCTTGTTTGAATATTTTAAGTGAATTTCTATTCAAAACTATAGCTAATTTTACAATATTCAAACATTTCATAAGGTTTCTATCTCCCAATACACATAAAATTCAACTTCTTTTTCCATTGGAAAGAAAATTAAGTTTATTTTTACAGGAATATCTTACTATGAAAACCAAATTTTTTAAAAATCTACTTAGGAATCTGTATTGAAACTACAAATGGCAATACAACAGACATCTTTTGGAATTAAGAACTAAGTACATTTATGATAATTGACTATTAACATTATATTTAGGCTCACTTTTGCTATAAATGGTTTATCCGGCAAATCAGTTTTACAAAGGATCTTTAATACATTTTCTATAATTTCACTAAATTAATTTTACTCAGAAAAAAAACTAACTGTTCACTGAACTTTAAAAAATGACGACATTACAATATTGAGTTGTTTCATTACAAAAATTAAGTTGATGACACACAAACACACAAATTTGTGTTGTTTCAACACAACTGACGATTGCAAATTGCAAGAGAAGACGATTATTAAGTATTTATTAGCGAAAAACAAAAAAAAAAACTGTAAACTATATCGTTTTCTAAAATATGGACAAAAAAATTATTACTGTACTTTATTAAGAATGACTTTTTTTAATCTTTAGTATAGCTATTCATCTGAAACATTAAAGATCAGTTGCTGAACTACATTTCGGAAGAATATTATTATTATTTTACTAGCAGTATGGTCCCGCCTTGCTGGGAACCCGTTAATTCAATAGAAAATTTGTCGTAAAGAAGATTGGAACGGGATTTTCTTCTTCAATAAGATTGATGACCTAAGATTTACCTAAAACAGTGGTTCATCCTCAAAACGATTCGAACATTGTGTTCTGGAAGTTCTTCTACAATAATGTTTGCACTCTTTCCGTTTGGAGCCAAGATATGAAGAATTTCAGATTTACCTACTCCAGACATAAAGCATACAGCTCACCATGGCAGAAACATGAGTTCATTAGACAGTGCAGGTATGATATAATGGCTGGTCTGTTCATTGGCGATATTTAGCGATCTTAAAAATTAAAAGTTGTGTTACCATACGAAATATGAAATGGAATGTTTACCACAATTAGGCATTTTTGTTGTTTGGCAACATAACACAAAAAGGCCAAATTGAAATCGTCCGTTATATCATATCTGTTACCATATATGCCCAGGCTCCCGTACTACGAAGTCATTTGAAAGCACGAATTGTAACTGCGAATATTGTTTCGAAAATGTAAGGCAATTTTGAAATATTCAAAATCAAAATTGTGATGTGCAGAAATCATAGAGTAAACAATAACAAATGCAAACTTTTAAAGTAGTATTTAAAGAATTTAACGAATAGAGATAAGAAAAAACAAAATACAATTTAGAAAAAAATACGATGCATTTATTTAGTAATGGGCTTGTTTCACGTAGTACGGAAAGAAAACAAAACAACCAATGAAATCACAGTACAGAGAGCGTGACGTCATAAAAAACATTCCCATTATTTAACGACTGTCTTACTGGATTTTCACGTTTATTGACGGATGACGTCAATCCCCTGTTTTGGCCCGGCCCATGTGTTTTCAAGCCCTGTTATGGTCCCTCACTCTTAGATGGAAGACGTATGTTTTGAAAATATTAATATTAATTAAAAATTAATTATCAAATATGGAAAAAATAAGCCTCAGGTGCACACGTAGGTATTAAAGGAATTATTAAAAATTTAAAAATTTTCTGGGCAGTATAAATAGGTCTTTCGCGATCCACAGACAAACTGACAGACTCTTTCTTTTATTGTTATAGATATTATTATTTGGTAACAACACAATTTTTGCATTGCACTGTTTCAACACATTTTATAACAACGGAGAAAACCAATTTTTTTTGTATCGAAAATCAACACAATTTTTTTTCTGGGTGTACAAAAACACAAAACAGTTCTCACTTTATACCCCGACCCCCAGATCATCCCATCTCATCCCCTTTTGTACGATTAAAAGAGCGAAAGACACGGACACGGGGGGGACTGTGAAGGGGTGTTCCTCATAATAGAATCACCACAAAATCGTCTGCATCAGCAGGAAAAAAAAGAGCGCCGACACCCCCTTCGCTTCTTAATGAAATCATGGATGTGGCTTTCGCGCCTCCCAACCAACCCCCCTAATAAAAAGGGGGTTTTGGTGGTGGGGTGGTGGTCAACCCTTTTATGGGGATATCGTCTGCAAAGGGAGTAATCGCCACTGATCGAATTGTTCGAAAACTTGCCGCTCAAAAAGTTTTTCGAGTTAGATTGGTGTGGTGGGGAGTGCTGAGTCATAAGTACTGACTTTTGTGTTTTAGGATGTTTTATTATTGGGAATCGGTGTTGAGTGGGTTTTGTAATTGGGTTTTAACGACGATTGGCAAGAAAATTTTCAAGGTGAAAATTCTTTTGTACCTAAGTTTACCTAAATAAATAAAATATAAGACAAATGAAGACCATATCTGAACAATTTATGTAGAGCAAATTAATTTACACGAAAAACGAATTGAAAAAAAAAACGAAATTAACGTTTTTATTTGGAAATGAAGGTGTTAATGATAAAGGCATCGTTAATGGGATAATGAAAAATTTTGGTTGTCGAGATATGTTGTTTTGTAAGCAATATATTTTTTGTAAGATTATACAGGGTGTTCGTAAAAGAATGTCCGCGAGTTTTAATTGTATATTACAGGAGTTTATTTTATACTAAATATAACAAATCATACATGACATTGAAGGGAAAACTAACCTAGTTTTTCCTATAAGTGCTCAATGTGTGCGCCTTTAGGGATACGGGAATTGCACAGGCTGTTGCTTCCATTACTCCGGACTTGCTGCAGACAGTATGAGAATAATTGCATTTTCGTTTGGATGTGTGCCGTATCACTAAAGGCGCACATTGAGCACTTATAGGGAAAACTAGGTTAGTTTTCCTTCAATGTCATGTATGATTTGTTATATTTAGTATAAAATAAACTCCTGTAATATACCATTAAAACTCGGACATTCTTTTATGGACAACCTGTATTATTGATTTTCAGTCAGAGATATGAAATATATGGACTATCGAATACATGTTTAAAAATTGCTAAATTAAAAAATGCAACTGAAGTGGAAAACTGATATGGAAAGAGTTCGTTTATTGTCAATAAAACATTTTTCTTACAAATGAATAAACTTTGAAAAAAGCATAATTAACTAGATAAGATTGTTGCAATTTTTTTACCGAAATAGTTTAATGCACAATTTAGTATAGATTACATTTTTAAGTACTTACCAAATAATTTTTTTAATATTGTCATTGCTTTTCAGTAAATGAGATATCATACATACAAATACTTGATAACTCATTTAAAATTGAGAAGAAGAATTTCAGAATAAAAAATTATGTAACTATAAAAGTATGTTAATACATGCGACTAGTAGATTTTTTTTAAGTGACGGCCCTCAAGTTTAACTTTGTTGTATTTTCGTCAGGCTCCATTTGTTAACTTTCAGTACGTATCTCAAGGTATTCAGCTTTGGTGCTGCCATCTATTGACAATGCGCTGTAATTTTTTATTATCTTATATTACTTTCCTAACAATTAAAATGTCAAAATTACTAAAGCATGACACGTTAAGAGTATTTGTATGTTCTCATAATTGAACTTTTTTTTTTATTTCAGAAGTACCTTTCAATTTTTTTTAGTTACAAATAAAGTACTACATTCTTCTAGTTCCCGATAGTAATAATAATAATAATATTTAACTACAATGTCTGCATGGACACTTTTTTGAGATTTTGGCTTGAAACATGAAAACATTATTTTACAATTATGATTAAATTGGCTAACTTGGATTAAATAAAAAAATAACAGAAGCGTTAATTATGATCAGGCTAAATGGTAAATATTTACTTGAATTCAATTTGAGCATCCTTTTTTAGCCCGTACGAAGATCGGGTATTAATTTTCTAGTATAATGTAAGAACCATTTTCAAATTATTTTTTATTTAACTTCGTCTAAATATAATTTTTTAAAAATATATTGTGGTTAAAGATTCGATTAAGCACAAAATGTCAGCGTAAATAACAACTTCCTTGGAATAAAATCTACTAAAGTAAAAAATAAGCGATGTTTTCAGCATCAAGGAATATCACAATCACAAAAGAAGACAAACTAAATATTCTTTTCAATTGGTGTCACTTCGAGGGAGGAATTTACTGAACAAACGACGTCTAAACCTTTAAGCTGTTTCTCAAAGGTGCGTTATCCAGATTTGAAGTTTACCAGAAGAGCCTCAAGACATTTAATAAATCTAACGATAAAAAAAATCTATGGCCTTATTCCGGTGACACTTGTCGCAAATTCAACCAAATCTTTGACGTGGAAAGTAAAGGAATATATCTTAAAAAAGAATATAAGATAAAAATGGCTGCCCTCGGTTGTCATAGTACGCCCCTGAAGCAATTCTCGAATCACAAGAAGTCAAATCTTCCGCGCAAAGCTGCCTATTTACGCTTCCCATAGTCGCCATTTTGATCTTTTTTTATTCGGTATTTTGTTCTATTTTCTTTCTTTTTTTTCGTGTGTGTGTGACAAGCAGTCTTTGTTGCCACCGTTTGCCACCGAATAAATACACTCCCAGCAAACGATAGACGGGTCTCGTCGCGGAGAAGAAGACAACATTTGCATTTTAAATATCTGTCAAACCGGGACTCTTGAAAAGAGAATAAAAAGCGCGGGACGACACTTTTTTCAACATTTCTCCTGTCCAATTCAATACTTTTGAGATTTTTTTGACATTTTCTTCCCCTCGTCACCTCACCTTTTACCGAAGAAACTTTGGGTTTTATTCTTACATATTTTTCGCCTTTTTTCCAGCCAAGTGCTATTTTATTGCGGCGATATAATTTTTGTGTGTGTGTGTGATATCAGGTTTTTATTTTGCTCCTTTCTTTCAGTTATGTCGTTTATCTTCTGATAGAGTTTTGCGGTGATAGTTCAATCAATTGTTATTGACTGACTTAGTTATATTGAAAAAGGGTTAAGATTACCTTGTAATCTAGATTGATACTACTGACATGTGATATTTTTCATTTTATCCTTATGTTCTCAAAAACATAAAGTGTTTGTTGTAGTTTTATGAATGAAATTACATTTGATATTTCGAAAATTATGGTTCATTACAATGGGCAGGTTTCAGGTATTGAGTTGCAACAGAAATGCTAAAAACAAAATAAATTATTTCTCGATCTTAGTCTCGTTCTCTCGTTAGACTCTAGTTCTTTCTTGATTAGTGAATCAATGTCTCGTGGGAATAGAGCACCGATCCGAGGTGGAGCTGAATGGAAAGCTGGAAGGAAATACGTCACCTGAAACAAGCCAATTATTTTTAATGTCTTTATGCTTTCATTTGCAGTTTTCTCTGTAATTCACATTATTCACAAATTGTTAAATACAGTCCAATTTTAATTAAAATTTAAAATGTAATTTTTTTATTAATGTTTATTTGTTTACCATATGAGCATTTCCTTACCTATTAGAGAACTAAACACTACTAACATGCTCAGTATAGGGCAACCCTGGACTCCTTGGGGTTCCCCGGAAAAGCACTGCAGCACAGGTTACAAGGTTATAAGCGGCAAACGAGAATGAATAGCGAAAGAGTGGCTTTCCCGCCAAAGTGCCTGAAAGCAAACTTCTGTAAGGCAGTAATGGGTGCTGCGGAGAAGCGTCATATTTTATATTACGGGATGAAGTCTTCATGGGATGGGTGTTATTATTTAGTTAGAGCATGACTTATAACCGAAGTTTAGAGTGTTGAGGAAGTGCCACTGATATTGGATTATAATCTTCGACAATTTTATTGTTGGGAATTCAGGAGGTTGTAATCATGTTTTTCAGGAAGATGCTGCACTGAAAAAAAGCGGTTAATTTTAAAGAAAACATCGTATATTTACAGAAAAATACTTTTATTTTTTGTAACAGAATGTTCTGTAAGAATATGCTGTTTAAAGTAAAAACGTTTTTTTTTTCTGTTTTTAACCGCATAAAGAAAACTAGTCTGTAACCGCACACACCATAGTTACTCTCAAACGAAAGCATAAGTTTTTTTTTTGTTTTTGCTGAATGTTTTTTTTTTAACTTGCGGTGTTGGTAACAGTTTTGCATAATAATGTATTTGAATAATCGTTTAGTTTCTTTCGAATAATACTGAAATGCATTATGTGTAGAAATCAGTGAGGAGATGCAATCATATAGAAAAATATTCACTTAAAAAAATTTTGGCATTTGATTTCAGTAAAAATAGGGTTCCTTAGTAGCTGCAACGGCTGTGTGGTGATATGCTTCACCATATTTTCAGTATTCGGTTGAACCATTTGCTAGATTTTTGTTTCTCAAACTAGAAAAATGGTTTGACCGAATACCGAAAATATCGTGAAACATTTTACCAAATAGCTGTTTTAGCTACTACTACTAGGAATCAAAATTTTGGTGAAACTGAGCCCAAAATTAAGTATAATGTCAAAATTAAGACCCCCTTCAATATATACTTAACTTTTGATGTAAATTATATAAATGAAAATAAAAAAAATTATATAAATAAAAAGAAAAAAAACTACAATTACATATTTAAAATAAGACGTAATCTGAATGACTAATATAATTAATAAGAGGAGTCTTTTACAACAACAAAAAAAATCAATCTCACGAGCTTCCAACAAACTTCTGAGCTCCTAATTCAAACAACCAGGATCTTTTTGCGATATCATTTTCAGATTAATCTAACTAAAAACGAAAACAAATACAACCTTACTAGTCGCAAATTCAGAAAAGTTTCTTTTTTTAAAAGACCCCCTGTTAATGGGATTACGCGAAATGGCTCTGCACTTAATTAGCCTAATGAATCAAGACCACTTTAAAATAGAGAATAACACAGAAAAAAAGCACCCCTACAATCCATTTTAAGTAATTAAAAGGCACTACATAAATAATATAATTTACTAATTGTCCCATTGATAAAAAAAAGAAACTCCATGAATTCCAGTATTTGTAGGAGGATATTTATGAGTATTTAGCAAGATGTCATCAACTGTTTTTCATCATGATTAATACTATTTAAAGTTTTAATGTTCATTTTGGATTGGATATAATATGATAAGTAAGTAGGTAGCTATGTTTTTGTGGTTGTTATTCCGGGTTATTGAATGCTTAAAATGACGTACAGAATCGTCCACCCGTGATGTGTATTAAAAAAGATACGAATAGTAAATACAGTTTTAAGAGCATTCGTAATGGGGATTTTCTTTTTTTACAGAAATGGGATTGAAGATCACGACTTCGAGACAAACAAATATCAGAGTAAAATAATATTTTCATTACGTGAATGCATTTTTAGTGATTTTATCAAGGATTTGTAGCTGTTATTTTTAACTGTGAACAAATGTGTTCCAATGATTCATTGATATCATTTAATTGTCACAAATGAATAGTTAAATAATACTAATATCTTTTTATTTGTGGTTGCAAACTCATTTTAATATTTCCAAAATACTAATCATGCAGAGTTGATTACTTTGAAATCATATTTTAATTTTTTTAGCAGTGCGAGCATTCATAAAATATTTTGATAGTAACTTGAATGTTTAAAACCTATCTTCCAAATATAAATAACTTTGGAATAAATTCCAATTTAATAACTTTTCATTAAATAAGCAATGAAATTAACTAAAAAAAGTATTGTTTAGCCTATCTACTTGTTATTAACTTGATGTCGGTGTGATTGTTAAGAACTAACTTTAGTTTTTAAATCACAATACAAACAGCTCAAAATTATCAATCATTTATTTTAAATAAAAGATACATTACAGAAAGCAATACCTTTCTTTTCCCTTCTGACTTAACAATGCCATTGGTCTATAAACTTTCCCCGCCCATTCCGCCTCGACAAACAGAAAAAATCCACGAACAGCGTCGAATAAAATTTCAAAGGAGAATTTCATTTTGTATCTTGAAATTCGTTTTCCACAGACGATTTGTCACTGTCGCATCAAGCGAGGAAGAAGCCCTGCCGGATGACCTCTTTTTCACGAAAAGTGGAGAGGACAAATTTTCTTTTTTCTAAAATTTCACTTTCAAATCGTATGATTTTCTGTTTAGGGACTTCAACTTCAATCTTGAGCTGCGGCAGGGTGCCATGCATCCAATCTTTCCTTACCGAGGCAACTTCATTCTTCGACCCTAAGCGGTATTACTTGTATTCAATCAGAACTTTATTTTATATAAATTGATAGCAAAAATACTCAACGTTACCAGGGTACCGTTAAAAAAACAATTTCAAATAAAAAAAATAGATGATGTAGCATTTAAGATTTACTGAAGGAACTTTAAAATAAATACATCAGGAAAAAAAGATTAAAATAAAAGTGTTTCAAAGCAGGAGAACTTTTAACTGTTTTTAACACTTTTTAACAAGAATTTAAATTGTTCTAAGAAAAAATGAGCATAGATATCAACAAAGAAGTTGATTTTCATACCTCACATTTAAAGTAAGAAATAGAAATTTAAGAAATATGTACTCTTTTAATTGTCTATTTTAAAAGAGAGGAATATTATATATTTATTCTTTGAATATAAGTTAATTTTGCAAACGATAAGAAATAATTATTGAATTTTAGAAAGAAAATAAATGAAACTAGCCAAATTTAGCGTGTAAATGTTTAATATACAATTAATAGTGTGTTAGCGCCTTTTTTCCCGTTGAACACAAATGTTGTGTGGAAGCGGGCTAAGTGACAAACCTGCCTGTTTTTTAACATCAAAGCTGCCACGACTAGTAGGATGAATGATGTTTGTCAATAACATGTGGCATAGAACTAGCGTAAAGATGGGACAAATGTTGGCCATAATAAAACTCTCAGATTTATAATTTACAACATTTAGCTTAGGATAAATTATGTATTTACTTTATTTTGAATAGGTAAATCATAATCCCAAAATTGATCATTGTGAAAATGTATCATTTCGGTTTTCAAGTCATAATACTTTCAATGTAAATATGTTTAGAAATATATTTCAATACTTATTTGTTTTGCTTCATTTTGCTTATGTGGCCATTATACACTTCCCCAGATGGGAAACAATGTCCACTTTGGTGTTTTAGAAATATAATTAATGAAGACCAAATGGTGTCACAAAACAATTTTGTACATAAGCATTCCAAGACTTCATTGCAATAAAGGCGCAAACATTCAAAACCAAATATCTCCAACTTTGACTTAAGCCACTTTGTATATGCTGAGCGAAGTTAACTAAATCCTGCGTGTCGATGTTGAAGTGCAAAAATGGCTTAAAACAAAGTTGAAGATATTGGGTTTTGAATGTTTTGATCCTCGATTTTTGATATTTTTTATTTAAAGATGTGTCAACAAGACTGAAGTGAAAAGTAACAGAAAAACTCTCACAAAATTATAATTAAAAACACTTTAACAGAACAAATTAATCTTCATATTCCTGAACCATAAAAAAAATCCAGGTTACAGTCACGAACCTAATGGTTTTTCTCCAATGAATACTTTTACTGATGCATCTAAACTTCCATCAGTAATGCTTTCTCGCGGGCCTCATGTGGCCCTTTGACAATGGACAATTACAGCGTTTTCCACAAACATATTTATTCGATTAAACATATTAAAAAACCTCTAAAACTCAAGTATTTCTGGTTTTAAAGATGTATTTATTTTTAAATTCATTTTTAAAGTTAATGATACGTCACTCCTGTTAAACCTCTCTTAGCATAACAGATGACGTCACGGTTGGCTTTTTTTTTTTGTTCTTGGCGTGTTATTTCGTATCACGTTTCACTGTATCGCTTTTGAAACTGTGAAACGTGCTTTCATCCTTATCAAACTCTTAAAAAAGTTATGCTATTTTACAGAAACATGTCATGTTTATTCCAGTTAATTTCTTCAAACGTTGAACGATTTCACTCGACTATTCCTATCAGATCCAACAGTCAATAGTTCTGCAATAGCTCATACGCGCTCTAGTGTGTGTATTTTAACTAACAACCAAACTTGGAACAAGCTGTTTAACTTCCTTAATATGAACTGGTTACAAATAATATTGTCTTCTTCTTTTAATGAGGTTTCGCAGAAATTGTAAGGTTTACTATTTTATAAAGTGTATATTACAGCATAGATCGAAACATCGCCAAAAACATAACAGTTGACGTCAGAACTGTTTTCAGTGACGTACATTTTCGGCAAATTTCAAATGCATTTTTTGTTGAAATTAAACATATTTGTGAATATTTAACCTTACATTCGGAATCTGCAGCTTCTAATGTACCAGAAAAACACATATATTATGAATTTCGCGCTTCATGCAACTTGTCTATTTTTTGTGGTCCTTCGTACTTTTCAAAACCACAAAATCAAAAGATTATTTAAAAACAAAACAAAAAATACACCGTTTAAAACCCAAAAGATCTTTAAAAACCAAAATGATTGCAAACAAAACTTATTCCTTACATTTATTTTGCTGATGGATAGTTAAGTTTTATTACAAAAAAATAATCAGTTGCATAGTTAAATCACTTAAATATTTTTCGCAAAGAGGGGTAAATGAAAAATGCGGAAGAGAAATATGAATCACGATTTGTAAAATTTTCTTTGCTTGTTACAATAGTGCCAAAACTGTTTTATCTTTAAATAATGGTTTACCTAATTGGGTATCGCTTTTTAAAATCTTTTGAATGATGAATAAAATTCCAAATTTGATTATTTCCTCCATTCCTCCAAAATTGTGATAATCAATTAAGGATATCATACTCTAATTATTTGTGGCGCAATATTAAGAGAAAACTTCATGATTTTTTCGGTTGAAAACAAATATTTGTTATTTTTTGCAATCTATACATATCAAACAACTTTTTAATAGTATTGTTTCGTTTAAAATATTGAAAAGTAATATTTTATGATCATAAATACTAATAAGTGTTGAAGATTCAAGAGTGAAGATTGTACAATGAATATTTTAACGGTCACTTAACCCCTATTCTCAACCCCCTCCCCCTAAAAAAATGATGATACGGTCCGCAACGTCACCAGAATTTCTAAAAAAACTAACATTATGGCCCTTTTAATGAAAAAAGGTTGTTCCCGACCACTGATCTAAACTATCCAGGTTTAGGTGGAAACCATTGCACCTTCATCAAGACTGCCACAAAGGAGAGAGAGAGAACATAGAAAGTTGCCGAGTCATCAGAGGCAACTGATCACCTGCCCCTAGAGGGGCCAGTGTAAAAACTAAATGATGGATGACCCAACTATCGTTTTCAGCGATAACGCAACCCCATGAAATATTCGCCAAACTTCTTTTTTTACAAAAAGGTTGGCAACATCTTCGATATCTCTCTTGCCCTTGAGCGCGCTCTTTTCCGTGTTCTTCTCGACTCAAGTTTTAGGGGATGGGGATTAATTTATTTTCTTGCCCCTCCCCCCCCCCCCCCGTAGGACAAAGAGCGAGAAGATATGATGTGTTGAATATGTGGAGTTATAATTGCATGTTATTTTGTGATCGATAGTATTTGTTGTCGGACTCAGTGCGAGAATGTTTTTGAGGTTTTATTTTCAAAGAAAATTAGTTAAAACTAAGGGCTGAAATTGTTGAAACTATACAAAAACTATTTGGGATACAGGCGTATAAGGAAAACTTTTTGGGATACAGACTTGTAAGGGCGATTCTATCAAAATGTTAAGTTGTTTGTTATATCGTGTCCCGTTTTGTAGTTAGGATCCCCTCACGTGTCCCATAAAACATATATAGAATGATGTTTATTTGCCCAAGCGCGATCTAAATGTATTTTATTTTTATACACTTATTTTTTAATTTAACGACAATGGGGCACGCGAAGTGTATGCTAGTATGTAAACATAGGCATGCGTAGTATTATGTTTCGGAAATAATTTTAAAGCACAAAAGATTTTGTCCTAACATATTTTCAGTTACTTCCAAGTTAAAAATTTATGCCACTTGCCTAGTATAAAAATTCGTCGGGCAAATTGTTTATTGTCTTAAAGCTATGATTTATATGCATTGGAAAATCATATAATGGTAATTGTGGTTCCATCTAGTTTTATGCTGCGTAATTAATTCTTGCACAAATTCAAACGTTATTCACTGAACAACAATAGACTGGTGACACGTAAATCCATAACTTTACAACTAATTAACTTGTGTCCAAAAATTACCCTTCCAATAGGGGTAATTATTAGAAATGGACAAGGGTGTGTACTATAGATACTGTCTATGGGGGCAATAATTGAACTCCATATGGCTTCTGAAAAAAATGTCTAACAGTGAAATCTAGTAAAAATTACCAAACACTAAAAAATTTGTACACAGCTTTTTAATAATTTCTTCTTTTTCCAAGTTCAAACATTGCGTAGATGTGGTTTCTTGATCACACAAACTATTCCAAGTAAATTTAAGCATATTGAGATGCTGTCTGTCTTACCCATAGCACACATGTTCAACAATTTCCCCGCTTTGTCGAATAATGACCCCATAATTAAACATGCATGTCATAATGTTATAATTCATCCTAAAATTTTGTTTTTTAGCACAAACCAACTTCATAAACATATCTAAGACTGGGCATTATAAAATTCAAGATCATGCAAAACAAAACAAAATTATACATCATTTGGCTTCGATTGAACAAAAGTTTAAATATTTTTTTAAGCACTTTGGGTTATTAATATATTTTTTGAGAAAAAGTACTAATCTAATCCCAATGATTAATCCGAGAATTGCTGAATAAATTAAAAATTGTGGTTTGTTTGACGCAATAAATTATGATGCTTATGGTTGTTGGTCTCTGTCTAATAATTACCCCGATTTTCCTTGTTCAATAATTACCCAGGGGCCAGGGTCACCTTATATGTCTCGGAAAAATTTTATTGGATGCAACTATATTTTAATTAATGATATTTTCGCAAACTATTTGATGTCACAGGTTATTGTCCTATTGTCGTTTCTTAACGGATTGTAAATATACGTAACAACAAAATTGTGAATTTTATTCATATAAAAAGACGTCATGGCACAGTCTTTATATAAACTGATAATCGTTTACAAACAACTCAACTCCGTTGTTTCCGAAGTTCCGAAACTATTTATGTTTACTAACATTTTCGAATGCATTTCATCTGTCAAGTAAGGAATTTATTTTTAAAAAAATGTATAATAGTTAGTTTTAATTAATCTGTTATAAGCTTAGAGTATTTGCCTTGTCACAGAATAATTTAAATCACAGAGTCCAACTAGTATAAGACTCCTATATGCCGTATGGCATATAAGTCGTATTTAATATTGTTCTATACGGTTACGTTACTAGCTGCTTTCTGTGGTTTCGGCTTAATTTTGAATGTATCTTTGTCATGCCTTATTATTAAATTATATTTAAATTACAGATTTAAATTAAGGAGTCAATTTTCATTAAAATTAGTTGTTATGCAGTATAACTGCTTTTATTAAAATAAAACGTGTTTTTACTTAGCATAATTAAATCGCAAACTAAACTGCCCCACAATCGTTACTATTTGATTTTAGAGCAATAGCTTTTGCAAAGTACATAACACAAAGCCTTTAGCATTTAAACATAAAATGTTATTATTTACATTTGTTAAATAACTAGGATAAAGGAAGCTCCTCCTCCTCTAATTTTCGGCAACCCTTAAACACTAGCAAATCTTCATAAGTTTGTCATTTCAGTACTTTTTCATTTTTCCGAGGTAAATCTCACCAAACGGAATCTTTGACGACAAAACCAGTTTGCCTATTTAAAGGTTACCATTGGAAATATTCTGTTTCATGCCAGTTTTACATTTTTGGTGATACTCAGTATTAACATAACAAGGTGTGCCCTAGAAGGGAAGAGTGTATAGGCTATATAACCCGTTACTCTGTACGCATAGAATGACAAAATTTCACTGGTCCATTACTCGATTTGTTAGTCAGGGAAAGGTGATGATATAGGGAGGTATCATGTGGATATTGCATGCCACCCCCATATATATGAAACGGAATAGTAGGCAGATGATTCACTATCCATCACTCTCCTCTGCAATTCCACTGGGCAGGATAACATCGCTCTGCCACAGTAGACATAGATACTCAGTATTAGACACATCATTATATCTGTATTCAAGTGCCCGTCAATTTTCAAAATCACTATATAATTTTTTTTTACAAAGATCAAAAGGTACTTACAGCTAATTCCATGTAACTTTAGTGTTAGTCACAATTTAAGAGGAGCTTACAAGCTTTTTAAATTTGAAAAATAAATCAAATTGGATAAAGCATGTTACATTATTTGGTTATAATAAGTGTAGATCAGCTATTCTGCTTATTTTTTTTATTTAATGTTAAAAGTTGTTGTGATAATCACTTTTTACACACATGACTTACACTACAGAAAGGTTAATTTTGCATGGAATTAGCCTTGCGTATTAACGCCACTACAGTAGAAGTTGTCAGACCATAAGCACTTCTACCAATGAACTACTATGATTTTAAATAAGGTGAAGTGAATTTTGAAAGTTGTTTTTGATCTGAAATAAGGTTTTATTTTTATGATTTGTTGCAAACGTTTTAGGTTTAGATTGTCGACACTTTAAAAACGCAAAATCTATAGCTGCAGTGGTGTTAATACGTAAATACCGATCAAATTTGCACAAGTTATTTTTACTTATTTTGTCTTTATCATTTATTTCATCATTTTATTTTGTATTTTTTAGATTTGGTGTGCTGAAAATCTTGACTATTATACTTACATGACTTCTATCATGTAAAACAAAGTTGCTGCAATCATGATAAGTGTCCTTATACCCAGCTTTCATCAGGTTCAAGGGAACCATGGAAAACACTTCACAGTAAACATTATAAATAATTTTGTTAAAATAGAAAAAAAAAGTTTTCTGCCTGCTCAATACTATGTTGCGAGTTAAAATATACTTTTATAGATTAGATTAATTTAATAGCAGCATGGTTTTAATTGTTAAAGATTAGTAATTAATCAAAATTAAAGTTTTATCATAAATTAGTTAATACTAAACTTGTGTTAAACAACATGTATTTTATAATAATGCCAAGTTCTTTTGCTGAAAACCTTGACTATTATACTTACATGACTTCTATTATGTTTTTCGTACAAATGTTATCTAACTATGAATTTTTTTACTTATCATATAATTAATATAATTTTTCTTTACATAGGTGTTCCTTATTGAAGTTTATGTGTCTGGAAAGTGTACTAAACTGGAAAGAAGATATCGTGCCTTTCATTCTTTGTACAAGCAGGTAAAAATATACATTTTGTATTATCTATATTTTTAAATTTTTAATTAGTTAGCATGATGCATATTGCACAACAGAATAAACTATAGCCATCGACTCTGTGGGGGCAGTCGCACCCACATTTTCCAAACCAATATGCCTAATTTAGAGAATTTATTGTATACCACCAGCGTGTAAAATAAGCGGTATCGCATCGCGAAACGCGACACCAAAATGAAAACTTGCGATAGCGATTTAGCTTTGTATCGCATTTAGTTGCGATACTCACAAAGCATCTCCGTTTATCATAACCATGGAGTTTTTGCAAACGATTCAAAGTCGGATAGTTTCAGTTCCGTTGGCCGCTTTTCGTTCGGGCAGGGAAACATCTCAACTCCATACCAGACTGGAAGTGTTTAGCGAAAAGTGTAAACAAACCGCAGATAATCGCGCCAGAACAGAAAGATTTAGCAAGATTTCCAATTCGTTATTAGTGTTGCGAAAAGCAACGAAAATAAAATATGGCGGTTCAGTTACGAACTGTTAAAAACTGGATCACGTCGTTGGATCCGAATAATGAGTGTGGCTGAAGTACCAATCTAACGGTAACTTTGCTACTAAAATAACGTGCGCTTTATGTGCAAAGCACATAGATAACTTAAAATGTAAAAAAAAATTTCAATGCATCGCTAATTAACGGAATTAGCGGTGCGTCGATAAAGATGGGCAATATTCAAAAGTGCTATGCATTAATCAAAAATTGCTACACACAAATGCTTTGGTGTAGCAGAACTGCTATACACACAAAAAAAAGTATTTTACACGCTGTATACCACACTCCCATTGTTCCTAATTTTACCCCTAGAAAACCAAGTCCTAGCCTATGGAATAAACATCCAAATTTTTTTTACGCTTTAATTTACAATTGAAAAATTTAACTTCACATTTTGATTGCCAAGCACAGGTGATGGGCATTCAAAAGATCATGCAACATTTCCAATCTACCTAATTCAATAGCATTTACTTACACCCCTGTCTGTTCCACATATGCAACAGGCTAGGAAGCCCATTCGGTAAGGCACTTGCCTTGCATGCCAAAGGTCCCATGTTTGGGCCTGGAAATTACCAGAATAACGTCGATCAGTAATACGGTCTGTTCAGCCAATATTGCTAATACCCTGTGGAGAAAGACTGCACAATATATGCTCCAAAATCCCAACAATGTGTACGTTGATGATGTTGTGTCCATAGATAAAGATTATATGAGACCAAAGGTCTCGTAGACTGCTTCAGCAATCTGCAGACAGTGGTCCTCATAAAGGTCTTTGTAGGGCGAGTTAGTGATTTGCTGCAATTTTGCCAGGATGGCTGGACAAGAGAGAATATGTTTTGGTTCCAGTTCCAAGTCGGGGCAGTTTCTGCAGCTGGAGTATTTCCTAGTTCCATCTTTTTGGATTTCCATCCCTTTGAAGTGGCCTGTCCTTAATCTAGTTAGGGTGGTCGCAGTTACCCTATTGGTGTTTAATTCGCAGACTTGGTGTTTAATTTTAACACTTCTGCTGTTAAATTTTGCTTTGGCCACTGAGTTGATGTCATTGAGAGTGATTTGGAGAAGAACGTCATTGTTGAGTTTTCTTGCTTCTTTTGCCAGAATATCAGCAGACTCGTTTCCGTCGATACCAACGTGTGCTGGAATCCACTGCAAAATGCATTTCTTGTTCAAATTTTGAAAGTTGAAATATTCCATCATGTATATAGCCACGAATCAACTTTGACTGTCTCTTTTTGGCTGTGTACGTTGTCAACCTTAAAAGTTGCATTGGGTGCATATACAGTCGGGTGTTGGCTCATCACTTAACTGTAGTAATAAATTACCCTGCCTGTCGTCAATAGTCTTTGTAAAGTGCTTGTGCAATGTTATCTCAACTCTACATCGTGCAACATGCCTAAAACAAACTATTGTTACAACACTTCTATTTTCTTGTTTTAAACCAGAGGGTTAGATTGAAACAACGTTTTTCTACTATCCTTTGTCCAATCACAAAACCACAATTTTAAATATTTTATAACAATATTTTTTGTGATGTAATGTAAAATCGATGAAAATCAGATAATTTGATAAAACCTGCTAACTATTATGTTTATGTTATTATATTAAAATAATGTAGGTGCTGTTACGAAGTTTTAATTAAAATTTCAAATATCTCAAAACAGCTGAAACACCTTCAGAATGCACCAGAGTTTCCACCCAAAAAAGTTCGAAATCTCAACCCTAAAGTGCTTGAACAGAGACGTAAAGGTTTAGAAAATTACATTCAGGTGAGTTTAAAATTTGGTTTGGCAAGTTTAGATTACTGTATACGAGTGTAATATTCTATTAACTAGTTTTTAAACCTTTGTAGGAACTTTTGAAATGTAAACCAGTGCCTAAGCAGTTATTAAATTTTCTATCAATTTCTGGTCTATCTCCAGCATCAAGTGTTAAGTATGTATAAGATTTTTTTATCGACAGATATTTTTGAAGTATGTTTTTTAAATTATAAAGAAAATAAAACTTGTATGTTAAAATTTTTAAGGCTTAGCTTTATTGACATTATTTTATACATTAAAATTCCAAAAATTATAGTTCTATAATATTTGTGAAAATGAATAGAATAATGTTGTATATTATGCTTAAAATAAAGAGCAATTTTTACAGCTCTTTAAAGTGTTTTGAAGTTTTATGAAAGTTTCACAATTACTTATTTTTGATGTTTTTCATAATTCTTTTTACTTATCCCAATTATCTGGTAAGCTTTAGGTTATGTTCTTTGCCAAATTTTATTTCTAATACCTTATTGAGTTAAGAAGATATAGTGAAAGAATTTAATTTATGTATTGTATAACCAAGCTCAGTTAAATAATATGGTAGTTTCACCAGACATTCTGCATTTTGCAGTACAGTATAGTTTGTTATTCTACTATATAACTTTAAGAACTATAATAATGAAAATTCGTTTAATTTGTTATAGTTTTTCTTAATGAAAACAAAATAAATAAAATAAGATTTAGGAAAATTGTATGGTTTTTTTTTCATATTCGAAAATTTAATCTCTGAAATAAATCTGGTCAAGATAAATATGAGGATATTTAGTAGTATATATTCTGTAGAATTTATTTTAAAGGAAAATTTGTATTGTCCAATAGTCTTATAACTATGTCAAGTCTTCCTCATAGATAATCAAGCCATTGAGAAAAAATAACTGCTTTAAAATAATAGGATTGATACTAACTTAAGTACAATTATTTGATAAGTTTAAAAGTCTACAGTTCTATTTTTAAATGATAACCTGTAGTGATATTAATACAGTTAAACCTGTTTTGCACAAGATTTTCTCCTTATGTGTATATAATTTTTTTTCTTAAGGATTGTTGTGTTAAAAGTGCTTCATGTTTTATATCACAAGTCGATTTACTTATGCTTTACATTTGTTAGTATTTGATTTTTTGAAAACCTTTTGATTCCTTGAAACTTTTTTTAAAACTTTTTACTATGAATATTTTTTGCAGAATAAAAATCAAAATCTTGAGTAGTTTATTAGTCCCTGATTTATATGTAAACAATTTTTGTTGTCATAAAACTACATCAAATACATTTTTGATTTGCTGTTGATATCCCGGCTACTCTTACCCTTGTAAAAGACTGAAAATATTAGTTGTTATGCAGTTTTGTGTTTTGTTTATAAATGTTTCATTGGCCTTCTAAGTTCAAAGGAATAGTTGTTTTTATTTCTTTAAATAATTTCTTTTTTTAGTTCTTTCAATATGGAAGAAAGTCGAGAAATCATTCATCAGCCAGTGGTCATGTTTAGCTCAAAACTGTATATTGAAGATGACCAATCAAGTAAGTAACAGCAAATATCTCTTGTAGTATCCATCATGTTATATAATTCTCATAGTAAATCTAGAAAATTCTTATTTAATATTTTTATTAAGAAACTGTCGAATATCAATAGAATTTAAACTTAATTTTCCAACACACATCACCCACTAAGCTTTACATTATTAAACATTCATTCATAATGTCATTACCTTTTTTAAAGCATTAACTTCTAAGAAAACTTTAGATCGAGTAGTTGCATTTAAAAAAAAAACAAGTAGGTTTCTAACAGACTCTGTCACTTAACCCGCTTCCACACAACAGTTGTGTTTAACAGGTAAAAAGGTGCCAAACACAGCAATTATTCTATATTAAACATTTACATGCTAAATTTGGCTTGTTTAATTTATTTTATTTCGAAAATTCAATAATTATTACTTATCGTTTGCAAAAATTAATTTATATTTCAAAGAATAAATATGTAATATTCTTCGCTTTTAAATAGAATGAAAACATTTCATATCAGCATACAAACAAGTAATCTCTTAGTGAAATATATTTGACGTCATTTCAAACTGATCGATGTCGCCATAGATATCATAGTTAAAGTATTAGATTGGCAGATCACGTGACCTCCAATGATAACGACGGGTTGTGCATAGAGGCCAAATAAGGGGGCAAAATGGCCAGTGTTGCTGCCTTTTTAAGGCGAAAAATACTACGAAAAAATACCATTTAATTCTAAAATTAAAAAAAAAAATACTAGAAAAGAATTTAAAGTTACTAAAAAGATTCCAAAATGCAGTTAGTATTTTTACGGTAATTTTTTGTAATTTTAGAATTAAATGGTATTTTTTCGTAGTATTTTACTCCTTAAAGTGGCAGCAACACTGGCCAATTTGCCCCCTTATTTGGCCTCCATGCGCGTCCCGTCGTTAGCATTGGAGGTCACGTGATCTGCCAATCTAATACTTTAACTATATCTATGGATGTCGCAAAAATAAATTTATTTTAATTTATTGTCTAAAAGAATTAAAGTTTCTCGAGCGATTGTTGCGATGGCAATGGTGATTTAATTCTAATAAAAATGGCTTCCTATGCTTTTTAAATGAGCATTAAATTGTGCAGTTTTTTAAATAATTGAAGCACTTCGAATTCTTTTCTGAAATTGTCAATGTATTATAATTTCGATGCACTGAATTTTTTGACGTATCACTTGTCCGTAACATTTGTAGTTTGGTCTATGAAAGTGGGTGACAGACGGACGGACTGAACGATTATACTCCATTTTTTACGTTATAAACGTAGTGTGGAAGCTAAAAGGTGCATGTTATTTTTGTTGTTGTGGTCAGTTGATCTGCCGAATGAAATAATAAAGTATGAATTAAAATTGATGTCAAAAATTAAGCTTTGATTATGTCAACCTAATACTAAGCAATGAATTACTAACATCTAATATCCTTTGTAACAAATATACCCACTGTGTTGACTTTTGAGGATCTGTAAGGTTGAACGACCTGTCAAATATGCAACTCAGTTTAAAATTGTGCTAACATTTTAAGAGCAGTATATTCCTATGCTCAACTCTAGCTCTCTTTTACTTGCTATTACAGTTTATTACTTGCCAACAGCGATGATAGTTAAAACACAACAACAAAAACAAGAAGTTCGAAAAGGACTAAAATAGCCTACTTTCCTGTTACTTAAATACTTGCTAAACTTCTTATAGAAAAACAAGTGGGTTTGAAACAGTAACTGTCACCTAGAACTGCTTCGACACAAGATTTATATACATTAGAACAAAAAATTGCTAAACTCAGCATCCAGTTGTAGTTTAAAATTTTAAAATTTTAGTTTAAAATTTTAAAAGCCAGAAGCAACTATTTTCATTTAATTTATTTGCAGTTTGAAGAATAATTATATATTTATTAATAAAAAAACCCTCCATAAACTACTTTAAACTGCATTAAAAAATAAGAAATGTAAATTAAAACTAACCTCATTTTTATGCAAAAAATATAATGCCTTGCCGCTTTGTAAGTTATATTGTAAACAAATACTGAACAATCAAAGAATCACATGCTACATTTTATGACGCCAATACAAACTGATTTATATATTTAAAAAAGTTCCTTCATTTATTAATATTAAATAATTAGTTTCTCATGGTATTGTTGATATGGCAACATTGATTTAAATGACTAAAAATAATTTCAATGCTTATTCGATGGGAAATTCGAAGACAAAAAGTATGTCCACCTGGACTTGCAGATATGGACAAACAGTATGAAAGTTGGGTCTCTGAGGTCATACATTTCTAACAAAAAAAGAATTTTTAAGATATGACGGATAGAACCAATTTTGGAAGGGGGGATATGGACATCATTTTTTTAAAAAATTCTTTCGAATTAAAAAAAAAGAAAAGTAGGCTAATGAAACAGTCGTCTTTAATATATTTGACCCTACTAAACTAATATTCTTTTTCTGCAGGTACACTACCAAATATTGTTAGCAAAGGTCTCTTCATGGCTTTTTATTCTTCGGATGAAGAGAATTAAATTTGTATGTGTACCTGTTTATTTAATATGATCAAATCTAACATAGTTTTAATTTTCATGATCTTGTTATTGTATAGATTTAATCATAATTATTTCATGGTTTTGATTACCGCTTAATGTAATTTTGTATCAATGTTCCTTTTTTAATTTATTGTTTTTCTTTATTTGCCAAAAGTAATTGTGCTTCAGTTCTTGTCTATTTTTTTTAATTACTTGTACCACATTCGTAGCTTTATTTTCTATGCTAGTTTTAAAGTTTATTTTGACAACATTCCTCTTTTATCACATTTTATATGAATTTGAAACTTTTGTTGTCTCATTTGAACTACTATGAATTAAACATGGTTTTGTATTTTTTTTAATACTTATTGCTCATTTTTTTAATATAAATGTTTGCAATGTGTTATGGAACACTAATTTAAAAATTTTTTTAATCTAGTTTTAAAGATTTTATTTTCAATTTGTCAAGTTACCAGAAAGATTCAAAATATTTAACAATAAGAGTATTTTTTTAACCTTTGATTTAAAGGTTCGGAATGCTTAATAGAACTAATGTTAATTTTCTTATATAGTTTTAATGATTTTATTTTCACTTTGTTACTTTGTTAAAATATCAGAAAGTTTCAAAATATTTATATCAATCCATAAAACTATTTTTTAATCGTTTATTTAGTCCCCATACAAATCTAAAAGATGATGATTGTTTTGACTTTAAGAGTTGTCAATCGGAATCCATTTAGTAAAATTTTACCAGAACAACATAGCTGTGGTTATTTACTTAGTTTATTTAAATACATCAGTCTTTATTTTTTAAAAAAAGATCCTTAAGTTAATTTCCTTCTTCATATATAGGGTTGGAGATGTAATGCTCTGTAACTATATTAATCATTAATTTTCTTTTAGTTGTGTTGATTCTTTTTAAAAAAAATATTTTATACACAATGTTAGTATTATTAGTTTTAGGTTGTTTTTCTTTTGTATTAAGTTTGGTCGTAAATTTTAATCGTTTTTTTATACTTTGGAGACCTTAGGGTGATTAAAATATATGCAATCTGAGTGTGAAATGAAATATTTTTTAACTGTCAATATTTGATTTAACTGCATATCCAAGAGTCTTATAACTATGTCAAGTCTTCCTCATAATAATCAAGCCATTGAGAAAAAAAACTGCTTTAAAATAATAAGATTGATACTAACTTAAGTACAATTATTTGATAAGTTTAAAAATCTACAGTTCTATTTTTAAATGTGATAACCTGTAGTGATATTAATACAGTTAAACCTGTTTTGCACAAGATTTTCTCCTTATCTGTATATAATTTTTTTTCTAAGGATTGTTGTGTTAAAAGTGCTTCATGTTTTATATCGCAAGTAGATTTACTTATGCTTTATATTTGTTAGTATTTGATTTTTTGAAAACCTTTTGATTCCTTGAAACTTTTTTTTTACTTTTTACTATGAATATTTTTTTCAGAATAAAAATAAAAATTTTGAGTGATAAATAGTGCTTCTCGTGGGACAGGCAAAAATTATGATATAATAGAATGTGCAATATATCGAGTGACATAATATTGTATCAATGCCTACCCTTCAAAGAATTCAAATTAAATCCTAATTCGAAAGTTATAATAAAATTGTGTTCATAAAATTTAATAATGCGAAAACAAGTTTTGAATTAATATAAATATGAAAATAGAATTAATAGAAAATATTATGATTAATTAGACTGATTTTAACGAAGAAATTCAAGGAATTAGAAATTCTGGGAAATTCGAGAGGTTAAAGCAGTGTCCCCAAATTAGTAAATATAAACAAAACACATTTTCTCAATGTTTTTGTTTCATTATTCATAATAGTACTAATTTAGCTATGTTATGTAATTTTGTTTTTGTCGATAACCATAAATAACAGCATATTAACTAAATATTGATTATTGAGTAGACTTTTTTCATTGTAGCAGATTTTTTCCCCCAGTGAGATTGCCGATAGTGCCTGGTGATTTTACAATCTTTATATCAATTTTCTGATATTCAAAAACTGTATTATAGATATAAATTTTAAGTAAGTCAATTATTTAAAATAATATGCATCGAATTCATGATTTTATGTGTCTTTTAATAGGTATTACCAAACTTTTTCCTATTAAAAAAGTGGATTTTTCACTTATATGTTACAAGCAAGAAAAAAACTTAAATTATTTGCTAGAGTGTACTTTAAATATTTTTTTAATACTCTTTGTATGATTTCTTTGTCAGAATATTAAGAGAAAATTTGGGTTAATGGTTACTGTACAATGTATATATAACTATATAGTTCCTTTATTAGGATGTGATAATAAAAAAAATATGAGATATATTTACGAAATTGTAAATTTGTTATTCATCCATGTTCACAAAACAATTTTTCATCATTTAACAAAATAAAGAAACTCTTATGTTCTTGTGTTTAAACAAACATTCACTACTTAAATATAAAAATTTTAATTAGGGAACTTTTGGTTTCGAACTAAAAATTTCTTGTTTAAGATTAACATTTAAGTTAGATGTTTCCATTACAATTTTTATTGGAAAATCATTATCATAATATGTGTAATAATAAGCAAAGTCTTAAAAAAGATCTAAGAAAATGAACAAATTCATTATTGTTCATGTGAAAATAAGAGCTTTACTTTGTTGAAAAGGTTGTGTTTGCCTCCAAATCTATCAACAAATATCTTGCACTATATTTACCATCATTGTATCTCTGCACATGTAGATGTATAATGCAAATGTTGCAAAGTCATGTGCTGTGATGATAATTATTTTATACTGTTGCTTAGGTGTATAGAAATGTTGACTCTTTTTAACGGTAAATTTCATGTTGTGCATTCACAGTATTTTCTCAAATGAAAAAAAAAAAATTGTATAGTAGTGTCCATAATTTATGATTGTTCAGTGTTTTATAAATTTGGTTTATGCTTTAATTATGACTATAATAAATAATTAGTTTTGTACTTTTATTAGATATCTACCAGTTTAGTATTTTGTTTATGTAAATTTAGCATATTTTTTTCTGGTTTAAATGTATAAAAAAATAGTTAATATTTTTTATTGATAAAATACTGAATTTATAATAAATACTGATACTGGTTTAAATACTGAACTGTTAAACTTTGTTATAGTTGATTGTAAATAGTTTTTTTAATTAAATTTCATAATTTGAATAATTATCAAAAACTTATGTAAGTACCTGCTGTACAATTCAAACTAACATGTATTTATCCTAATTTTGTTTTATTTGCTTACTAGCTAAAAGTACCTGGACTCTGGGTCTTTTTAAATCTTTTTCAACCAGTTGCTAGACTTAATATGTTGTCCCTGTTTATTGTATAGTTATTAAAATTATATTTATCGAGTTATATTACCATAAATGGATAATTTTAATGGAAGCTTAAGACAAAAAAAAAGCAAGACTGTAATATAGCTACTAGTCTTAATTGGGCGATTTGCTTTACGTTGAAAAACAATAAATCCTCACAAATCAAACATTTCACTTAAACGAAACTTGATAGGTATAGCAATCGTACATTAATTTTTCACGATCATCAAACACCATCAATAAACAGTCCGGCCCCTTTATATCATAACTGTATCAAAAAGGGAAAGAACTCGCAGCTATCAAAATTTTAACCAAATAATCTAAGTAAATTAATCTACTTGATGCATGCTAATATTGTGACGCTGCATCGAGCATGACATTATGCTCCATTATTATCATCAAAACTAATTGTCAGGCTTTTTTTTGTATCAAAGCGACTTAAACTTACGGGAATTTAAAAGATAGATAGTAAAAACATCTCTATTTCATGCGCTTTCTTGCAACAATTGCTGAAAAAGGTTTTAGTTTATGAGAAAACCAGGAAAGTATTTGTTATAATCAGAAACATAACTTGTTACTCATATCAAACAGCAGATTTTTGAATATTTATTTTTATGTATGGGGAGATTATGCTTATTATAAAATCTTTATAAATTTTTAAACAGATTTTTTTTAAAGAGTATGTTATGTGTATCTTATGTTTCTATTAAGTGTATTATTTGATGCCAATTGAACGTTTGTAGAATGGTCAATTTCTTGTGATTGGCAAAAATATGTTTGTATTTTTTGCAGTGAAATTATCTACTTACTAAATTGTCTATTGTTACGCAATGTGCTTTAACAATGTATTAATAAAATATTGCTTATTTAATTAAACAGAACAAAACTTTACTACAGGACTTATTTTATTTGATCGAATAAATCCCTATTTACTTGAAGAAGAGTAATATGTCTACAATTTTTGTTTAGTGCGAGACTGGATCTTTACAGCAGCTAAGGTCTTTCACTCTTATTTTAAACCACTTAAAAATACGTAACTTGCAAAGGGATTTTACGACATAATGTCTATTGTAATTAGGCTGTCCGCATAATTGGGACTAAAGACCAAAAACATTTTAAAACACCCTAATCTTACTTATCTATAAAGGAATAGCTCTTTTAAGATATTTACCGAAACTTAAATTGAATTTCTGTTGCTGATTTGGCTGCCAAATTAGCCTTAAAAAAACAGCATCTATGAAGAATATAGCTAAAAAAGCAGAATAGAGATTTTCATTACATTTAAACAAGTAGATTTGTAACAAAATCGGTCACTTAGCCCGCTTCCATGCAACATTTGTGTTCAACAGGAAAAAAGCGCCAAACACAGTATTAATTCTTTATTAATCATTTACACGCTAAATTTGGCTCGTTTCATTTATTTTCTTTCGAAAAATCAATGCTTGTTTCTTATCCTTTGCTAAATAAATTTATATACAAAGAATAAATATATAATATTTACCACTTTTAAATAGAAGAAACACTTTTCATTACAATCAAAGAATCTCTTTGTGAAATATATTTGACGTCATTTCAAACTGATTTATGTCGCAAATTTTTTTTTAAATTTATTATAATTTATTATTTAAAAGAAATAAAGTTTTGAGGGCGATTGTTGTAAATTGCAATGGTGATTTAATTAAAAAAATATGGTTTCTTATGCCTTTTAGTTTTAAATGGGGCTTGTTTCAACACTTCGTCAAGAAACCAATGAAATCGCAGTTCGGAGAGCGTGACGTTATAAAAAACCAATGAGCTTGTTTCAACACTTTGTCAAAGAAAACAAAACAACCAATGAAATCGCAGTATAGAGAGCGTGATCTCATAAGAAATATTCCTATTCGAATTTTTTTCTGACATTTTCAATGTCTTCTAATATCGATGCGCTGAGTTTTTTGACGCATCTCACTTGCCTGTAGCAATTGTAGTTTGGGATGTGAAAGTGGGTGACGGGCTGTCGGACGGACTGAACGATAATTACGTTAACATTCCACTTTTTACGTTTTAAACGTAGTGTGGAAACTAAAAGTGGAATATTGAATGAAAATATGGATTATGCTAACCAGTTTAAAACATTTTTTTTAAAACTTTTGTATTTTACTTTTCGAATTATACATTAACTAGCTGTTATACCCGACGTTGCACGGGTAGAGGTGGAAAAATAATTTAACAGTCAATTTAACTATTTTTTTTCTTTCATTTTAGTTACATAAGATATGATGATTACCCAGTAATTTTCCATTTAATTACCCAACTTGGATATAGTAATGATTAATATTAATTTCAAAAATATCTTTGATAAGAAGCGCAAATTAAAAAGAATACATATTTAAGTAAAAAATAATCAGTAAGAATTAAAAATGGAAAAAAGCTAAATCTTAAAAGGGTCTCAAACATTTATTTTAACGCAATTCAAGGGAGTTCTCCAATAAATTAAGTAACTTTTTTTTGGACACTTTGTAGATATAAATACAATATAAGCAGTACAAAATGGCAGAAAAAAATGCGTTTAGGACAAAGATTGGTATAATCTGTTCTTCCAAAGTAGTTAAAATTTAAATCTCACTTTAAACTGATCACTCTTGGTCTGCGTGCAGAAAATAAAATATTCTTAATGAAAGTGAATTACATGATCTAATTGTTTAGATGTTATAAAGCTACTCCAGCAAACAGCAAACGATTTGCATTTTTTATTTTATTTGTTTTTTAAACTGTGATAAAGATACTAAAGCAAACGATTTTTATTTTTAATATTAAATATTTTTCTAACTGCTAAAAAGCTAGCAAACGATTTTTGTTTTAGATGTTTATTTCTAATTTTTTAGCTGTAATTAAACTAAATATACTTAAAAATCGTTTTAACAAATGTGTAAAATAAAACTAAATAAACAATCCGTGAAAACGTGCTGTTTAAGGAGCAATAAACCTCTAAGGTCTTCAATGCATTGAATGGGAAACATAAAAATAATTATAAAAATAAGAAAAAAATAAATAAAAATAAATAATAAGAAAAAAATTCTTTTCCCAGCCAAAGTACTCCGACTATTTAATATTGGTATAAGGGGAGTAATATGTATGAAATATATCGCACAAATATCTGATGTTATAACATTAAGTTCTTTCTTAATAACTCTCAGTTAATGTCATGCCAATCCATCGAACAGTTCCCACGTTCTAAAAGTAGTTATCTTGTCGGCGCGTCAATACATTCTTTTCCAGAGAAATTACAAAAGCGTCAGAATTTGTTTTGACTCCACTCTTCTCACTACACAACCATTGAAAATAGTCAATTTTTAATTAGACCTCGATATGTGAGGCTGTGTGCTTTTTGGCGGCCTGGCTCCGTCCTTTTAAATACTTTAAAAGGATTTCTCATTAATAAAAATCTTGGACGTCCAATCTTAACTTCATTTCTAGAATTAGCTAAAGAATAACTGGTGTAGTAGTTGTTTTCTATTACCTGTATCTATCTCGAAAGAAAAAACATCCAAAAGGTTTTTAAATTTTATTAAGGCAATGAGATTATATCTAATTAAAAACAATTACATAATACAAGACAAGTTGACAATAAAAGCGATTTCGTCATTAACAGACATTTTGTTACTTTCTTCTACTTAGTCATGCAAAACGTATTTCACGTCACACAGAAGCTGTCTACAAAATTCCAGTTCAAAATAAAGAAGCTTTCATAAAAGCTTTATTCCTAGTTAATAGCACAATCTTCAAGAAACACGATCAATTATGTATTTGTTTAACTTATTTTATATGCAACAGACAAATACTGAGTATCTTTTGTAATTTTAACTAGGAATTTACTTTTATAAAGTTTACATAGAAGATAAATAGTTGAAGCTTTCAAGTTCCTTTTTTTTCTCAATATTTTTTTATTATTCTGACTAGAGTTCATATAAATTGGCACAGTTTAATCCCTCGAATGAATTTTGCAGTAAGGTTTACCACTTTTGGCATAAAAGCTTTGGCCTTCCAACCCTTTAAGACATTTCTGTAAATAGAAAAGAAAAAAAAATCAAGATTTTTATGAAATAGAATTTTTATCGAAATATAAATTAATATATGAAAACTAAGAGTGTGCAGACAGACACCACACGTGACCACTCAATAAATCAATACAATCGCCCGACAAACACCTGCATTTACGTGTGACGTAGTGAGGGTAATCCACTCTAACCAATCACTTACTTAAAAAAGTTGGCGAAATTATGCCTTAGCATTGCTTTTCGCTCTTGTGACCGGTTGGATCGGAATACTTCAAACACGCCATTGATTGAGTGCATAGGCTTTCTCTAAAAAAGGTGTTTGTCCGACCGGTATGTACTATCAACACGTGTACCAAATTTGAAGTCTGTAGCTTTTTAGTTGGAGCTGTACAGTGGTTTCAGAATGACAGACGACCAAAGTAAAAAAAAAACCATTTTTTTTTTACAATTAGCACCTTGAAAAACGAATAGAAAGCACAAAATCTCCATTTCGGATTTTCGACCCCATCACAATATTCTTTCATTACTTATATTTCATATTCGGTAATTAAAAGTTGTAGAATTTTTTTATGGTTTTTAAACGATTCTGAAAAACTTTTAAAGTTAACGATGACTATTATCTAAGTATTTCTAGTTAGTCTCAACAATGGTAAATCCAGGAAAGTAGAATTTAAAAAAAAAAATTACCGTTAGTTAAAACAACAACTCTCATGCAACTTATTGTTGTTTGCACTCCATTTCCTAGCTTTTTATCATATATTTTAATTGATACAGGCAGCACTCAAAACTGCACTAAAATATAGATATTCAGAGAGATAGCTTGCTATAGTATAATGTATTTAATTTACATTATAATATGGGTTTCTTTTTTGATGGGGGGGGGGGGGGGGGAGATATGCATACTTACGAAATATATGTAGAACTCTCTAGTGCATAACGTTGCCATTTGGCAACAATCACTTTAATCCACTTTATGGTTTTAATATATAGTTTATTTTTGACAACTTTAGCAATGTGTGATCTATTGAAAGCTATATTGATGTTTTATGATGAAAAAGTTTATTATTAATAGAAACTATTTTATATTTATATTTTATTATTTTATATTGTATACAATTCAAGGGACACAATCTCCCCAAATTTAATGCATCATCCTCAATAGTCTATAGTGATGTCAATGTTTAAAAAATGTAAATAATTACGTTTTAGCGCAAATAGATTTTTTATAAAAAAAATTTCCCCTTAATGTACGATTATCAAAGATCGCATCTTTTATTTTTGAAGTAAAAAAATCATTCGTTAGAGCTTTAAGGAAATTATTTTTTAGAACGTTACTTTTTTTTTTTAATCAATGCAGATTTTTTTTGTGTTAAATTTAGCATTGCACAACAGAGGAAATAGAACAATTTAACAGAAGCAGTAAGCGATATCGACTACCGAATTATTAAATAATAACTTCGGATATTAATAGAAATTAAGTGAATTAATACAAAAAAAAAGATATTTGCTTTTTCTAAAACTGAATGCAGACATACCGTGCATCTGAAACACTGTGAGTGATAATTGTTACTAAGGGCTTCCACCCATCTGTCACCAGCTTCTATCGGAAAACCACAGCCGACACATTTTGTTGTAAACAGTTCATTCCAATCTAAAAAGTTTCAAGTATAATAATTAAAGTCATTAAATATACACTGCTCAAAACAATTAGGGGAAACCCTTTCACCCCCAATGATTCCATTTGGAATCATCAGCTTGCGATTTTTTTCTCACTAAGTTTAAGCATACACTTATTTATCGTTAGATGGAAGAATTAAATAATGTTTTTTAATTAAACGAAAATATGAAAAGCATGGTAAAATAAAATTCAATCTGAAACAATTTTATTAAATAAATTGACCCTAAATTCTTCATGCTTGCATTTTTAGATGTTTAAAAATTGATTTTAACTATTTTTAAAAATAAAGTTTTGAAAAAATTGTTATAATTAATTCAAAAGTAATGATTCCAATTTTTCCCCCTTAAAAAATTAATATTTTTTCCCCTGTTTTTTATTTCATTCTAGATGCATAATGAATCTATTTCACAAATTTTAGATTTTTAGAATAAAAAAATAAAAAGTTGGGACTGAAAGAGTTAACAAAAGTAAGCAAAGTGCTCCCCTAATCGTTTTGAGCAATGTAGTTTGAAAGAAAAAAGAAATTTAAAGCATTTGCAATATGTTGGTATAGTAATTAAAGCTTACCTTTTTCGCAATACGGCATTCCATCCTCCATATAAAATGAGCTGTTTCCAAAAGGTTTCGAACAATAACAGCATACAAAACAGTTCGGATGCCATTGTTTATCTAAAGCATTCAAACAATCCTAAAAAATATTTATATATAGTTAGATATACTAAATATAACCTTGTCCCCAAATAATAAAAAAAAATCAAATGACTATTCCATGATCATTTTTTTAAATGAGAGTCTAGAGAATTGACTTAAGGTACCGTCAACGGGTTAACTTTGGACCAAAAGCCTTCCAAGCTTAAATACACTATTTAAAATGTTCTTGTCTGTTTCAATTCGAGGCAAATTTGCCTTGACTTTTGAGTAAAAAAATATTCAAGAAGAAAGTCAGTACTAGGGTTTTATGCTTAGGTCAAAGTTGCCCCTCACAGGATCAAACTACTCCATTCGACGGTACTTAATTTTTTTAAAAAAAATATTTTATTCAATAAGGAACGTGGTTATGTAAATATATAAAAATAAAGTTTCTTTTTGAAAAAATGCGAATTGAAGAAATCAAATAAGTATAGAAGAATTGCAAATATGTATAAAATATTTTTAAAGTTTTTTTTTGATGTCTTGGGTTTAGTCCAAAACTCACATAAGCTGAAATTCACAGACTCCTCGACACTCAAAGGTCCTACAGCTATTTTAAGGACTTACGGGGTATAGAGTGTAAGTAATGTTTGTTTTGAAACAGATATACAAAACACATGTGATGAAATATTATGGTAACCTTTAATGTAAAGAAAAAAACCTTATTAATAAAAAAAATGCTCAAAATATAATTTCGCATTGTCTTTAAAAACATTATTAAACAACATAGATTATGAAAAAATATATAAAATAGAAGGAATAGAAATAAACCAAACTGAATGCTCAACTGCCTTGGGCAGGTTAGCTGCAATACCTTGTCTACTGACTTGACCATTGTTATAAACACTCAATAACTTTAACCTAAAAGAATGCCGGGGTGCCTACAAGGGGGGTCAACGACACAGTCTGCGTCGGTGAAATTTTAGGGGGAGGGGTAAAAAAATTTAGTTTATTTAAAAAGAAAACTATTTTATCTAAAAAATAAGTCCAACAAACATAGTTCTTTCTAATCCGTCCCCCTCCCACCTGGGGGAGAGGCTCGAGTCATAGCCCCCCCCCCCCCTTCCAAGACATGTATTATGGTAAATTTTTTAGTGATTAAAAAGCACAAATACATAAAATTGGAGAAAAAAATCAAAGGTGACAATAAAATCTGTTTAACCGACAAGAATAAAAATGGATAACCAAAATCCTTAAGAACATTAAGAAAAGAAGTACATAGATAATGGGCAATGGCGTCTTCCAGACGAATTTTTATGACAACTATTTCCATAAACAATCTATCACTTCTATAAAGCTTAAATAAAACATTTGCAGCTAGCAGGCTTTTGCCATAAATTTAACGCAATTTGTATAACATATACAAATCTGTAAAAGTGATGACTCTCTCATATCTTTTTTGCCCCCCCCCCCCCAATGATATTAATTATTAATGCAATTTTCCCGCTAGATCTAGCTGGAAGCGAAAACAAGTGTAATTATTATATAAATACCCTTTTTATTAAATTTAACCATTTTAAATGAATGAAAGTTTAATAAATGTATTTTACTAAAAGTACTCCAAAGAGCTGATTTTAAAGTATTATGGCAGTGATTAGGGTAAGATTTTCGTAATTATATAGTTTGAATATTTTACTCTTGTTAAGGATAAATAAAGAATACTTTAATATTTTAAAGGATACTATGATACTTCTACTGAGAAGTTACATATATTTGATATTACTGATAATTTAAGTTTCAAATTGTATACTTTAAAACAATTTTTAGGCACTAAAAGTATTAAGCAATATTATTGAAATAACTTCCTGTTTTTAAGTGGTACAGCTGCCTAGATAGTGTTCGATCGTTAAGCAAATCAATGGCGCTTTCTTTCAAAGTGTTGAAGTTTGGTGAAGTTGATTTTGTGCAATAACAGTCACTGGCACTAAATACGTCATGATAATTAAAGCCGTTTTAATACATCACGTTTCCGGCTATGTTATTGATTTAAAAACTAATATAATTAAATAAATAAGTTTGTACCCCTAATTTTCAACCCGATATTCAGAGTCGTGATATCTTTTTCTATAGATAAAATCTAATAAATGAAACTTAAAAATAAACTGCAATTCCCTATTATTCTCAAGTGTGCCCATGTAACAACAAGAAAACTTAAAATTATCTTATTATAAGGTTCTTTGTACACCGTAAAAATGCGGTAACAGTAAGCATGTAAGCTTCTCTCTATGTTTTAGGTGGTACATTTTTCAAAAGCATTTTTGGGGGACCGGAGGGGGAGGGGGGGTTGGGGTAGACGTGAGGTTGAGAGCGGTGGTGCTTCCTTAACTCTGGGGGGGGGGGGGATCGGCACCCCTGAAAGAACGATTACTGTAAAAACTTATTTTTTTTCGACCAAAATGGCCCAATTCATTGTTGTGGTTACTGCATTTCCCCTGCCCTCGACAGTTAACTTATTTGCATTTAACACTGGCTAAATCCTTCTACTTATATAAGTAAAAATGAAGTTACTTAAAATAATAGGATTCTTACTCCTTTGATTCTGCTTGCACATTTCGAGCAAGTAGGAGCCAAGTGTATTTCATAGCAGTTTTCGCAATACAATTGCCCCCTATCTTCTACGAAGCCGATGTTGACTAACGAAGTTTGACACCTGTTATTGGCACATAGAAAGTGATCTGGACACCAGGATTTTCCGAGGGCGACGACAAATGGACCTCTGTAGAAAGTGGAAAAAATATATCAATAGATTTTTAGAAGTGTATGTATTAGTAGTATAATATATTTAGTATTAAATTTATTTTTTGTTGGCAGAAACATTAAGAATTATCAATTCGATGTATTATTACATCATTTTCTTAAAATAAACAATAAAATAAAGATATTTTAAATATTCAATTTTGAAAAAAAATGAGTAAATAAATATTCAGCATTTTTGTTATCCTTCACGACCATTCTTCGAAACCTTCAAAAAGATTAGTATTTAGGTAAAAAAAATACTTAGGTCCATAAATACGCTTAACACTGGGATGGAAAACCGAAAAAATCGGGTTTTATCTAGCTCCATAAGCGATACTAATTAAAATTTTTATTTAATTCTTTCACTTATTAACCCTTTCAGTCCCAGTGATGCCATTTGGAATCATCACTTTAGAATCTTTTTTCCGATTGCCATTTATGATACCCAAAAGCACATCTTTCAATTCTTCAAACTTTTTCTATTAGAAAAAGTTGAAGAATCGAATGATGTGCTTTTGGGTATCATAAATGGCTATAGACAATCGGAAAAAAGATTCTAAAGTGATGATCCCAAATGGCACCACTGGGACTGAAAGGGTTAATACGAGTCATTAATACAGATTCTTCAACTCGTGGTTTGTTCGCGGGTTTCAGATCCTGCTTGACGTAACTGTGATGACTTTAGCCATGGTCGCTTCATTTGACCATTGAGGTATAATACTGAACGACCAAATGAACGCTGTGGTTAGGTTTTCTTCACATTCACTAATTTTAGCTTCCACACTACGTTTATAACGTAAAAAGTGGAAGGTTTTATAATCGTTCAGTCCGTCTGTCCGTCCGTCTGTCTGTCTGTCTGTCACCCACTTTCACAGAAAGAACCACAAGTCCCACAGACAAGTGGGATACGTCATTTTAAAGCAAAAAATCAGATTAGGCTACATTCCAAATTTCATTAAAAAATTTAAATTAGAAGTTTATTTAAAATTTAAATAACTAAATTTTTTTTTATCTACATTGAAATAACATGCAAATTCTATTTTTATTCATATTTTCACTGTTGTCATCCACAAGTCCCACAGACAAGTGGGATACGTCATTTTGAAGCAAAAAATCAGATTAGGCTACATGCCAAATTTCATTAAAAAATTTAAACTAGAAGCTTATTTAAAATTGAAATAACTAAAAATTTAATCTACATTGAAATAACATGCAAATTCCATTTTTATTCAGTATTTTCACTGTTGCCATTTCGTTAAACGTACGAGAAACTTTTGTTAAAATAAAAATACACTTTTGAAAAAATATTTATTTATGTGATATAATTCGGTTTGGATTGTTGTATTATCACAATAGAGTTCTTTTAATGGTTCTATATATATGTATGTAGAAAGATGCATAGAGAATTCTAACTTAACATAAAAAAAAAATATGCTAAGTTTCGCTTTTATTTTTAAAGCATCAATTGTACAAATTATAAATTTTTTGAACTGTAAATTAATTTAACAAATTATAAATAAGTGAATTTTAGAAAGAAATATAAATGGGAAATTGTGGCGACAAAAATATTTATTAAAAAAGATTACATCATTATTCTTCGAACTTCAAACAAATTTAGCAAACGATAAAGTCTAATTATTAAATCTGAGAAAGAAGATTAATGAAAATAGTTAATTTTGGCGTTTAAAAGTTTGAATTACAAATAGCTAAAGGCCCTGTTTTTATTAGAATTAAATCACATTTGCCATTCGCAACAATCGCTCGAGAAACTTTAATTCTTTTAGACAATAAATTAAAATAAATTTATTTTTGCAACATCGATCAGTTTGAAATGACGTCAAATATATTTCACTACGGAATCCTTGTATGGTGATATGAAATGTTTTCATTCTATTTAAAAGCGAGGAATATGACATATTTATTCTTTAAAATATAAATTAATTTTTGCAAACGATAAGTAATAATTATTGAATTTTCGAAATAAAATAAATGAAACTAGCCAAATTTAGCTTGTAAATGTTAAATATAGAATTAATGTTGTGTTTGGCGCGTTTTTTCCTGTTAAACACAAATATGTGGAAGCGAGTTAAGTGACAGATTCTGTTACAAACCTACTTGTTTAAAAGTTGTATTGTTTACTTTTAGCTTCCACACTACGTTTATAACGTAAAAAGTGGAAGGTTTTATAATCGTTCAGTCCGTCTGTCTGTCACCCACTTTCACAGAAAGAACCACAAGTCCCACAGACAAGTGGGATACGTCATTTTAAAGCAAAAAATCAGATTAGGCTACATTCCCAATTTCATTAAAAAATTTAAATTAGAAGTTTATTTAAAATTTAAATTACTAAATTTTTTTTATCTACATTGAAATAACATGCAAATTCTATTTTTATTCATATTTTCACTGTTGTCATCCACAAGTCCCACAGACAAGTGGGATACGTCATTTTGAAGCAAAAAATCAGATTTGGCTACATGCCAAATTTCATTAAAAAATTTAAACTAGAAGCTTATTTAAAATTTAAATAACTAAAAATTTAATCTACATTGAAATAACATGCAAATTCCATTTTTATTCAATATTTTCACTGTTGCCATTTCGTTAAACGTACGAGAAACTTTTGTTAAAATAAAAATAAACACACTTGAAAAAATATTTATTTATGTGATATAATCCGGTTTGGATTGTTGTATTATCACAATAGAGTTCTTTTAATGGTTCTATATATATGTATGAAGAAAGATGCATAGAGAATTCTAACTTGGCATAAAAAAAATATGCTAAGTTTCGCTTTTATTTTTAAAGCATTAATTGTACATATTATATATTTTTTGAACTGTAAATTAATTTAACAAACTATAAATAAGTGAATTTTCGAAAGAAATGTAAATGGGAAATTGTGGCGACAAAAATATTTATTAAAAAGATTACATAATTATTCTTCGAACTTTAAACAAATTTAGCAAACGATAAAGTCTAATTATTAAATCTGAGAAAGAAGATTAATGAAAATAGTTAATTTTGGCGTTTAAAACTTTGAATTACAAATAGCTAAAGGCCCTGTTTTTATTAGAATTAAATCACATTTGCCATTCGCAACAATCGCTCGAGAAACTTTAATTCTTTTAGACAATAAATTAAAATAAATTTATTTTTGCGACATCGATCAGTTTGAAATGACGTCAAATATATTTCACTACGGAATCCTTGTATGTTGATATGAAATGTTTTCATTCTATTTAAAAGCGAGGAATATGACATATTTATTCTTTAAAATATAAATTGATTTTTGCAAACGATAAGTAATAATTATTGAATTTTCGAAATAAAATAAATGAAACTAGCCAAATTTAGCTTGTAAATGTTAAATATAGAATTAATGTTGTGTTTGGCGCGTTTTTTCCTGTTAAACACAAATATGTGGAAGCGAGTTAAGTGACAGCTTCTGTTACAAACCTACTTGTTTTACTCTTAATTGCAAAAATGACGCAGCCAGATTTAGGGAAGGCCAAGGAAAATATTCTAAAAAACAACTATTGTTTAAATGATGTCATTTAGTATCATTACTCATTAATTTTGGCGACGACTTTTGGCTAATCAATTTTAATTACGAGCCTCTTAATTTTGAAAGTGGTCAAGCGACGATACCTAAATCTTATCGGGAACTAGTTAGCGACATCGTATACGGCTTCGGAACCATTGTACCACAACGGATTTAACGCACAGATGCCCTCTCTATAGTCCGTATGATTACAACGCAAACTTGGCTTCCCCCTCCACCTCGTGTGGATTTCCAAGAAACGACGAGAGCGTGTTCTAAACCTACCTTGTTTGGGGCTCTGTTGTGAGGGGTTAATCGCAACTGCTCTCCAAACCTAAGTAGGGTGGGGAAAAAACGAAAAGAGTGACCCTCACGCCGCCGTTTCAAACCAAACGAAGGGGTAGGGGAAGCAGCCTTGCGTTGTAATCGTAAGAACTACAGACAGTGTATATTTGAACTGAATTCGAAAAGGAAGGGTTAACAAAATATAATCTACCTTATTGGCGTTCCACATATGTTACAGATAGGGATCCTGGCCCCGGTCGCCACCTGCTGCTTCATCTGTCCTCGTCCGCGTTTGGGCGCGGGCCTGGCACCTGCCCCTAAGTTCATGGCCACCCCGGACTGCACATCTGAAGAAAAGGACGTGGTCGTTGTTGACGAGGACGAATTCCAAGTCGTGGCCTTGTTGCTCTGAACCACCGGATTGCGCGGCTTCGGGGTCGTCGCTGGAGGAACCTTACCACCTCCGAAAGGGCTCGAGATCTGGGGAACAGGGCTCGAGACCTGGAATTTTCCAGGAGTCGGGCTTCCCGGGTGAGGGACTGGGGACATGGGGCTGGAAAATTGGGTCTGGAGTTTTCCAGGAGTAGGACTTTTAGGGGCAGGAGCGGCTGGGGCGTGCTGGGTGCCGGGGGGAGGTCTGTAGGAGGGGAGAGTGGGGGTGGTGTTGGACACGAAAGTGGGTTCCGAAGCCGGGGCGGTCTTCTGGGGCGGCCACACGAATTTGTGTCCTGAGAGAGAGAGGAGAGAGAACAGAAAGAAGAGGACAGTCATGAGAGAAGTAGCTTGTAGTGAGGCAGCTTTTTTAATTATTTGTTAAGGATATATTTTAAAAAAAATAACTAGCTTACAATTTTTTCCTTGTTGTTCGATTGAATTCTTTTAAAGAACTTACATGTAAGTACATGTAAATACTCGAACTTTAAAGAATATGAAACTTGATTTATATTATGCTCAAGAAACGCAAATGACAATGGAAACTTGATTTTTTTTGCTTGTCCATTCGAAGTGCATTAAAAAGAAAAGCAGAGTGCAGGATTTCTTAAATAATTTATATAACACTTCTTTGAAAGTATGATTATTTAGTGGATCCAATAAATTTTATCGAAAAATTGCATATGTGTAATTCCACTTCTATTAAAACATGATGGAGTTAAGAATTTGTTTTTTTTAAATTTATTCTTTCAAAGTTAATTTTTTTTTTTGCATAGATTAAATCCCTTATCTACTTGAGCCTAGTAGCCTAACTGGCGATAAAAAAATATCATTTTCTGAGGTCAGAAAAACTGTCTTTCGGTTGTCAATGTCGAATTTGTATAGTTTGATACTTTGATAGTTAACACCCCAAATGAGTTTATGCTAATCATAAATGGCTATGGAGGTATCAACGATTTATTGGGTCCTCGAACCTATGTCGATAGTTTTATAGTCAGGCTAGTACATCATGATCTAATACCACCGCATGTATTGGATCACAAAATATGCAATTAGCGATCTTACCTTGTGGTTCCACGTTCAAATATTGTAATATTCATGCAAATAAAATAAAAATACATGCATATTTTTACACGGTGTGAAATAATTTTAATTTTGCATTTAAACACATGCGGGGGTTTTATTTATTAATGAAAGCCATGTATAAGGTGTCAAAATATTTGCACGAAACAATTTAATATATTATGCAATACCAAAATGCAAAATATTGTTATTGCTCAAAGTACTTGTTAATTGCATTTGGTTAACTATCTTCGATGCAATGTTTTAAATGTGAAGGTTTTTTTTTATTTAACAAAGAATGGATTATATGATAACTAAAAAAATATGAAACTAAAAATAGTTTTTTTAAAATGAATTACATACAATTTTTTTTAAAAACCCATATTTTATTGATTTGTTATGAGTTAATAAATTGTGGCAAATTAAAAAAATTGCTAAGAAGTTTTGAATTACTTTTTTTAGCAGAAAAGGCAAAATGTTAAAAAGTGTCGTAGTAATCCAAAGAATCTCAGCTATATACACGAAACAAAATAATGCATCTTTTATATTTTGCGGTGATAATGAAGTTTCATGATATCTATTCGCAAGTTTAAGACTTTTACAAACAGGCATGTTTTATGTTTTTGGCTTTTTTTCCCTCAATAAGCATACCCTTTATACATGTAGAATTTTTTGGAGTAGAATTTATCAAACGTTTTGACAGACAACCAATAATATACATAAGTATTTGTATCGTAAATTGTAGGGATACGTCAAAGTTTATTATTTCTGCAAACTAGAAAAAAAGTTTTTTTTTTTTTTTAAAGTTTTAGTACTCCAACCTACATTTATAGAAACAACCGATATAGTCATATGTGTAACAAAAACTACTGGCAAATTTTATATTAAAAAAAACACCTCTGGTGTGAAAAAGTCTAGTAATCTGCTCCATTAATGAAGTTTTAATTAGTTTTTAAGTTTTTTTCCCTCAAACTACAATACATCGTAATTTTTATATTTGTAAAAAATGTTTAAAACAAACGAAATTGACATTATCATTATTATAAAACACAATGATTTTTAGTTTAAAAAAATAATATTAGTACATTAACTGTACCATTAAATAAGCAAAATGTTTTATATAACGAAGCTGAAATGTTTTAAAAACTGCACTCACTTCAAACTTATAGTAAAGAAAAAGAAATTTTACAGAACATTAATAAAGAAGGGAAAAGAATAAGAAAATGAGAGAGAAATTAGCAAAAGGAAGGGGAAGTCATTGGATTCATGGAATAAGCAATCAGCACAAACCGTCAGTTCAAAGCATCAAGGCCCGGATTGAAAATTCGTGCGTGAAATAGAATGTATAAAAAATTAATAATGAATAAAATTCTAAAACTAACAGGATCAATAGAAACAATGGTTGCTATTGTCTTACCAGGCCCAGTTGTTGTAATTGTTGAGACATTTGTCAGTGGAGCCGGAGCATGAGGGGCTTGAGAGATAGGCTGGAATAGAAAGTTACTTAACCCTTTATGCACTGAATTAAGAATTAATTTTAATTATTTGCTGTTGACTATTTTAAAGCTATCTGTGCAATTAATAATAATATATTTCGGTAAAAAAATAGTTGGAACATAAAATGCACCTTATGATGAATTGATTTTCGTTTTTCCTCCTTTCTATTTATAATAACTATGTTTCACTGACCAGCAAAGAAATTCTGTTAAATGACTATGATTTACTATTGTAGTCTTTAATGCTTTGAAACTGAATACTGCATTAATAAAATCCCTACTACCATCCGTTTTCCCTTAAACGAGCAATGAAAAGTAAAATAACGGTATTTTAAATGTTACTCATAAGTACCTTCAGGGCATAATGAAGTGGCAAAGGTAACAAAAATTAAATTTGTCTGAAGAATTAACTTTTCCTTTGTACACTTTAATATACTAAAACCATACAATTCAATCAAAAAGTCCCACCGTGCCCCCATTATCTCCAAATGATCAATGAAAAGTAAAACAGCGGTTTATAGTAAATGATGTTGAAGAAGATATCGCGCATTATGTAAATTAGCTAGTTTCTGTTCCTCATCGATAGGGTGACTTTCTTAAAAATATCTTGTTAAACTGTAATAAAGTATCATGTTATGTTTTTACTCATGCCTAAGTTTATTGACCAACCACAAATCCGACAAGTGATACTTATAATTAGCGTCCGTAGATAGTAGATAAAGGGTTAAAAAGGGTGTATGACCCTATTATTTTCAAGAGGTCAAACTCACCGACTTGTAGGTTGAAGGGGGTGGAGGTGGCGCTGGGGTCGTCAAGGGGGCCGCACTGGGCTTGAAGGGCGGCATCTGCATCGTCTGAGGGCTCTGGGGCGCATCCACGTGGTGCAAGTCACCAGACTTCTGATGGGCAGAAAAATATATAAATGTTATACTAGTATGTATGTGTATATATACAAGACAACTCAGCTTCTACCCTTAAGAAGGGATGGGATCGAACGTCCGGTCTCCAAAACGGAGACTTCTGTCTGTGTTTATATTCATTGGGGAAACATAATGTTTGGATCCGCTAATTACTCCGGAGGTATTGAAAATTTTTGCAAACGTGTTTTTATAATAAATGTAGCTGGCTAAATTGTCTCTACAATTAAACTTTTTTGAAATTCGTTCCAATATTTTTTTGAAAAATTATACATTAAAAAAAAAAACTAATTTCAAGAAGCGGAATGATAGAGACCTTTTAAGAAAGCTACATTTATGATATAAAAAAAACATTCGTTAAAATATTCAATAAAGGCGGAGTACTTCGGCTAAGGAATTTTTTTCCCCATTGGAATAGCACAGAGAGAAGCCTTTAGTTTGGTGACCAGACATACGGTTCCATTTAACGTGAAAAATGGAAAGTTGATTAGGTAGCCCGACTTGACAAATAACAAAATCGTACAACAATACCAAGCCGTATATAGCGATTGATAATTGCTTTTAATGTTGACTAAAACTTATATTTTAAATAGAAAACAAACTTTGCATAGAATATTTAAAACTATTAGCTGAATACAATATATTCTTATAAAACAAAGTTTCATACATAATCATTACGTTTTCTGGAAAACAAATGATTAAAGAAATTAGTTAAATTTACCGGAACCTAAGCTACCATCAACTACATGTAGATAATATCATACTTTTGTACTTATACTTATTTATGATAAAAGCTTCACGGTCAAATAAATATAAAAACATAATATGTTGAAAATTTGGCGTTTAGCTTCACTAAAAATGTGGTTCTTAGTAGCTGCAACTACTATGCTGTAAAATGTTTCACCATAGTTTTGGTATTTGGTTGAACCACTTCTTAGGTTTATGTTTTCCAAACCAAAAAATGTTTTATCCGAATACCAAAAAACATGGTGACACATTTCCCCATACTATGTCATTTCACCACAAGGCCTTTGTAGCTACTGGGAACCATTATTATGGTGAAAAAAAGCACAAAATTTTTAACATTGAAGCATAGTATTCCGAGTATTTAATGACCTACGTGAAATGGAAGTGGCGACACGCTTCTGTAAGCCGAAGGTGAAAGAGGTGCAGTCAGTGGGGTCTGAGGAGTGGGGCTCATCGGCTTCAAAATCGGAGGAGGAACTTCGGTATTTCTAGAAAAGATTAAGGAAAGAAATTTCTTACAATATAAATAAATGTTTTAAATGACATCGGTCATACTGCTCAAAAAGTTATTATGTGTAGTAAAATACTTTGAAGTTACTTGAAACTACTGGCTGATAATCAGCTTCTGCCATAATACTTAAAAAGTTATTATTTGTAGTAAAAACATTGAGGCTATTTTCAACTTACTGGCTGACAATGAGAGGTTCAAATGTTGGAGTCGCAGCGGCAAACTTGGCTGCTAATTTGGCGTGACCCTCACAATATAGCTTATCGTTAACATTGAAGTAACCTGTAATAAAAAAATAGTATTATGTCTAACCAATCTTGCACCCTTTAAAATATAAAGAATTACAAAAAAATTTCGTACCAATGTTTTTCAATGATGTGCCACAGGTACTGCAGCGGAAACATTCTGGATGCATCGACTTGTCCTTTATTCTAACAAAAACTCCACTGAAAATGCATAAAATGCTTAATACAAATTGAACAAATAATACAGAAATTAATTATTCAGTTTAGTGAACATAATTTACGAGACATATTCGTGTCCCACTACTTAATTTTTCCAGTCTTGTATGAAAAATAAATTATAGTATCCCACTTAAAGTTGGTGTCACCGTAATTGATGTCTTTTTTTTCATTCCAGCAGTGGCGATTCGTGACTGTTCTTTTGCTACTCGTTTTCTGTCATCGCTACCAATTTCCACAGGCTTTTAGCAGGCTCAGGCTGATACCTCATAGTATTTAGAATTTTGAAAGAATCAATAAAATGGTAAGACATTTTCTATTCATAATTTTATTTCCTATTAGATATGATGTGTTAAATGTAATTTCTTGAAATATGTACTTTTCAGTGTATTCATATACCGTTGGAAGAAAGAGCCTGAAGAGCCCGTATGTAAATAGCAAGGAGAGAATACAACAACGAAGGCCATGGCACGGTGACACCTCAACCCAACACTTCATTCAACACTACTTCAACCCAACATTTCATTCTATTTATATCTTGCTAACATAATTACTTGTAGTAAGGATACTCTTGTTTCAAATTGTTATGTTGGCAAGTTATAGTGAATGCTTTTTTTATTTGATAAAAGGGGACAGATTTGGTTGATAGCAGGTCCCGCTTCGCCACTGATATCTATTCCATTTTTTAAATCATCCAGAATGTCATTTTATAGTACTTACATTATGGATTTTCCACATTCAGGGCAAGCATTGGGAGCTCCCGGTCTTTGTGGGATTTCTGAAGCTGGCTTCGTGATGGGAGCCATTACATGCTGCGTCACGGGTTGAGCTTGGCTCATAGGAGAGTCTGTGAAAAAGACACGGTAGGACCATAAACCACAAGAAAATACAATTATACAATAGGATTTATTTTAAATTTAATGTAAATTGCAAATTAATACATAATAAATTTGAACTGTAAATTATTTGTAGCATTCTAGTACCTGTCAGATATCATAATAAGGTTTTAGAGAAAATCGTACATGCACAAGTGGTAGCGGCCATATAACTTTTTTTGGTTTTAAAGATACTGCTGAAAACCGAGAGATACACACCATCAGACAATGAACATATCATCCATATAACTATATAATCAATACATATAATATGTTTCATTTTTTGGGAATTGCAAGTAAAAAGAATCGAAATTCATTTACCTTTCCTGTACGGCTGTTGCTGGTCGACATGGTTAAGGGAAGCTGACCCACCTCCTTCCTTCTCCTCCATTATCATCCGGTAGACAGCAGAGTCCTTGTTGACCGGCTGGGGCTCCTTCATGAAATTTATCCTGGAAATAAGTTCTTTTATAAAAAGACGATTTTTAAACAAACTGAATTCGTTGGAATGAGTTTAATTATCATCTCACGAGAGCTATTATCGACGGCGTCATAATTTAGAGAACAGACAGTACATCATGAGAAGCACACACGCAACTTTAAAGGACACGTACGCGCGTCGGACTTTGAGCACTCCCTCACTCGGGTATTAGTTGTCTCACAGACTGTTTATCGGTCGGCAGTTATTTTGGCAATGCCCGGACAAAGATCTTTACCGGATACTTACAGGGACCTGTAAGTCCGCTATACATGCATCAGATAAAAAATATTCAATGCAGCCAGAGAAATATGGCTTAGAGAATAGTTCTTCTCCATTGGATTAACAGCGAAGCACTTTGGTTTGGAGAACTGCATTTTACTGCATTCGATTTCAATTAAAAAAAAATTAACTGAAAATTTAACTTCTTAAATTTTTAAAAAATTATATTTCTGTAGTAGATGATTATAAATGGCTTCTCCTTGCTTTAAATTTAAAAAAAATATGTGTGTTTCTGGAAAACTTGACAGCCAGGCGACAGGTTTATACGTCTGTATCCCTCAGAGGGTTAAGAGAAAAATGAAAGCAACATTTAGTGACGCCTTACCCCATGGCTCCCGATGAGAGGACCTCCGTGTGTGCTGTAAGGGTGTCGGCGATGTTGTTCATGGAGTAGAGGGGCGCGGGAGTGTTGTACTGGTTGTTCACCAGGGCTTTGCCACCGCCTAAAGGCGCGAAAGGGCGAGGAGCCACGTTGTGCTTGCTGCCGATGGGAGCCGACTCCTAAAAGAAACAACATTTTCCATTTGAACTGGTTAGCACATAACATCAAATACAAATGCAAAAATTGTAGACCAACAACAGGCCAGAGGCCCAGCAAGGTTGGTCCAAATATTTCTAATTCTTTACTAGTTTCCAATAACTATCGAGATTCTTCTTGAATTCTTATACTTTCTTCGAATAAACAACATAATCTGGTAAAGCATTCTACTCATTGACAACTCTGTCGTAAAAATAATGTTTTCTTACCTCCTTTTTGAAGCAGGATTTTTTAAAAAAAATTCTGACCATGTTCTATGGTTCATCTATTTAAGTTAAAACTAAAGAGCTCCATGTTTCCCTGCTTCAAAAAGTGATATGATTTTTTATGACAATCGGATATCATTCAGACATTATAATATCGATAGGTTGATATCCTATTTCCGTCTTTATTGTCTGTTCAAGTCCGTATTATCCTCTTAATATAACTGGATTTACCTTCCACCTTCCCAGAACAGCATGCAGGAAGCCACTTTTCCTCCCAAGAAGCTACTTTTACTTCTCTTTATTAAGGACTTGTATCAAAATTAGTATAGCTCCAAATCAAAATTTTAGTGGAGTTATTCAATTTTTAATTAAGGGCACATCAATATTTTTTAAATCAAACATTCAAACAAACATAGTAGTCTATGCTATGCGGAATTTATTCTTATAAAATAAAATATATTAATCCAGTAATTTCCGTAGTCAACAGTTTTGGTGCTGCCATCTATTAAAATTTACTCATACTAAAACATGTTCTCAGATTTTGTTATTGTAACAGGATTTCTTGTATTTTAAAGTATTGGTTGTTTACTTGAAACTAATCACTAATTATTTCTTTTGATAGTTTAGGTTTAAACAGGTGTTTTTTTTAAAGCTTTTTCCTTTTTGTAGTCCTTGATACTAATTATTCCTTTTGCTAGGATTTTTCATTTTAAGTTAGCAAACGATAAGGAATAATTAAATTTTCTAAGAAAAGTTGTTTAATTTTGACGTTTGAATTTTAATATAGAACTAAATGATGCTTTTGACGCTTATTTTAGACGCGTGAATTTTATGTGGAAGTAGTTCTAAGTGATAGTTATTTTTGTTACAAACCTATTTGTTTTAAAATAATGTTGCACCTTTTTATCTACAAACATTGGATCTCAGATATCAAATTATTTTTGATCACTTTCAATTTAAAATATGCATTAAAATATTAATAGGACAATACATAAACATAATTTTTTAATAGAGTGATATTAAAGGCATGAAAACGATTTTTTTTACAGAATTTTGCGTCTTATGTATTAATTTTATAGGTTCCAAAAAATAAATATGTTATAAGAAAAAAGTTTTGCCGTTTCCAAGAGCTATTACAGCATTTTACTAATTACTACTAAGTCTTTATGAACGTGTTTTAAACTATATTTTTCACTTAAGAAAAAATATTAATTGCTTAGTATGACTGGTGAAATAAAACTATTTTACTTCACAACCATTACAACCTTACCATGACTTACAACCATTTTACTTAATCACCATTCATAAACAACTAAGTATCTAAAATTTACAACAACTCTCCCACATTCTTTAACAAAGACTTTCTCGTTTACTAATATATACGTAGGTGTACATCTATTGACACAGCTGACAAGACATGCGAAGTGTCAATATTGACAACTGATTCACGCGTTACAGAGATTCATTCAAGATGATGGGGAAAAAATGAGGTGCAAACCTGTTGTTTTGCAGCCAAGGATGTCTTGGTGAAGAGTCCCGAAGCCGGGGGTGTGGTAACGGACGGTAAGTCACCAATGGGGGTAACAGTTGGTTTCCAGACTCGTACGCCACCCCTGGACAGAAAGAGGTAAAGTTTAAAGTGGTTAGTGGTTGGATGAATGCAGCACTATAGAGCTACACAATATCTGTGAGGTGAGACCTCAAATAGAGATTTCTTCACATATACACCAAAATAAAACCAATATTAGAGAATTCCCTGAAAACTCAGAATCACCGTTGTACTAGAGGGCTATTGGCGTAATTTAGAACCGCAGTCAAGCGAGTTACCGACACCTGAATAGACACCTAATGCAACTTTTAAGGGCAACATCGCATGCGGTGTCGGGTCTTTGGAGCATATTTAATGTGCATTCGCTCTACACACGGGGTATTATTCGTCAGACTTTATGGCGTCACAGACCGTTTATAGGTGGGCAGTTATTTTGGCAAATGAAACTTCAAGCCATAGTTTGATGAAAATGAAAAGTCCAAATTTTAATGCATTTAGACTTGCACTAATTACGCACCGTTTTTGCAGCCAGCAAATATACTCCAATTTTTGATGCAATATTTTTTTTTACAGTATACTGGACACCACATCTACAGTTTGAGTTTTTTGAGTTATCTATCATAAACTTTGACAAAGTACTTTCTTATAAAGGTCTTTCGGGTCTTATTGAGTATTTAAATTACACAAGACACATTGTGTTTTAAATACACATGATTGATACATTGTGTCTATGGCCCTCTGTAAGGCTCAGGTCTTACAAAAGCCACTTCCATGCATACCCAACATTACAATTGAAGAGCTTAGTGGAAGAACGTGCTAAGTGATATTTTTGAAAAAATTGAGATTTTTGTGTCAATGAACATATTACCAACTTATTTAACGATAACAACTTTCCCTTTTTTCGTAAAATTTAAATATATTATATTTTTTACGCTTTACAAGTTCCGTTTTCAGCAGTCCTGAGTGCAAACGAAAAACTTTGAAGCTCATTTTCTCGTTTTCACTTTTTTGTCACTTAGCACGTTCTTTCACTAAGCTCTTCAATTTTCATTTATAGTTTTAGCTTCCACACTACTTTTATAACGTAAAAAGTGGAAGGTTTTATAATCGTTCAGTCCGTCTGTCTGTCCGTCTGTCACCCACTTTCACAGAAAGAACCACAAGTCCCACAGACAAGTGGGATGCGTCATTTTAAAGCAAAAAATCACATTAGGCTACATTCCAAATTTCATTAAAAAATTTAAATTAGAAGTTTATTTAAAATTTAAATAACTACATTTTTTTTATCTACATTGAAATAACATGCAAATTCTATTTTTATTCATATTTTCACTGTTGTCATCCACAAGTCCCACAGACAAGTGGGATACGTCAGTTTGAAGCAAAAAATCAGATTAGGCTACGTGCCAAATTTCATTAAAAAATTTAAACTAGAAGCTTATTTAAAATTTAAATAACTAAAAATTTAATCTGCATTGAAATAACATGCAAATTCCATTTTTATTCAATATTTTCACTGTTGCCATTTCGTTAAACGTACGAGAAACTTTTGTTAAAATAAAAATACACTTTTGAAAAAATATTTATTTATGTGATATAATTCGGTTTGGATTGTTGTATTATCACAATAGAGTTCTTTTAATGGTTCTATATATATGTATGTAGAAAGATGCATAGAGAATTCTAACTTGGCATAAAAAAAATATGCTAAGTTTCGCTTTTATTTTTAAAGCATCAATTGTACAAATTATAAATTTTTTGAACTGTAAATTAATTTAACAAATTATAAATAAGTGAATTTTCGAAAGAAATGTAAATGGGAAATTTTGGCGACAAAAATATTTATTAAAAAATATTACATCATTATTCTTCGAACTTCAAACAAGCCATTCGCAACAATCGCTCGAGAAACTTTAATTCTTTTAGACAATAAATTAAAATAAATTTATTTTTGCGACATCGATCAGTTTGAAATGACGTCAAATATATTTCACTACGGAATCCTTGTATGTTGATATGAAATGTTTTCATTCTATTTAAAAGCGAGGAATATGACATATTTATTCTTTAAAATATAAATTAATTTTTGCAAACGATAAGTAATAATTATTGAATTTTCGAAATAAAATAAATGAAACTAGCCAAATTTAGCTTGTAAATGTTAAATATAGAATTAATGTTGTGTTTGGTTCGTTTTTTCCTGTTAAACACAAATATGTGGAAGCGAGTTAAGTGACAGATTCTGTTACAAACCTACTTGTTTATTTTGACCTTGCAAGAACCTTCCGAACTTGCTGAGTAAGCCGAACCTTAGATGTCTACTGTGGCAAAAGGATGGAGACCTGACCAATGGAACTACAGAAGAGATTGACGGATCACCTTCCTGCTATATCCTTGCCTCTTATACGGGGGAGAGGGGCAGGGCCCGACTTACAACTTTTGGGGCACAAGCCAGTTTGGGGGCCCCCGCAACATACATTGATCCGTCCATGAAAATTATTTTTTTTTCATTTTAAAATTGTACGAATAAATAACCTTTATTATGTTAAGTACGCATGTAAGCATTGCTTTTTTACATAATTTTTTTTTTTAATACAGACAAGATATGACATCAGATACCTAGTGTATCATGTCAAATCACTTTATCTACATACATAATTTTTATTCACTTGATCACATGGCTGAGGCAGTTAATTTATAAAATTAACAAGGAATAAAAAATAGTGGCTTGCGTATAAAAAATTAATAGTACTTGGTTCAATTGTATTATGTTTATTATTATTTTTTTCTTTGTGGCAACTATTTTCTCCCAATATTATCCTTTAAGAAAATTTGGGGGCCCTCTTGAAGTGGGGGCCTTGGCACGTGCCCCGTTTGCCCTGCCAGAAATCAGGCTCTGGAGAGGGGCATGCAAAATATTGACATGATACCATGACGTCATTAAATGTCCCAGCCTTCTAAGTTGAGTAAACGGACTATTTACATCTTTTTGTTATATCAAGCATACAGAGTAATGGGCTACACAGCCTACACTCTTCATATCTAGGGAACCCTTTTGGCCTTTTATGTTATATGCAGGGATTAAAGTAGCGCGTTACTTGTAACAGTTTTTTTTTTTAGGTGTAAGCCGTTAGATTTTTCAGAAAGTAACTGTAACTTAGTTACTTTTAGAGGTAACGAAGTAACGAAAAATTTCGTTACTTTTCCGTTACTTTCCAAAGGCTGTCGTATGCCAATTTTGAAATTAAATTCTTTTAAAGTTAAATAATTTTTTTTAATTAATTCCAATTGCATTGTTTTATTTGTGCTTAAGTTTCTTTAATATTGGTTGATACTTTGAAAAACAGTAAGATGGTTGAAATGCAATTTTTCTTATAACTTGAAGTTTCTAAAAGCCACATTATTTAGTTACTTTTCGGATTAAGTAACACTATTTAGTTAATTTTCGTTGTAAGTAACGGTAACTAGTTACTTTTCAATATTAAGTAACTGTAACATGGTTATATTTTCAATAAAATAACTGTAACAGTTACTTTTTTAAAATTAACTCTCCCTAAAATTAACAATCCCTGATTATATGTTATGACACCAGTTCTGAAAGGGTATAAAAACACTAATTATACCTCTGCACAGAGAGCTCTATGTTGTTCCCGGCCCTGACGATGGCGTCCTGCGCTTCCTTGTGCCGCAAGCTGTCCGTGCTGGCCCCTTGGATCTTCAGCAGGGCGTCCCCGGTCATCAGGCCGGCCTGCTCGGCGAGGCTGCCGGGGTTCACCTGAAACGAAGGATTGACATGAAGTAAGCCTAAGTGAAATCTGTCCTTTTATACACACTGTAAAAAGAATCTGTTAGTTTTACAGTAAAAAAATATATTTACAGAAAATACTTTATTTTCTTTAAACTTCTTTTTTTCCGGAAAAATGCACTGTTTAAAGTAAAAAGTTTTTTTTCTGTTTTTTAACCGCGTAAAGGTTGCTCAGTTTGGAGAGAGTTGGACTGAAGATCGAAAGGTATTTGGTTCGAGCTCAGGTTCGGCAGTTTTCTATACAAGTTGTCTGTTAAAATAACAGATTTTGCGTTAAAATACAAATTGCTCGTATGTACAAATTTTCTCGTTAAACTATACGTTATTTTTCTGACACACCAGCTGACAGTTTTTCTCTGTAAAAACTTTGTTAGACTTTTTTGACAGTGCAAAAATATTTTTTAGGTTTGCCAATGCTCAGTCGATTCTATATAACGTATCTGGTCACAAAGACGTTATATAAAGAATGGACTGGACATTGGTGAATCTAAAAAGGTCCTTGCACAGTCATTTACTAATTTGGTACCAAGTCACATGACTTGTGTCAATCTTTTTCAATCACCCTGTAACACCATTCTTATTTAAACTTTATCAAGTACAAAAATCTATAAAAATAACTTAAGCGATTCTCAACCAACTTTTTTTTTATAAAATTCGAAAGAATTTATAAAAAAGAAAAAAATTACTATACTTCTGAAACTTTGACAAGAATATTCTTCCAGTTTAGTTTTGACGCGTGTTTACCTGTTTGTCTTGTTATGTTGATATGTTACTTTAACTGGATATATTTCATTTACACAATTCTTACTTTAATGTGTTTGTATTTTGTATATTATCTAATCGGGACATAACTCATGTCTGTATAAGAATTTCTTCTACACGGGATATTATTCGTTGGATTTCTTTGACTGCAGATCGGCAGTAACTTTTGAAGATGCTCGTACCCGAACCTGGGACTTTCGCATGCATGACGAACAACTTAACCGACTGGGCTCCCCAGCCCCAGAGCTTTTGTAGGGTGTATTCCATTTTCATTTAAATTTTCCCCCTTATGAATCGTAAACCAAAGGCGGTTCAATAGGGGACTCAAATCTCTAAAAATTTTAGTGATGGTCATTTTTTTACCAGCGTATATAGTTTAAATCATCTTTGATAACAATATAAATAAACAAAACTATGTCTGAATGAATGGTTATTATTAGTGCCAAAATAGTCATCAAAGGAAGTTGTGGTATAACAAAATTCAATGTCTGAAAGGATAAAGTGGGATGAATTTTTTTTTAAAAATTGGTGTTGGTTGCTAATAATTTATTAGTTCTAATATAGTCCTTACATTTCCATAGAATGCAGGAAATAAACTGATACAATGAGAAATAACTAATATTTCAAAGCAAGAAATATATAGGGGAACCTGGGAGCCTTGGCCATAAGGGAGGCTTGGGACACTTTTTAATTTTAGTATTTAAAAATATTTTAGAATTTTCTCAATAGATAGTACTCAAAGCTACTGTTGTCAGAAGACAGCCGCCTTAGTTTCATTGACCTACTTCTTAGCTGTGAGGAGAAAATAAAAAAGAAAGTTTCTTATCCAAAAAAGTAAAAACATTTTAGGCATAATTTGCAAGATTTTTTCAGACAAACCAATTGAATTAAGTTTAAGTATGTGGTATTTTATAAATGCTGTTATATTAAGGTTTTATTTAAGTTATAAAGTTTTTGCAATGAAGTAGGCTTCAAAACCCCATGTGCTATTCTTTACAAAATGGCTATGTGCTTAGGCTTGGGGGGAGGCTTAGCCCACTCTATATGTAAGGGAGGGTTGGCCACTGAACCAAAGCTACCTTAGTTAACTGGTTATAAATATCTATAAATAATGCTTATCGAATAGATGACAATGATCTAAAACCTACAAGTTTAGATACAATAAATTGAAGAAGCCGACAATTTTAATAACTTATTCTCAAAATCCAAATACCATTAAGAACACTTTAGTGAGACAGATTTAGCAACTCAGACAAAGACAAAAGAAATTAATTCCATCTGTTTTTCCAATTTTTCTTTATTAATTGAAAATATTAAGAAATAAATAAAAATCAGTTTAATATATTATCTCTCTGTTTTATTGGGTTTCAAGCTCAGATGACAGCTAACTGAAAACTACAATTTTAACAACTTTCACAAAATCCCAACTAACAGTATAGAACAGTAAAATGCATTAGTGAGAAATTTTTGCAACCCAGGCAAAGACAAAACTCATGAATTCTTCCTATTTTTCCAGTGCTAATTTCATTCTTTATTTTTTTAATTAAACATAATTAGAAATGAATATAAATCAGTTAAATATATTAACTTTTCCTGTTTTATTATTTTACAACCGTAGATGACAGTGAAGAAGAACCTACAGTTTTAGAAGACAAACTTAAACTTACAATTTTAATAACACATTCACAAAATCCCAACCAACACATTATAAAACAGTAAAACACATTAGCGAAACATTCTTCTCGATCCAGACAAAGACAAAACAAATGAATTCCTTCTATTTTTCTACTTGTGTCAGATTTAAAAAAAAAAATCCAGAGCATCACCAACAAGAAAAAGAAGATAAGGCGAGGGGGTGAGGCAGCTCCAAAATAGCCTCGAAGAAGAGAGACGTGAAACCAAATATTGCGCCAAGTGCGGCCAAATATGGAACCACGGGGAACAGCTTCAAAGTGAGGGGGCGGACGGGTGATGGAACACGAGAGCAGGGAGATCGTCTGCGTTTGGAATGTTGGAACAAGTGGTAGAAGTTGTAGTTTATTATTACTATTTGGTTTCAGTTGAGAAAGTGACATTCACGTGCTTTTTTTTTCAATTGCGTGTCAGATATGTTAGGTTAGTTTGAATTATCGTCGCACTGGAGCTATACAAGAGGGCTATTGGTGACGGGCGTCATAAATTAGGACCACAGTAAAGTGACTAGACGACACCTGAGTAGGCACCCAACGCAGCCGTTAAGGGTGGCATAGTATGCAGCGTTGGGACTTTGAAGCATATTTAACGTGCACTCCCTCTACACGGGGTATTATTCGTCGGACATTGTTTGGATGCACGAGCCGTTTATAGGTCGGCAGTTATTTTGGCGATGCCCGGACTCTAACGTGGGATATTACGCATGTAAGGTTAACGCCTTAACCGACTGGGCTCCCCAGCTCCGTGTTAGATATGTCAATAGGATATGTTGTGGCGTTGCAAATATTACTTAGTTTTGTTTAAATTAGTCGCATATTTAAAAGAGTTCTATAGGTGCCTCATAATGAAAAAACGCGTCAATAATGCACAGAACCTAGCTGCATCCAACCTACTACACGGGTTTTGGTTTGTACCGTATTACGTTTAACGAGGATATTTCAAGAGGACGAAGCTGCAATGTAGCCTCCGTAACATGGCTTCAATTAACACCGTTACAAAATCGCCTACCCTGTAAACAATCTGATGTTGTGAAACATGTAATTTATTTACATACTCCACTACCAAAAAAAATTACGTCATAATGCCATTCACTGAAGTAAAATATAAAATGGATTTGTTCACTGTATTTAACAAGAGGCCTCACGAATATCAATCGATATAAATAAGAATATAAGACTTTATTATATAAATTGTAGATCTAGTAGCTTCAAATAAATACACGTAAATTTTCAATTTACCATTTGAGAAAATAATCATAATAGAAGTCGCGAGCACTATTACTGCAGTTGAGAAAAAATCAACTTAAATACAACATTAATATAACACACGATTCATACTCATTTTGATTATTACGAAATTTAACTTCATTGTTTGATGAATTAATCAAATTGCTAATATCGATTGAACAGATATCGAAGAAAGTCTTATTAATTTCATGCTTACCGAATAAGTACAGAAATTACGACAGGTAGTTTTCCATTTAACCTCCTAAATTAAAAAGAAAAGCACAGAGAGAGAGGGTTATAACATCAGACATTAACTTTGTGTAACTATATAGTTTTTGAATAAGAATTCAAATTTTGTTTTCTATAAGTAACTTCAAATCAATTATATTATGAGAAGCAGTAATAGGATTTACCCCCCCCCCGTTTATACTTGAATAAGTGTAAACACTTTCGTTTCATTTCATTTGAGAGGGCACAGTTCCAAAAATAATTATATATTTTTTCAACTATAGAATGCAGATATAAGTGTTTTCAGTTTAACTTTACACAATCAAACATACATTAAAAAATATTTGAACAAGTGTTCAAATTGATATACTTTGTTTTACTCTTTCAAAACACTACTGCTCTATCTCCGTTTTAGGATATTTTTTAAAAATATTTTTTTTAATATATGTGTCCATAAGAATTATTCCAAAAACTGTGCGTGGATGTTACGATAACATAAACAGTAATATTTATGTGAAGGTTTATGTGTAAAATTATGGAAGCAATGAGATTTTTGTTTTTCAAGCATTCACATTTTTATATTAAAATAAACATAACACACTTTATTCAATGCACATATTTGTGAAATACATAATACCTATGTGTCAGTGTCAATACAGGAAAATAAATATAGATAAGTAGCTTATTTTCAAAAGGGATAAATATATTGCACGAAATGAAAGAAAAATAAACCGAGAAAAACAAAAATTAAAATGTTTTTATTCTTATTACAAAGGTAAGAAAATAACTTAATTATAAAAAAAATATTGAAGCATTAAGATTTAATTATAAGACTTTGAATCTATGTTTACAAACAGCAATATAACAAAATTGACTAAAAGCACAATCTCCAATTTTTTGAGTACAGGTCTTGTTAATGAGAACAAAGTTAACGATTTTTAATTGCAATTAAAAAATCGATTTCAAACCACAAAACAGAGCTCGAAGTCTTGTATTTGTGATAAAAAAAAACACAATATAGCTTTGAACAAAAGCTATTAAATAATTTTCTTTAGTTGTGTTGGAGAAAATAAATGTCACTTCTATGTGGCCAAAGTTAATATGAAATGAAATAATAAATAATTTGTCAAAAACGGTGTCAGTAGTACGAAGGATGGTAAGTGCAGAAAATGTTTGGAATGATTCCAAGGTAAAAATAGTGAATTTTGAATATGCAGCTCAAAATATCGCATTTGTTGTTTTAGATAGCTTTCTTCTTTGAAATATTGCACTTAAACTCAATTTTTTAAAATCCAGTATACAATATAACTATTATATAAGGTGTATGAAACCTTACACGACTTACAATTACTCCTCAATACGATATTTGAGAGGCTAGTATTCGTTTAAAGACTTGTGCAAGAAGGTTTTAATTATATAGCAATTCCTTTGTTTAAAATTTTAATGTACCACTTTTGTAAAACATTTTTTTTTAAAAGATAGAGGTGTCTACACTACTTTCAATTACCACTAAAAAACAGTATACATTTAAAAGTAATTATATACTCCATAAGGTAATTTGAATAACTTTAAAACAAATCACCCACCAAAATGTGTACACTCTTAAAACAAACGAGCGGTTTTAACTCAGTCTGAGTTAATTTCCACTCCTTTCCGTGCCGAAAATGCACTTCTCCTATAGGAGTGAATTTCACTCTTTTTCGGAGTGGGTAAAAGAAATAAAAGAAAACAATCTGCGTCCTACACTCTTAAAACGAGCGGTTTTAACTCAGTCTGAGTTAATGTCCACTCCTTTCCGTGCCGAAAATGCACTTCTCCTATAGGAGTGAATTTCACTCTTTTTCGGAGTGGGTAAAAGAAATAAAAGAAAACAATCTGCGTCCTACACTCTTAAAACGAGCGGTTTTAACTCAGTCTGAGTTAATGTCCACTCCTTTCCGGTGCCGAAAATGCACTTCTCCTATAGGAGTGAATTTCACTCTTTTGTTTTAAGAGTGTAGAAAACACATCATATCCATTTAAGATTTTCGACCGCATCGCAATGCCTTTATACCTTATATTTCATATCAGGTATTGAAAGTAAAAACAAACTATTGTAAACCTCGCCTTTCATTGCTCACGTTAATTTTCCTTTATTTCAATTCTTAACATTTAATCAAGATGAATATCCCGCTTGAATGCTCAAGGAAAGCGAAAAGAAAAGCGTGTGTATTGGACTTTGGGAGATGAGGGAATGTTGTAACATGAAAACAGCGTTATGTAACTTTTTTTGTATTAATTGATTTTCTAACTAAAATAAAAAGTAATTAAATCAAAATGATAATCTTTCTTGGTTTTTATTGATTTATTTCTGTCACCATAAAAAGTAACGAACAATTACAATAATGGTAGAAGACATGGCTATTATCATGCAAACACCTAGTTTGTTTGGGCTACTACATTACTAAGTGAAAATATGAAGAAAAAAAAAAATTTGGTAATGTAAAAAGCTATAGGTCAAAAGTGTTTTACATGCATGATGCGAATGTCGGGCTTGGAGGGCTCAGGTTTTATCTTAAATAGTCAAACCAGTGGATCCATGATCAGAAATTTAAAAAAAAATCCTGCTTCAAAGTAGGCGATGAGAAAACGTTATTTTTTACAATAGAGTTATTAATGAGTGGAATGCTTTACTAGATTATGTTATTATTCGAAGAGGATAGAAGAATTCAAGAAGAATCTCTATATAGTTATTGGAAAATGGTAAATGATTTGCAAACATTTGGACCAACCTTGCTGGGACTCTGGCTCATTGTTGGTCGGCAATTTTTATATCTGAATAACTATATTTGTCATACAAACTTTCTCTAGGAGATATGAATGAAACACCAGTGACAAATTTAGCAACTAAAGTGTAAAAAGATAAGACTTTTAGAGCTTGACAAAGAGTAAATTATGCACCGACATGGGGGTTTAAAAACAAATATCTGATAAAAGCTTCTGTAAGTTGACTTTATAGCGATAACGAAATCTACAGATTATGGAGATGAGATGTGTGTGCACCCTAAAGTTTGATTACTCAGTCTAGATATCTAAAAAAAGTTAACAGTTGGATATTATTATAGTCGAGTTTTCTTTGAACAATAAGTTGTAACATGGGGGGGAGGGGGGCAGTCTGTTACATAAATGAAATGAATTGGTCTTTCACACACAAATACATAAATTTTTCAAAAAGGTATATTATTATGAGTGGTTTAAAACTTGATTGAAATTGTTAAAAACAATTTTGTTTTACAGAAACAGAAAAAAAAGCCGCAAAAGTTTTTCAAAATGAAATATAATTGGTCCTCGTACTTTTCAATATTTTCTACAAATGAACTTGTAAATACCTTAAAATAGATATTTTTGAATAAGAAAAAAGCAAGAATGGATGAACAAATGGATAATTTTGTTTGAAAATTTAAATAACGTGAAAATTCGGAAGAGAACCTAACTTTTTGAAATGCAGAATACCTTTGATCGAAACAGAGGAAGACCAACACACAAATAGTTTTTATTCCTTGCATTCCTATACTAACAGTTTTTGAAGTAAACAAAATCCCTTTTTACAGCTTTTCTGTCACAGAGAAACTCGACAATTGTTTGGATTGCCGCCAAAACGTAAAACATATACATATCTTATTTTATACGTGCTGCTTTGCAATGAGTTCGTAACTTATTACTATTATTCATTTTCTTACGTTTCCAAAAGACGTCCTTGTGATTACTAGCTTTTTTTGTTCTTCTAAGATGTTTTAGGAGTATTTTCTACGCTAGACCAAAATATATGCAGTATAAGTGAAGAATTAAAAAGAAACAGAGAAAAGTACATATAGGTTACGTAACAGGAGAATATATCTAACTAAATTCTTGCTAAAGCTGAGCACTTACAGGCAACTGATGAACTAACTTTATCATTGTACTTATCGTTTACTTCGTTAGTTACTCACTAAACTGCTTCTGCTCAAATTTTATATTTTAATCGTACACTGTTAGATGCCTTAAAACAACAAAGATTGTGAGATATTGATTTTAAATTCATCGAAATAAAATTAAAACGAGCTTCTTTATTGAAATTTCCGAAAAACTGTAAACTTAGGTGCATTGGTAGCAAGAAGTTGTATTTCTCCAAAATTCATTCTCATAACATTTTCTTTTTGCCGAATTTCGTATCGAACAATATGTTACACTGTTGAAAATTTGGCGCTTGGTTCCACCATAATAATTGTTCCTAGTAGCTGCAACGGCAGTGTGGTGAAATGTTTCACCATATTTTTGGTATTCGGTTGAACCCTTTTTCAGGTTTTGGAAACTGAAACCTGAGAAAGGTGAATCATTTTACCACATAGCCGTTGCAGCTACTAGCCATTATTATAGTTATTAGCCAAGCGCCAAATTTTCAACAGCCTAATAAATATAGTTAGATACAAAATTCGGAAAAAAAAATGAAATGTTAGGTGAAAGAATTTGAGAAATACAACTTGTTGCTACCAATGCACCTAAGTTTACAGTTTTTCGAAAATTTCAATAAAAGAAGCTCGTTTTAATTTTATTTCGATGAATTTAAAATTATTATTTCACAATCTTTTTTTCTAAGGCATGTAAAGACAGAAATTGGTACTTTTAAGTGAACAATTTTAACTTATGTAGAAAATACTATGTGTTAAGTTCTATCATATATAAAACGAACACTAAAAAATTATGAATGTCTTTAGTTTCTCAAGTAAATTCTTTGACAACAGAAAAATATATTAAAAAATTGCATTTTTAATACAACGTCTGGTCTCTGTGTTTCTTCTGAATTTTCGCAGGGGACAGTGTGCTTAAAAAAATAATTCGAAGTTAAACAGAAATAAGTAACGTTAAATTATATACTTCAATCATTAAAACTCAATAACAATGGACATGTTTAAAGCCTTGAGTGGATACAGAAATGCTGAATAAAAATAAATTATTTCTAGAGCTCCGATTGGTGAATCACGTGGAACCGAGCACCAATCGGCGCATTGATTGAAAGCAGCGCAGGAATGAAAGCTGGAAGAAGAAAATACGTCACATGAAGCAAGGCAATTGCCCTTTCACTATTTATCTTATTGTATGAAGGAATTTTAACAAATAAGGTATCTTCCGCTTTTTCGTCGCTATATATTATACTCTAAGAATTATTTTGTTTTTATTCTTCGAAGTTTTCTATTCATGAAAGCAGATTTATTGCAAACAAAAAGGGGCATGCGTAAAAGCACGACAGTACTATCAATAAACTTAAGATTTGCAAATTAAAAAAAAGTCAAATTGATAAAGATGGACTAAAACGTTTTTAAAAAACTTTTTAAATAAACCTAAAAAAACTAAATTCTTGTTATTAAAAAAACATATTTTTTGTTTAAACGTTCTGTATTTGTCACAAAAGAGCAAATTATTTTCTACTAAATAAAAGCTATTTCTACTTTTAATATTACAGAGCATACTCCTCAACATACACGATATATTTTTAGTTAAAACTTTTAGAATGAATTTTAAGTATGTAAATATTTACAAAGTATATCTTAAAGGACGTCCAAACTGAAACAACTTGTATGCTAAAAAGGGCGTTTAGTATATAAATAAATTGAGAGAGTGCCAAAAATTATCGGTTTAATCTTGACTTGTTATTTATCTTGTCTCCTTAAAGCATAACAAACCATAAATCTTCTAAATTTGTAATTTATCTTTAACCCTTTAAGTTCGATAAAATTGATTAATTTGATTACGTTTCCAAGCAACGAAAGCGTTACATGTTAGTAATCATTAAAAAAAATTACTATAATAAATATAGTTACATTGAAGTCATGAATGCGATATCATGAATGCGATAACGTTAAAGTTGTAAAAAAAAATAAACGTTATGAGTGCAATCATATTTACTATTGTGGTTAATGTAATTTAAAGAATTTATTTAAATATAATTTAAATTATTTTTTTTTATAAAATTTCAATTAATCAGTGAGTTTAAATGACCTAATTTGCGATCAATAACTAAAAAAAACTAAACACAGTTGCATGACAGCTTATAGTGGGCCAGGTCCTTCTGTGTCTATTTCAGCAATCTTTATCAATGGAATATGGGATGAAAATAAAATATGGAAAGAAAGATGGGAGAGAAGAATATGGGATGGGAAGTCAATAATATTAATAAAAGCAATAAAATTCATTCAAATCGTCAAATAAAATTTTCCCATGCTCAAACGATAAATTCGCCAAAAATGTGCAGCCACCGCCAAATTTATATAGTAAATATAACCTTTAATTGTATATACTGAATTTTGTGGCCAGAAAATTCAATTTTTTTTTGCCAAAGATACCGTTTGGCGAGATTCATGACCGCAAAATAAAAAAGTACAAAAAAATTTCAGCTGTTCAAAATAAGCCATTAAAATTGACAAATAAAATAATTTGAGCTCAATTTTATATTAAAAAAAATTGCAAACATTTTGTAAACAAGCATTTTGTAACCCAAGATTATCACTAATCAAATCAAGCATCATTATTAGGTCACGCACCTTTCAGAGAAACCAATGTTGTAATCCTATCTAAATGCACTAACCTTGACCGAATATCCTCTTTGGTGACATCGAGTGAAGTAATGCCAATCGCCGCTTAGTAATTAGTTCCAGTGTTTTCCACACTATACCTAAGTTTTCGTTTAATTCATAAATATAAAAAAAAACTTCGCGGTTAACCGAAGTATGCCAGATGAACATAGGCATGGGATGCGATTTTAGTTATTTATCTAGTTGGCATCAGTAAATGTTCAAATTAAATTTGTAAAGTATGTGTAAAGAGATTCAGGAAAACTTCAGCGCAATAAGTTGCATTAATTTGTCCAGCAATTATGTTGTAACCATACTTATTGAATCACGCATATTTTTATTAAAATATGAAACGCACCTGTTGTTTATCAAAAACTATTCTAGATTTAATTACGCACATATAGAATTCTGTATCTGCAATATTACGTCAAATAGCATAAAACTTTATGAGTATGAATACAAATAGTAATTAGATATTGTTTTTTACATTGTTATAAATTATTGGCCATTAGTTTGACATAAAATATCATTCACTTTTTTGTTTTAAATTTTTTTTATTTGATTTTCACCAATGGATAATTCCATGCAAAATTAACCTTTCTGTAGTGTAAGTCACGAGTGTAAAAAGTGATTACAACTACAACTTTTAATATTAAATGAAACATGTAGGTTTGTAACAGAATCTGTCACTTAACCCGCTTCCACACAACAGTTGTGTTTAACAGGTAAAAATGCGCCAAACACATCAATTAGTCTATATTAAACATTTACATGCTAAATTTGGCTAGTTTCATTTATTTTATTTCGAAAATTGAATACTTATTATTCATTGTTTGCAAAAATTAATTTATATTTCAAAGAATAAATATGTAATATTCCTCGCTTGTAAATAGAATGAAAACATTTCATATCAACATACAAAGAATCTCGTAGTCAAATATGTTTGACGTCATTTCAAACTGATCGATGTCGCAAAAATAAATTTGTTTTAATTTATTGTCTAAAAGAATTAAAGTTTATCGAGCGATTGTTGCGAATGGCAATGGTGTTTTAATTCTAAAAAAAAATGGCTTCCTATGCTTTTTAAATGAGCAAAAAATTTTGCAGTTTTTTAAATAATTGAAGTACTTCAAATTATTTTCTGAAATTTTCAATGTATTCTAATTTCGATGAATTTTTTGACGAATCATACTTGTCCGTAGCATTTGTAGTTTGGGCTATGAAAGTGGGTGACGAACGGACGGACAGACAGACGGACGGACGGCCTGAACGATTATAATACCTTCCACTTTTTACGTTATAAACGTAGTGTGGAAGCTAAAAAATTAGCGGAATAGCTGATCTACACTTATTAAAACCTAATAATGTAACGCGTTTTTACTACTTTGATTTATTTTTCAAATTTAAAAGCTTCTCTTAAATTGTGACTTACACTACATAGAATATACATCTACATAGAATTAGCTCAATCTAGGTAAGGCATAGGTCCCTCACAAACAAGAAAGGTACGTCATATTAAAGCAAAAAATCAAACAACACTATATCCCAAATTTGATTAAAAATTAAATTAGAAGTATATTTTAAAAAATTAATAACTTAAAATTTAATCAAAATTTAAATAACAAAAAAATTTCGTTTTATTCATTGGTTGTACTGTTGCCACTTCGTCAAAAGAAGAGGGAGAAACTTTATTTAAAATTAAAAAAAAACTTGAAGAAATATCTATTTGTAATATAAATCAGTTTGAAATAACGTCAGAGTATGTATCACAAAAGAGTTCTTTTGATGGTTCATTATATGTGCATTAAAAAAAAGATGCAGAGAGAGTTATAACTTAGCATAAAAAATATGTAAAGTTTCGCTTCTATTTTTAAAGCATTAATTTTAAAAAATATTTATTGTTCGAACTGCAAATTAATTTAACAAACAATAAATTTTGTTAATTGAATTTGTGAAAGAAAGTTAATGAAAATTTGAAAATATGGCGACTAAAAGTTGTTAATTAAGAAAACGACTGACAACTTTTTTTCGCATAGAAATCCTTCTTCGTTAAATTTTCAAAATGATATAAACTTAAATAATATTCTGAAAAGCTTCTCTTCCGTTTTTAGTGCAAAAAAAAAAATAATATTATACTTCGGAATTCAAACAAATTTAGTGCACGATAAAGATTATTAATTAAATCTGATGAAAAAAATTGATGAAAAAGATTAATTTTGGCGTTTAAAAGTTAAAAATTAGAAGCCGTTTTCGGCGATTTTCTTTCAAAAGTGTATAAATTGTGTGTTGAAGCGGTTCTAAGTAGCATTTACTGTTTTAAAGCCTGTACTTTTTTCGTTTTAATATGTTATTGTTGTGTCTTAAGACAGTAACCATGACAATATATTGGGACATCTAAACTTGACATCTTCATTAAAGAGAATGACACATCGTAGAAAACCTAAGAACCATATATTTCTTTGTGTGTGGAAACAGTATATAAAATATTTGCCATTTCATTGTAGTTTTATTAAGATTTTGTTTAGAAGAGTAAGACTTGTATCTGAAAAATTCAATTCAGTTATTGAAATTACAAATTGAAATCGCCGAATTTTTATTGTTCAAATGGAACATGAATCACAAAAATTATAGTTTGTTAAATATGCTATGTTAACTTTAACTAGTTTGTTGAATTTATTAAGGAGACTCAGTACCCCAAAATTGATGAAAGTTAGATTTTTTTCTGTTGTCTTAAAATACTACTTACACCCCCTCCGGTATGTTTTTCAAAAGTTTTAAAACAAATGAAAAAATATTTTTCACAAAAAATGACCCCTTGTTTCAACTTCTCATTGAATCACTAACATTTAATTCTTTAAATTGATTTTACTCAGTTTGTGATATTTAGAATCATAGCAGAACTTAAATTGTTAAACTTCCAATAGATGTTTATGGAAAGAGAAATTTTTTTCGAATGCACATTATATTGGATAGAATTAGAGGTGGAATAATGAAATTATTTTGTAGATTTTCTTAAAAAAATAAAAAGTTTTAAACATGATTTTTTTTGTTAAATTTGGGTGTTTACCTACTAAAATAATTCTTTTACGAAACTATGCTTTGCTTCAAAATTTCACACCCTAAAGTTATTAAGAATGATTCAATACTGCTTACAAAAAAATTAAATATTAAGTAGAAGGTTTTAAAATATGCGTCAAAATTAGAAATTTAGAATATTTAGTTTTTAAAACAGTTTTTTTTATAAAATCTCCGATTTAAACTATTTAACACCTATTTATAAAAAAAATATTGACGCCATTCTCATTTTAAAGTTAGGTTAGATTGAATTATCGTCGCTCTAGAGCTACACGAGGGCTATAGGCGACGGGGCGTCATAATTTAGAACCACAGTCAAGTGACAAGCCGACACCTGAGTAGGCACCCAATGCAAATTTTAAGGGCGGCATCGTACCTCAGCATCTTGGAGAATATTCAAGAGCATCAAGAGCGTCGGGCATTTTTTGGCTGCACGGGCCGTTTATAGGTCGGCAGTTATTTTGGCGTCTCATTTTTAAGGAGAAAAAACGTTTTGGGTACCTAGTCTCTAAAGGTTACACCACAAAAAAAAACCTCAATTATATTTCCCGCAAAAAAAAATAAAAATCCAAGCAGATTTCCCCAAACATAACCCTGCATTCCGCCAAAATTACAAACCCACCACAAAACCTCCCACAGGGAACACCATAAAAAATTCCCTTCCGAATAAACTATTAAAAAACCTCAGAATATCCTTTTAAGACTTCAATCTTTCGTCAATGCGGATACAACGGAATCGTCCGTCGCTGTGTTGTCAATCTGTCAATGACGCTAACCACATAGAACATTTACTCAGCGTGCGTCACAAATCCATTCGAGAAAGGAACAAAAAAGACAAACAAAGTCTCAAGAGTTCCAGACGCCATGTCTAGAAGAACGTCGATCATAAGTGCAGTTTTCGGACGGGGAGTTCGTATTTATTTTTAATCCTTTCAGTCACAACTATTTTTTTATTCTAGAAATCTAAAACTTGTAAAATAGACTCCTTATGCATCCGGAATGAAATGGTAAAAAGCAGAGGGGAAAAAATCTTAATTTTTTTTAACTAAAATATAAGTAAAAAAATTTGGAAATCATAATAGTTGAATAAATTATAACAATTTTTTCGAAACTTAATTTGTTAAAAATAGTTAAAATTTAATTTTTTAAGCATTTAAAAATGCAAGAAAGAAGAATTTAGAGGGATAATTTATTTGATAAAATTCTTGCAAAACAAATTTTATTGTACCATGTTTTTCATTTGACTAAAACAATCATTATTTAATTCTTAAAAATACATGATTCTTCCATCTCAGGATACAAAAAGAAAATATAACTTTATAAAATTTTATGGAGAATTTGATAAAATTTATTTGAAATAAGTGCGAGTTTAACTTAGTGAGGAAAAATAAATCAAAAGGTTATCTGATGAGTCCAAATGGAATCATTGGGAGTGAAAGGTTTAAATAGCATGTTTCTATTTTTTTAATGTTAAGCTTTATTAGTTAAAGCTATGTGCTGCCTAAAGCTTTGTTTATGAAGTTGGTAATGAATTTTTTTTCATTGACAATGAAAAACTCCATAATTAAACTCGAATGAATCGTTGAAAACTGGCTAATTTTAAGTTGTCTTTCTATTTTATGACATATATTCAGAAAAATATTCTACAGCAGTGTGCAAAGGAAGAGTAAAGTTTGTTTTTAATATCATCAAAAACAACACAGACACTAACAGTATCCCATAGAGTTATAATGTATCCAACGGAACTGGTTGAGTGAAAGTATGGTTTCCGCATGCACTGAACTGATTTTTATGGTCAAATTAGTTTTGCACATTAATAAAAAAGGGTCAATGTTTGCTTTTTTTAACGTAATACATAGGCCTTTTTTCTATAAAGAAGCTTAATGGTATGCTGTCACGTATAAATGAAGTGATTAAGGAGAATTATTTATGCTGTCATGTAAATGAAGTGATAAAGAAATAAGTTGGTTTATGCAAATTGATAGGTTGTGCGCATCTTTAAATTAGTTTTCGGATCAGACATTGGCATCCGGTCGTTTTACGGGTTTTAATGGCGAATTGGAATTCCAGCTTGCGTAGATTAATTCTTTTTACTGGAAGTGTACGTTTCATCTTTTAAAATAATCTCGCGGAATTAGAAAAAAAAACTTTAGAAATAAAATATTTACCATCGGCGTTGTTTTCAAATTTTTAATGACCTTGGTAAATTTATAACATCAAACGTGGCGGCAAAAAATGTGTATTTTGTATCGCAACTATTTTTAAGGTTAAATTTAAGAAAATGCACACGTAAAGCTTGATTAAACATTACATTTTATTTTTTAACTCAAATAAAAATTATTAGAACTTCAGTTTTCAAGGCTAAGATATTGACATAAGTTTTTAAATGTCTTTGCGTGTCCTGTGCTTTTGTTATTCCTTTTTATTTCAAATCATTATCTACTAATTCTAATAGAAAGTATTGCTGTGTTTTCACATTATTTTTAATTTTTTTAATTGCTTATAGTCAAGATACAAACCAATTTTTAAAAAGACTAAAATCCTAAAAATAGTATTTACACGCATAACAAACTACATAAAACAAATAATAAACCGACAAATAGTAAAGCGACTGTGTCAAACGGGAACGGGGGAAAGAAAAACGTTGTAACGTAGGACTATCTAAACAATTGAGTTACTGTTTTTCTTTGAAGACGTTTAGATAGAATTGAAAACTTATCGTTTTAATATTAAAATCGTTACACTCGTATGTTACAAAGCTAATAAATACACATTTGTTCACTAAATTTTAAGAAAAAAATTCAATACTATGTATTATTTTAGGAAAGAGTGGGTTCTGATGTAGTTACTTTATTTTATATTATTTTTTTTGTAATAAGAAAAACTTGATTTTTTAATTGCTATTTTTATTAACATAGCTTAATCTCAACTTTTTTGATTAACTTCTAAATAAAAATGAAAAAAAATTGATATCATCAAAAGAGTCATTTTTATACAAAATTATTTTGTTTTCACATTGTTTTAAGTAAAACAAGAAGTTCTAAAAGCACTAAAATAGCCTTATTTACTGTTACTTAAATACTTATTAATATTCTAATCTGAAGACAATTAGGTTTGTAACAGTAACTGCTACCTAGACCGCTTCTACACAAGATTCATATAGATTAAAAAAACGGCCAAAATCAGTTTCCAGTCGAAATTTAAACTTTTTAAAACCAATTAAAATCAAATACAAATTCAACAGGAAATTCGCCGGTAAACTGTAGACATTTGTCCGTCCGCACCGATAGACGGACAAAAAGTATAGAAGTTTAGTCTCTGAGGTCATACCTTTCTAAAAAAAATAATTTTTAAGATTCGACGGATAGATCCGATTTTGGAAGGGGAGTACGGACGGACAGACGGACATAGTCGACATGTCAATACATTTAAAAAAAATTCTTTCGAATTAAAAAAAAAGAGAAGTAGGAAAAAGTATAACAAAAACTTCACCGAATAGAAATGCGTAGTGATTAGCTTTATACAAAATCATTCATGCGAAATGCAATAAACTACATTTTAAACCTAATTATTTTTGGATAGAAATAATCTCTACAATTTATTATTATGTAATTTTATATGCATTCTAAATGAAAGGGATTAATATTTTCCCGAACTGTAACATATCACGAAATTTACCTTAAGATTTTATAAATAAACTAAAGAAAAACATAACTATAAAACTAAAAAAAAGCACCTTTGAAATAATTATAAAACTTTTTCAAGCTGATCTTAATAAAATGTTATTTTAAGTTAACTTATGGAGTATTTAAATCTACTTACCCTCTGAACAGAGAGGGGGGAGCTAAAATCCTTTCCCCCCTGCAACCTAAACCCCCAGGAGGAATTATCCCCCCGGAACAGCTTGATGGTCAGCATCTGGCCGGACATTTCGGATAACAGAGATCCGGATAATTCCCCTTAACCGGATAACAAAACCTCACAAGGAACAGGCAGTAAGCGATACGCCGGTAGAGAAAATCACTGCTTCGAACGCCGGCCGATTTGGAACGCGAGATTTTTTTTCGTTGCTCTTCTCCTCCTACAATCGCAGGCGGAAGTGGCATTTTATCCCTATTTTCTTCCCTAAAGAAGACGAAGAGAATTCGTTGGCATTCTTTCGTGGTGCTTCAGCGAGAGTTAAATTCCAAAAATGAAGATTTTCGATAAGTTTGTATAATAACGATGTTTTATACAGTAAATCGTGGTGGTCTGTTAACCTAGCAAAAGTGATAAGTGAGCACAAATCTTGACAGAATACTAGAACTAATATTTCGTATACTAGAAATAATATTTCGTAAGCACAAATCTTAGTAGTCTGTTAAGCGAAAAATAAAAATTCGTAAGCACAAATCTTGGTAGTCTGTTAAGCGAGAAATAAAAATTCGTAAGCACAAATCTTGGTAAACTGTTTTGATATAAATAATAATTCGTAAGCACAAATCTTGGTAGTCTGTTATGCTAGAAATGATAATTTGTAAGCACAAATCTTGTTAGTCTGTTAAACAAATAATTCGATGCACAAATCTTGGTAGTTTATTAAGCTAGAAATAATAAAATTGAAACCCACATGTTAGGGTTTGTTGTTGGCATTTGATAACGTTTCCGCCTGACTATGTCTATAGACTCTGATTGCAGAGATTTAACAAAAACAGTATACACTTCGTAATGTTACACCTTGTGAGTCACAAGGTGTACTTACGAAGTGTATACTGTAGAAGCTGACCAAACTACTGCCCGTAAGTGTATATGTCACAAGTTGTGACTAGCAAAAACACCTAATTTGGCACATTACGTTACCTGAATTTAGGACTTTAGACCATGCAATCGCCAAATGTACATAATCAGTTTTTGAAATCCCAACAAGGTGTTTGACTAATTTATTTAGCATTATAAGTGCATGTACAAAATAAAAATAAAAAAAACGCTTTGACTGTACGTGGTATTCATGACGTCACTAGTAATTATAAAAAAAACTTTGAAACGCCATATTGTAATCTACTTTGGGCAAATTTGAACTTTCCGCTTCTATAAATCCGTTTTCCATTATCTCTATAATTTTTATTTTATTGGTAAATGAAATTAAATCAAGTTTAATTGCAAAATAAGAACCATTAGGCCAGTTTGTTTATACTTACTAGTGACGTCAGCCAAATCGGTTTTTTTTATCACGTGACATACCGTTGATAAAAACACATTTTAAAATGATTTGTATTAATTATTTAAAGATTTATTTCTTTAAAAAATATACTTTTGTTATTTCTTAGGTTAAACCATAAGTTAAATAATATTTGAAGGTATTTTAGCGACACAGGCATGCACCCTAATGAGCATTAGCTTTGAAGCCATTTTATAACATTATTTTTAAGCTTAGTATTTTAAAGATTGGAATTCAATTACTACTTTTATTATTATCGTCTCTCTTTTACACTTTCTAACGATGCAATAACTGATGAAATCGGCATTAAAAAAAACATTTTTAGCATGCTTAAAATAGCATTTAAAAAAAGCAGTCGAACATCTGCAAAAGAAGCGATGACTGTTCGCAAAATATACTCTATGTAATGATTCGCAAACCTTTAACACTTTTTTTTATCATCAAAATGCTGTAATAATCAGAAATATATAAAATTCTTAAATAAGTTAGTTCCTTATTCTAATAGGATAAAAATTCATAAGAAAAATAATGCATAACATTTATTTAATTAAAATAGACGATTCGAACAAGGCGGTTTGTTTGTGGGATAGAAGACAATCTGAGATATCAACATAAGCTTTGGCCGTTCTAGTTTTGATGAATTAGCTGCTGGGTGGTGCGTTTGCGAGTTATAAGACAACTTTTAAAGTAGTTGTGACGTCATCGCAGGCGTAGCAGTTTCATTCATCCATTCAGAATGAGCCCCATCGGTTTATCAATATTAATTAAGTAGCACAAAAAACTGATATCAGTTGAAGGTAGGAGTTAATGAAACTTAGATCTTTCTTACCAAAACTAAAAAGCTAATACATTTCATTAAATAGTTATAAATATTCATTAGTTTATAAATATTTAGTTTCAACCAAAACTAGCACTCCATTTACCAGCTCATGTGTTTCCTTATCCTGTAGTTACTGCTCAAAGTACCAGGTATTGTTTTAAGACTTAGTTCGTACGAAAAAGTGGCGTAAATTTAAACTATCGACTAAAAAAGTTTTATTTTCCTATAAATTGTTATTTTTGTGATGAAAAATCACATTTTTAAACATTTTTTTAAACATTTCTTTAAAACTATATTTTAAATGTTTTAAGGTCTAATTTTAGTGATTTTTTTATTAATATGCATTCCGAATCTCCAAATGATGGCATTCGGTATCGCCAATTTTAAAAAGCATAAAAAGTCACATATTAAAAATATATTTAGGTAAAAAAAAGTATGTATTAGACAGATACAAAGATACGAAAATACGAAACCAATTTAACTAGTCATTTAGATTAAAATAACCTTTAATTTATATAAATATTTCCATTTTTTCTTTAATGATTTGACGCTAAAAGTTTAGACTTTATGTTTACTTAAATCTCTCTCACAAACTAAAATTCTGTTTATTTTATAAACTTTGACCAAGTAATTCATTAGTTACTGAGAGGTTTGTCAATCGGCTTCTCACTAATCAGCAGCAATTTAGTATAGTATATCCTGAGCTTTTCGAAGGGGAAACTCTTTAGAACACCGTGATTCTTAATTTTGAATCAGCGTTTGACAAAAAATAGTATATATTTATATGAGTATGCTAAATATTTTAACGAATGAAATATTTTGTAGGCTAAGTTTAATGTGTTCTTCCGTGGTATGAAACATATGCAACAGGAAGAAGCTATCATGTTCTTATCTTGTTTATTTTGTTTGTTTCGCATCCGTTTGTGTTGAATAAATAGATGTCTTTCTAACATTCATGAATTGAAATGACATTATGTATAATATTTAAGTAAATTGTGTAACTTTGTTAACAGATAAAATGCAACGAGATGCCCCATCTTTAGTCAAAATGTTAGTTAAAGCTTATATAGTTTTCCTTTCTCGGTTTAAAAAATAATATATTCTAGGTAAACGCTTAATGGACGATTTGAACGGGGCGGACGGTGGTTAGTTTGTGGGATAATAGACACTGCTGTCGTAGCTGTGACATTATTGTAGGCAAGGTCGTTCTAGTGGAAAAGAATTAGTGTTGGTTTTTAGTTGTTGCATATTTTAAGACCACGTGTACCGTAACTGCGGCGGCGTCAGGCGTTGCCTTTCCTGTCGTTCATTGTTGTAAAAGGCTTAGATGAACCAAATTCTAACAAACCAGTAACTAGTTGACCAACCTTCACCATAACCTAAATTTATAGCATTTGGTATGATAGTAAAATTAGAAAAAGAAAAGAAAAATTTATCGCTTTAAATAAATTATTATATTTTACTAAAAAGATATTTAGATTTTAAACTCTAGCTCCTGTGGGAGTTCCTTACTTGAGGTATTACGCTATAAGAAAATCCCATTCAATTTTACGGCAGAAAACCGGCAACTGGGTGTCCAGTTTAAAACCGTTAAGTTTAAGGTAATATGTTGTGTTGACACCAGCGCCCCAAACTCCTTAGTGTTAACTACTCATATTCCTTGACCGCAGCGCACCCATAGTAGGCGAAAGGAACTATAATAGCCAGGACCTAACTATGACAAGTTTAGGCCTAATACTTTTGGTTTTTCAAAGTAATAGTGTTACAAATTATACATACAGCATAATTATGACCTTTGAAAGCAAGGTCAATCATCAAATAGTATAATAATATCACTCAACTATGGTGCTTAGTCTCATAGATAACTTATAAATATTCGTAACATAAATTTAGCATGTTATAAAAGCAATCAAAATTGAGGTGTGAAGCAAAATTTAAAGGTTTACAGCCAATTTAGGGGTCCCTCTAGATTAAAAGGCCCGCGCCTTGTGTGCCTAAGCAATGATCAAGTCATGATAAACATCATAAAAAAGGAAGGAAAAGGGACCTTTCTATTCCCAGGACACTGCAGGACACAACCAGAAACCTTCGAATTGGAGCTCACATCGAGTTAGCACTCTAGCCGCTAGGCTAGTGACTCACGATATGAGAATCAGGAGCACTGTGCTTAAAAAAGGTTTAAAACGGTTAACTTCAAGTTCCGAGTTTAAATTGCCAAACGTATGGAAAATTCGCCTGGAAGTAACAGTATATTTTAGGGTGTATAGCTATTCTTCCAAAATCTATCAAATATTTAAACGCAAACAAATAAAAATTCCCTAAGAATAAAACACCTCTTCCACACACAAAAAAAATCCCATGAAATTATTTATACACTTAAAGCTGATATTTTTCCCTACAAAAATCCCCAAGTTATTTCGGGCGAGTGGGAGAGAGATGAGTAGCGCTGAAAGTGATCCGGGGAATGACGTCACAGCTAACTGAACCAAATTCGAGAGAAGCTTTTTTTTTCCACATGCCTTTTGGTCGCTTTTCTTTTAATGCTGCGGGAGACAATATTCTCTTGTTTTGCTAAGAGTCTATGCCGCAGAAAACGGTATTTTTTTTTTTGTGATAGGGATTTTGATGTTTTAATTTTGAGGTGTTTTTGGGAAGGCAGTTATTTTTTGTTACAGTTAATCTAATTTATTTTGTTTGGAAAAAAACTAGGAGTGTGTTAGGGGGTTTACGACTTTCAATCACCTTCAATAAATCAATGGATTTCAAAGTAATTATATGCCCAATAATGTAATTTAAATTCTTTAAAACTTAAAAAATTCTATGTCAGCTACCCTTCTCGAAAACCTTACTATAACGTCCAGCAGGTACTGCAAACTCGAGTGCCAAATTTAATGTCTGTATATGCTTTCATTTTTCAGCAATACCTTTAAAACCAAAATGTTCTAAAGCAGCAACCCTTTACGCATGCGCGATTTCCTCAAAACCCTTACTAAAGTACGACAGGTACTTGAAAATTTTGTAAATTTGAAGTCCGTGGATTTTTCCGTTTGAGCTGTAGAGTAAAACGACGTAACAAACGTAATTCCCCTTCTTTTTTATGAAGAAAATGATAATTTTTTTTAAAAAGGGCAAAAAAAATTAATCAAAGTTTTGAAAGCTCTGAAAGAAAATAAATAGATCATTTCTCGTAATACCAATATATAATATTGAGATTATTGAAATATTGAATAATATTTGAATATTTAAGTTTTCAATATATTATATTGAAAATTTAAATTTAAATATTTTTCTTATCTATAAGGGCGTGGTTTCCAGAAATGAGCCGTATTAGTATAAATAGTAAAATTTCCTGCTCCGAAAACTTCCTAATTGTAAAATGAATTGACTTAAAGAAATGTCAATTGGAGTTCAAACAAAACAATATATCGATAACAAAAACGTATTCTTTTTTCAAATTTTTAAAATAACGAATGAAAAGTACGACTTTGTTCTCAATGTAATATTCTCATGTGGATCTGATACTTCGGATCTTGATAAGATTTGTTGTTCATTAAATACACGTTTCTTTGTAGAAGCATTAGTCATCGAGATCGAAACTAGGGTGAATGAAATCACACAATTCGTAATGCTAGTTAAGTAACATTAGGCATTTGAAAAGATTTTGTGTGTAAATTAATTATGAGTTTCTTACTTTAGTTATGAATTGCCCATATCATAAATTAATTGGTATGGCAGGCCTTAATGATAGGTGTAGGGCTTCCGAAGTAGTAAGAAGTGACAAAAAATAATACTAATAACCATTAAAATTAGCTAATAGCTTGTTTCATTCCTGTCAAGACTGTTCTATCTTAAAAAAGTGTTTCACTTGTTTGGGTTTCGCTTTTTAGCATATTTCGAATGATAAATTGTATTCTGAATTTTAATATTTCTCTCAAATGCGTGGTATGTTATTAAAAAACAAAGGTACACTTTACGATTTTTTTTTGTTAAAAACAAATATTGGAAGATGTCGATTCTTTTTCGCAACCAATACAGTTCAAAAAAAATTCTGTTACTGTTTTGGGTAAACTGTTGAAAAAAATAACAATTTTATGATCACAATTAATTTTATGATTTGAGGTTCAGGGGATTAAATTAGTATGTTAATGTTAATCTCTCCCCCCCCCCCCCCCCCACACACACAAAAAAAAAAGTCACCAAAATTACTCAAAAAAATAATATTTTGGCCGCGGCCTATGACCATGACAGGTTGCGGACCAAGGCCCGGATAGTTTTTTTTTTTTTTTTTTTTTTTTTGGGGGGGGGGGCATTTTTGGGTGATGTTGTTACAAAAAATATACATACTGCAAAGTTTTGACCTTTAAAAATAAGGTTATTTGACAAATATTTATAATATCAACCAATTATTATTGAATCGATTGTTATTGAAAAATCAAAAATATTTTATATTTTAAGCTTTTTATAAATTCTTACAATTTTGTGACATGGGAAACAAAATGTACAGTTTTACAGCCAATTTTGGTGCCCCTAAAATAATGCGCCCAAGGCCGGGCCTTGTAGCACTAGGCAATGATCAGGGCCTGATTTTGGCGCTTAATGAAAACGGTTGTCGACCACTGCCATAGAGCAATCCCTTTGTATTACGCTCTTCTGTGATCCCGGGCGTAACCTCCAAAAGAATCAAGAGTAAAGAATTAGAGTAAGATAGCGGAAGCAGAGATATTTATTGGGGGAAGTGAGGAATGTACTGGTGATGTCATGATTGGGCCGTTATCTCCAAATGGATGTGCTTCTGAGGCAGTAGGAGATAACCTGGGGAGGTCTGCCCAGACTGTTGCAGTTTGGGTGGAAATGACAAGTTGTGTTGAGTATTTAGGCCCTTTTTTGTTAGGTCGGGAATGTAGGGATGGGTTTGAATAGTAAAAGGACTCATTTTTATTTTTTTCCCATTTGGGTTTTCTAGATTACATTTATATCCAAAACAATTCTATACATTAAAAATGTTAATAATTATTGCCAAATAATTTCTAAGTAATATTGAAAAAAAACTGTAAACAGAAGTTTTTGAAAATGTTTGTTGTGTAATAGCAAGTTGTTGAGTTTCAGGCCCTTTTTGGTATAAGTCGGGAATGTATGGATTGGTTTGAATGGTAAAATAACCTATTTTTTTCCCATTTGGGTTTTCTAAATTACATTTATATGCAAAACAATTTTATACATTATAAATGCTAATAATTATTGCCAAATAATATTTAAAAAACCTAAAAAGATAAGTTTTTGAAAATTTGTATGGTATAATAGCAAGTTGTTATGGTTGCAAGGATTTTTGGTAAAGTCTGGAATAGGGTTGGGTTTGAAAAGTAAAAAGCCGTATTTGAGCAGCAATTTGATTTTCAGAATTATATTTACATGGAAAAAAAATTCCGATATAAATGTTTCAATCATTTTCAAATATTTTTTTTAAAACTTTAATGAGTTGTTCTTAAAAATGTTTCTATTCTAAAATATATTAATTAAGTTAATTAAATTAACCCATTATTAGTAATTAAAAGTTTATGTTCATTTTGTATTAAAAATTTTATTGATAGAAATTTGGAACGATTGGTGCTTCGCTGCTTCGGTAAAGACAAGTAAAAAGATTATTCTTTTTTTAAAAAAAAATCTCAAACCATCTCTAACATAAATATTATTACAAGACAAGAAGAATTTTGAGCAATTGCTATCTAAAACGAATAAAAAAAATTATCCTGCATGAGTGAAATTGTAAGATATTTCCTTTACTTAGTATGTTAGTTTTAATGAGTTTAGTTTTAATATACTTTTTTAATGAGAGTTTTTTAATGAGATTAAAAACAATATTGATTTTGAATTTATGAAAAGGAAAATATATAAACATTCCAAAATAGAAGTATACATTCTTAAAAAAACCCACAACAATTACTCAAATGGTCTCGAATACAAATATTATTAAAAGAAAAGAAGAATATTTCGCCAAATGCTCTCTAAAATAACTTTAAAGAGTATTGGATTTTTCCACAATGGCGTTGTAATAGGGTTTTAATTCATTATCTGAACAAACTTTTTTTTACACTACTATATAAATTTTCTGCAACCTTTAAAAAGTTTTTGAAAAATAATAGTAAAATATAAACGGTACTTACACAAATTCTAGAAGAACAATGAGATTATTCATTTGTCATCTCTAGGTAAGAGTTTATCCAAATATTATGCTACAGACACATGATTCACTGTTCCAAACATCTGTTTCTCTTCAAACATGAATTACGGGATAATGTAATGGCGATATAAATGGGGAATGTTTTAGTATCCCTTGAAATGACAACTTGTCTAACGTTTTAATATTGTTCTGGTTTTTAAATGTTTGAAAATATAATTTCATTTAGCATTTATCATATTTAAAGTTTTTCAGATCGTTTGATTCATTTGGCACACAAAATTCTAAGGAGCATGTTTCATATCCTGAGTGGCAACAGAAATGTTGAATGAATATAATTTTTTTCAATAGCCTCGATTGGTTAATCAAAGTCATCTTGGAACAGAGCACCAATTGTAGGAAATGGGGGAATGAAAAATGGAAGGAACTACGTCACCAGAAGCAAAATAAATAACTAACAAATTTGAAATTTTTTTTGACTTGATCATGATTGCATTGTCTCTTAAACTCAGCATTTCGGTTTTTTTCCCCCTCAAAACATTGCAGAATTGTTTAATGTTTAAATGTTTTGTAAGGAAAATTTAATCGAAAACTTTTTAACCCCCTATAAAAATTGCTCATGGGTGTTAATTGATTCTTCTTTAAAACAAACAAATATTTGCAATTTTTCTTTTAAAAGCGCTACGCTTTGACACTTTTGGTGCTGCCATCTACTACCCACAAGTTAAAGTAAACCTTTACCCTAGATAACTGATGTAGCATCTGTAAAGTTTACTTTTAATGTATTGTACTAATATTGCCATAATCATCAAACGGTTTCCATTCTAATATGGCACTTATTGGCTTATTAGTATCTTTCTTTAATCTTGACTTCACCCATTAACGGCCGGCGGGAAATCGGGAAATTTTACTTTTAATTACCACACAAAATATTAAAAAGACAATTAAGAAAAAGACTTATTTTTCATTGTAATTGATAGAACTTTGTGGAAATATTATTATAAAAAGACAAATAATTTTAACACACCTATTATCTATAGTGACAATGTAGTATGTCTTAAATTTGTAATTTTTTTTATTGCGAAAGTGTGTTGAACATAATACTTCAGTAAAAATGATTCATAATTGCACTTTAATTTGTTGTTATGAAAGAAAATTCATATCAGAAACGACTTATTTGTAGTTTTAACAGTTTATAGTTTTTTTTAATAGTTTTTTAGTATAATTAATAGTTTTTCTTGGAAAGGGGTATGTTAACCCTGCGAGCACCGTTCTAAGCTAGCAAAGAGAACTGCCTAGCGTCCACCTAAAACTTGAAAGTCGACCAGAAAGCGCCCTCGATATTAGAACTACGCTACTTCATCCCCCATTTTACCTGTGGTGGTGATGACAGTAATGAATGGCTAAGTTTGTGTGGTCTTTGTCCAGCGTCTGCCGACCAAGAAGGTCCCTCAAGGAACCTCTACCTCAGAAGATAATTTGCATTTATCTTGCTAAAATGTGGTTAGCAGGTGGTTGGTTATGATTGGTGGTTGGAATTCTGGATGTTTTGTATATGTGTGCATACAGATTTGATTTTCGTGTACAACTCTCAAAAACTACTTGAAGTGTGCAGTAGCGTTATAATAGTACCACATTTCTTACATGCTTTTATATAATAGCACAGAAGGTTTTTTTTACCATACTTTTATTTGTATGAAGAAAAGTACTGTTATTATTATCAATATTAATAATTTATATAATGGTTTTTCTATAAATATGTGAACAATGAATACTAATATTTTATCATTGGATTTGCTAATTTTTTTAAAAACTTGTTCCGCATTTAAAAAGTCGTATGAAAGGTAATTCATGTATTTGTAATTTATGAAAAATAATTTTTCGATTTCTTAAGTGAAAAATAAAATAATATACTTCACATCAGACTATGAGCCGTAGGGGACGTATGTCACGCTCAGAGGGCGGAGCGGAGGGAGGGGTATGCGTCAACGTGACGTATCGTGACATGGAGGGGGGGGGGGGGTGATCGCTTGCGTGACGTAGCGATTCGAAAATTTAAAATTTTGCAAGGAAAATCTGTTTTACATAAAATGTCCTGTTCTTGTGTTTAATCTTTGAGTGAATCTCCGAAAAGGTGAGAGGCGCTGACGGAACAGAGGCCTCGCCAGCACCAGCCTTTGCTAAATTGTCCGCGATCTCGTTCCCCTCAATATCGACGTGGGAGGGGATCCACTACAGATGAATCTGATGCGACATGGAAAGCCGTTTTAACTTGTTAAGAATTGTCACTCCCACATTGTCTCTCACACCCTGCCAATCTCTCAGGTGCTGTAATGCGCTTCTGCTATCAGACAGAATCCAAATCTCGTTTCCATGGGGAAGAGACGCAAGAAGACCAAGGGCTTCGTCGATGGCTATCCGTTCACTGCGAAAAACTGAGCAGTAGTCAGGATTTTTCCTCTGTATCCTTAAGTCATGGCTTTGAAATTTGATGTAAATTCCACTGCCAGATCGGTTATAGTCATCTCTGCTGCCATCCGTGTAGACCTGAATGGCATCATTTGGAATCTCTCCGATTCTCTCAAGAGCAAGTTGCTTTAGAAAAACCGGAAGATCTGTTTGTTTATTGACATGTACTGGTAATTCAGTATGGAAAAAGACATCACCAAGATCATCAAGTAGTATTGCAGAAATTCTTTCTTTTATTGGAAAGGTATGACCTCAGATACCATCTTTCATAATTTGTGCCCGTCTGCCTGTACGTCCGGATGGACATCTGTCTACTCTGTTGGCGAATTACCCATTGAATTAACTTTATTTAGATAACAAGTAGGTTTGTAATAATAACTGTCACCTAGAATAGCTTCTACACAAGATTTATACACATTATAAAAAACATCGCCTAACACAACGTCCAGTTCTATCCTTCGGATCTTAAAAATTATTTTTTTTAGAAATCAGAAAGGTATGACCTCTGAGACCCAACTGTTATACTTTTTGACCGTCTGTATGCACGTCCGGACGGACATCTGTCTCTAAAAGCTAACTAGGGCATTTTTGAGAGATTCATATTATTCACTGAACGCCTTCCGTCAATTGGTAATGTTCGTGTATCGTATCCACAAAGAAACCAGAACTTTTAAAGCTGCATTTTTATCTTGAACGTACAACATGTGTTTTGACCCGAAGGTATCACGTCAAAGTATGTGGTGCCAGTAAGAACGCCCCCCCCCCCTCCCCTTTTCTGCTCTTGTTCACATCGTCCCTAGAAGACACCGGAAATAGGGTGATTGGGGAGTGGGGACAACTTTGGAACTAGTTTTCAATATGACCTGAAGGGTCCAAAAAGAGTTCTTAGAACATCCGTTTCAGACCGGACCGTCTGATATCTATAATAATAAAAATGAAGTTTTGTATGTTTGTGTGTGTGTATGTGTCTAATATAGACTCTTAAACTAGACATTTGTTTGACTCGTAACTTGCACAAATGCGTAGTACATACTTAGATTATGAATTTTGAACTTTCACGTTTCAAAATGTTCTATTTTTAGAGAAAATTCGAATTTTTTGATAAAACTACATAACTTTGGCTCAAATCCAATCTTTTTTTTTTCTTTCCTGATGTCATCGGCTGAAAAAAATAAATAAAACTTTTAACGAAAATATTTAAAATTGAAAATGTTTATTTTATTCTTCTGTCATTACCTTCAGAAACTAAATTCATTATTTGAAAAATAATTGACATGTTTCAAGTGACGTAATTCCACCAGTCTCCATTCTAGGATTTTATTGTGGGTTTATTTGATGATATTTTCATTGATTTTTCTGTTGACTGCATGCATGCATATTTTAGCAATAAATGTACAGTTAAGCTATTACTGAACTATGATGGTTAATAAAGGCCATCGCACTAGAGCTGCATATTAGGGTTTTATGTCTTCATTTTCCTTCATATCCGCTAAATACCATAAAGGTTTGATGTCACTGAAGAGGAGAATTACGGATACGCCTTCCCACATTTGCATGTCCTGTCACAAATTGCATTATAAAAGAGATGTTAAGGACATGCGTAAACTGAGAATACCTTTAGATGGAGACATGTGGAAAAAAGTCGCCAAGTTTGTGAACGATCACGGTTTGCCATCAGAATACATTTGTACATACTGCCTCGCATACTTTAGGAGACAAAAGATGCCCCCAACTTGCCTCGTCAATGAGCTTTATATAGAACCGGTACCAGAGGAAATTATCAGTTTAAACTATCATGAAAAGCTTTTGATCCAGAGAGCCAAGGCACTTCAGACAGTAATTAAGATGGGAACTGTATCCTGTAAAAATAAACCCAGGAGCTTCTTGAATCAAAAGGTTTAGTGGGAAGGACAATGGGTGTGGGTAGCTATATCTATTTTCTCGCCAAATTATTTTCCAAAACGCGCCAAATGAGCAAAAAGGTTTTATGTATTTATGAGGGAATTGTGATGACATTTGTGAGTGCATTTTATAGCGTATTTTTCATTTTGGAATTTTAAGGCAATGAAACGGGATTTTATACTTCATAACGAGCAGGAACAATAACATAAGTTTATGATCCTATAACAGGTTATATGGTACACATACTTGGATCGATTTGATATTTTTTAATCCGTGCGAAGAACGGGTATACATTTGCTAGTGCTATAATAATTATTGATTTTAAGTTAAAAATGTGAAAAATTGTCTGTTTTTCATATATAAGTTAATAGAAAGGATCTTCAGAGTTTGATGAGGAATTTAAAAAAAAAGTTCTTTTTAATTTTAAAATTTTCATCTTTTCCCCCTAAATTTTTTATTTGAATTATAACTGAAATGAGGTACTATTTTAGTGCCAAAAATTAACATACATAACACAAATATAAAAAAAAGTATTATAGATGTACTCCAAAAACTAGCAAAGTTTACCCATCAGTATCTTGTAAAACCGCAAAATTAATTTCGCAGTATTCGAAAAAGTAAATTCTTAACTTTTTATTACAGTTAAAAGCAAAGGCGAAAATTTGCGGAATTTGTAACAAATTGTCTAATGTTTGTTAACAGTTCTTACAATGGTAGAAATAGGTAGACCGTAAATCAAAAGTCAAAAAGCTAGTTACTTATTAAATTAAAATAGAAATAGTGTTTTATACAAAAGTATTATATTGGGACACACAAGATAAAATCTTCATATGATTTATTTATCAAAACATATTAAAATCATAATAGACATTAAATACTAAGAAAAACTAAAATGTGACAAGTTTTGCACTAAAAAGATAAAAATAGCTAAAATCTGCTGCACATAAGTTTAGGCACACTTAATAAAAATAATATTTTTATAATCAAATAAAGCATTTTAGTATTTCGTGTAGCTTCTACGTTGTTTTAATGGTTTTTAGACTCAATCAGGCTTTAAATTAGATTTGAAGAGCAATGGGGGTTGGTTTGAAGCCCATTTTCTTATGTGTCTGTTCTCTCGTTAGTTGGGTTTTTTAAGTTTGAGGGAGTTCTGGGTTGTAATGTCTGACCTTCATATTATTTGTTGGTTTCGTTGTTGGTGTTGAACGAAATTAGTAATTAGTATTTTTATGATTATGTAATCTGCCGAACGTTTTTCAGCACTTAATTAGTTTTTATTTTTGAAAAATTTAACGAAATAAATTTTAACGAAAGTTTTCTAATTAAGTACTTTCTACTAAAGATTTTATGTCATAAAATTTACGAAATTCAATATTTAGGAAGGAAAGTTTTTACACAAAAGAATACCCATACTAATTTAGTCAATAGATATATCTGCATCAAGTTGTAGTTATTTTTATTGTTGTAAAATTTAGTTATTTTTTATTGTTGTACAATTTAGTTATTTTATTGTTGTGAAATTTAGTTATTTTTATTGTTGTGAAATTTAGTTATTTTTATTGTTGTAAAATTAAGTTATTTTAATTGTTGTAAACTTTTTTTCACTGCTCACATTTAACCGTAGACTTTCGTACAGTCAACATTGTCATTCCCCTTACTTAACCATGCGCAGTTTCCTATATATTTTGTATTCAAAATGTAAAAATTATTTTCTTCTCTCGGGATGTCGGAACTTTTCAGCACTACGTCATCTTCACCTAAGAAGACATCTATATATAAAAGAAAGTCGTGTTAGTCGGACCATTTATAACTCAAGTACGGCTGAACTGATTTGGTTGAAAATTGGTGGGGAGGTAGCTTAGAACCAGGAATATGCTATAGGATACTTTTTATTCGAACCCAAAGGGTGTAGGAGTGCAAAACGTGAGATGATTTCCCCATAGGAATAGCATTGTAAGATTATAATTTATACTTTTTAATTCAATTTAAAGAAATTTCAGCGCGTTCAGCGTGAACGAAAATTAAAAAAGAAAAAAAAAAGAGAACGTCGGTTTAATTTGCTGGATTGTTATTTGAATATCAGTATTTTATTTGTTGATTTTAAATCTCTTTATTTTTTATGGTGGATCAGATTTCCCCAACTAGATTTTAATTACGTTTTCGAATTTAATTTAATTGATGTTTACAAATGGTAAGAAATGATGATATGGAAGAATATAGGTTAACCTAAAGAATCGTGGCCGGATTTGGCGAATTTTCAAAAATGTCGCCAAGTCGAAGTGATAACAAACCCCGGCACTTGCCGAGATGGTTACCATCTCGAAATGACCAAAAATACTACCTAATTTCAAAATGGCCCCGATATTATAATCTCCTCCCATTCTGATATGAGGGGTTGTTTTTATCCAGGCCCTTCCGGAGTTTGAGGGCTTTCCCATAGGGCCCCATTCAAATTGCCAGAACAGCTATATGTTATAATGGCCTGTTTATATTTCACAATTAGCGCAAAACGAAACTGCCCAAATGTAGTAAACCATTCCACTACATATTTCATACAACTCGATAGGGCTGGGGGACCCAGTCGGTAAAGACTTTCGTCTTGCATGCGGTAGGTCCCAGGTTCAGGTCCGGGCATCGCCAAAATAACTGCAGACCTATGAACGGCTCGTGTATCCAAAAAATGTCCGACGAATAATACCCCGTATAGAGGAAGGGCACTTTAAATATCCTCCAAATTCCCAACGCTGCGTACGATGTCGCCCTTAAAAGTTGCATTGGGTACCTACTCACGTGTCGGCTCGTAACTAAAGGTTTCTTTGTTAATTGTATTGCGTATTATGTTAAAAAAAATTTATGCACTACGTCGTCTTTATGTGAGAGCATATTAATGATAAATCTATCGCCAAGGAGCTTTGGTATCTTCTCTTTACGGACCATCTCACTGTTTTCGACAAAAACCGAGGAATTATTAATTTTGAAGGAGTTCTGGGTTGTTATATTGACCTTTTTTAGCTTCGTAAAAAGTGGAAGGTTTTATAATCGTTCAGTCCGTCTGTCTGTCCGTCACCCACTTTCACAGAAAGAACCACAAGTCCCACAGACAAGTGGGATACGTCATTTTGAAGCAAAAAATCAGATTAGGCTACATTCCAAATTTCATTAAAACAAATTAAATTAGAAGTTTATTTAAAATTTAAATAACTAAAAATTTAATCTACATTGAAATAAAATGCAAATTCCATTTTTATCAGACGGAACGGTCGTTCCACCCGCCAATCTCAAAATGACGCCAAGGGCTAAACGGCAGTTATGTATATATACTCTAAACATTTCACCATGTTAAACGCAAAATCGATTTTATTTTCTATCAGACAAACTAAACTTTGTAGAAAAATAAAAAAAATACCGTAGAAAGGTTTCGTAAATTACTTTACATAAAAAAAATTTGGTTATTCTAGAATAAAAAACAGCGGAGAAAAAAAATTATGGAAATTTACGAAAATGAAATCTTCCTATCAGTTTTAGTCAAATTTTGCCCTAATTTTTACTCAGACCTACAGCCATTACTAGGCCATGAATCTAGAAGCGGTTTTTACTAAACGATTAAGAATGACCCAATTCATCCCCTGTCATAGGTTTGAAGTTTCAAAAATGTACATACTGCCTCGCATACTTTAGGAGACAAAAGATGCCCCCAACTTGCCTCGTCAATGAGCTTTATATAGAACCGGTACCAGAGGAAATTATCAGTTTAAACTATCATGAAAAGCTTTTGATCCAGAGAGCCAAGGCACTTCAGACAGTAATTAAGATGGGAACTGTATCCTGTAAAAATAAACCCAGGAGCTTCTTGAATCAAAAGGTAGTGGGAAAGACATTTCACCTTCCATTACCACTGGAAAAGACCCTTGAAAGATTGCCTAAGCCCGAACAAGCAATCATTACTGATCAAGACTTGTATGTAATTGTGCGTGGCATACCTACCAACCGAAGAAGCAACTGATATCTTATTTTTAAGACACTTAGCACCCCATTATCCTTTCATTAGAAGTTCCCTAAAATTGCTGTATGATATTACACGAGCGAACAAGAGCATAAATGAAATTCAGGAAGCCATATGCACCTCGGACGTCGACTCTCTCCAGGTGTTCTCAAAAGAATACAAGAAGATCGGCAATAGCTTTGTTGTACATGGTGTTAAATATTTGAATGAAGATGAAATATCCGCTAAATACCATAAAGGTTTGATGTCACTGAAGAGGAGAATTACGGATACGCCTTCCCACATTTGCATGTCCTGTCACAAATTGCATTATAAAAGAGATGTTAAGGACATGCGTAAACTGAGAATACCTTTAGATGGAGACATGTGGAAAAAAGTCGCCAAGTTTGTAAACGATCACGGTTTGCCATCAGAATACATCTGTACATACTGCCTCGCATACTTTAGGAGACAAAAGATGCCCCCAACTTGCCTCGTCAATGAGCTTTATATAGAACCGGTACCAGAGGAAATTATCAGTTTAAACTATCATGAAAAGCTTTTGATCCAGAGAGCCAAGGCATTTCAGACAGTAATCAAGATGGGAACTGTATCCTGTAAAAATAAACCCAGGAGCTTCTTGAATCAAAAGGTTAGTGGGAAGGACATTTCAACTCCCATACCACTGGAAAAGACCCTTGAAAGATTGCCTAAGCCCGAACAAGCAATCATTACTGATCAAGACTTGTATGTAATTGTGCGTGGCATTCCTACCAACCAGAAGAAGTTGTGGCAGAGTTTAGTAAATTTATCAAGCGTTAATAAAGCCCTCAAGTGGTTGAAGCAGAACAACCCGCTTTATACGAAGATAGTGTTGCCTATTTCCGACCATAATTTACTTGACCAGCTGCGTGACACTGAGTCATAGTTTGATGCGAATTTTTGGAAATAGCAGAACCACAGAAGACAATTCTAGAGAATGCAATGTTCACATGGATGAATTCAAAAAAAGCTTTTAGTACATCAGAAAAACAAAAACGCCCTGAGGATTTGAATGATGAACTTAGCTCACGTGCTATGCTTACACAAAAAGACTTTGATGATGTCTACTATCAGCATCTGACCATGAATACTATAAATAAAGACACGATCAATAAATCTGCAGTTGAATTGTATCAACTCTTGAAGAAGATGCCGAATGCATAGATAACAGGGAGCTGGAGCTGGAAACAAATTGCTTTCCAGATTTTTCCCCACAGATTATAACGGGATGAACCAAGATAGGTCGCCAAAGCTGAATATGTTTGAATACACCAAGCTCCCCGAATGATGTCCTTTGACAGTCGATTTAGGTTGAACATGCAGTATTTATTTTAGTCATTAAACTTGTCCAACATCCGCCAACTGGCGTCTGGAATATTTCAAAAAATGAATACTACATCTAAGAAGTGCACAGCGAAAGAGTATTTGAATATGTTGAACGAACACAGTGAGGAAACAGAAATGTCGTTGCGGTCGATTTTCGCAAGGCTGCGCAATTCGCCATCGTACATCGTATTGGTACAAACCAAGGGCTGAGATTTGCACCATGATAACGGCGTACGGCCCCGTCACTTTTTTTTGACCCTGAGCCCTGGTGAGTACAATTGGAAGGACCTGGATGCCTACTTGCGTGAAGTGAACGGGGAAATTTCGAAAGGCCGAAGTACGTCAGTAGTATAAGAAAGAAGGAGTCTGCATCAGAAGCACCTGTTTTAACATGGCAAGGATAGGAAAAAAGCAGTCTGCATCAGAAGCACCTGTTTTAACATTGCAAGGAAAAAAGCAGTCTGCATCAGAAGCACTTGTAAGTATAGCGAAAAAAGCAGTGTGGAGGGAATGCATCTGAAATCGTAAAGGGGGGTCGCTGTAACACTTGGCCTTCAAAGCAATTGACTGCGTAGTATCTTTCAAAGATATTTTTTTCCTCAAAGGTATTGTTAAGAAAAAAAGGTTCCTTCAAGAACGGCATAATTCTAAATTCGTAAGGTGATCGCTGTAACACTTGGCCTTCAAAGCAATTGACTGCGTAGTATCTTTCAAAGATATTTTTTCCTCAAAGGTATTGTTAAGAAAAAAAAGTTCCTTCAAGAACGGTATAATTTCCATATCGGATC